>CP139503.1:40084298-40333895 GCA_021014915.2 Artemisia tridentata subsp. tridentata
ATAGGAGTGAAACTTTGGTCTTAATGAGCGTCTCACGGATAGGAGTTATATGACTAGCACAAAACCGTACCACTAAAAAAATTTTCACCCCCAAATATGTGAGGTTCGCCCCTAGAATTGGTAGGAAAATCATTTATGCTATGATGTGTGTACCGGTAGCACTTAGATTCTAGAACTTGCGTTAGGACCATTCCGAGGCCACAAGTGAGACTACATTCGTGTAGTTAGATTTACTACATGATAAGAGGCATTAGGATTAACCCATTGTTTTACACCTGTGTTTTTGTTATAATTACATTGGCTACATTGGTCAAGTAATTCTCCCACACCCTTTGCGTTGTACTCATTTTTAGTACACGATACCCCTAGTACACCCCTCAGAGCCTATCTTTTCGTTTCTAACTTTAAGCATTTTACTTAAAGTAAGAATTTGTTTACACCCCACTTAAATGTACACCCAAATCGCCTTAGCCTACCTTGTATGCACTCATTTTTAGTGCATTATTGTGACAACATTTGTTTAAACCCCAAGTTAATTATCTAATTGATTACATGGTTGCTAAGTCGAGTCATATCCTTGTACATATTGTTTTGGGACGATTGGGACTCATGGGTAAAGTACTAGTGTAATGGAGTAATGGGGAAGAACAACATTATTACCCCCATATGTGCTAAATATTTTAAAATGTACTCCAAGTGTTTTGATTATCTTAATTCGAGTCATTAGAATAGTTAATTGTAAAGTTATGTAAAAGTTCAAGTGTAAGGGGGATACAACCCCCAACGATGTATTATTTTGGATGGTAGGGCAAGAGTGTATGCAAAAAAAAAAAAAAAAAAAAAAAAAAAAAAAAAAAAAGTAGAAAAAACATACGGACTACCATCCCGTTTCATTTTATGTCTATTTTATCTTTTTGTTATTTTTTTCATTAGCTTAAGTCGAGTCTAGTCTTGGCTTAGCAACGCCATATTGTACATGTAATTAATCAAGATCTTTAACTCGCCACCAGTAAAATATCCTTTATCCAACAAAACCGTGTTTATCATATCCCTACACCTAACGTTATAACCCGTTTAAAAGCCCTCTTTGATAGTTTATCTTAGGTGCTTACGCCTAGTGGAGGAGGTTTTTGATCCTTTCCCAAGCCTATGGTAATCTATTTGCTATGACAGGTAGTGAGAGATATTATTCATATTCATTTATGAGATATACTTTTATGACACCTAAGAGATGTGAGTATCTAAACACTACTTGTGAGGTGCTAGTTTGTAATCTCTGTGCTTATTATGATTAAAGTGGAACGACTATTTGTTGTAATTACTTTTATATTAGCGTTAAATGACCCCTAACTTGTATTTTGATTAGAATAAAAGCGCATTTGCTAGAGGACAAGCAAATCTCAAGTGTAAGGGTATTTGATGAAGCGAAAAGTGTACCGCTTTTAGGGGGTCATTTAAGCCCTAAATCGTATTTATTTGATCAAATATTGCCCTAAATCGTTCCTTTTGTCATTTTAGGTACTTTGGAGAAGAAATCTGGAAAAAGGAAGCATTTTGGACGTTTTTGGAGCATAAAAGTGAAGAAAACGACAAAGTCTCAAAATCTGCTGGAAAAGTACCTGTGACGGCGTCAAGCACCATTGTGACGCCGTCAACCCTTGACGCGCCAGAGAGGATTTTAGATGATTAAAAGGGGACGGCGTCAAGAAGGCCATCAAGAAACCCTAACCGCGGCGAGGTGACGGCGTCAGCTCTATAACGTGACGCCGTCAGATCTGATTTTCTATATATATTCTCATAATTTTTAGTCATTAGTGTGCAACTTTGTGAGGAGAAACCCTAAGACGATTTTTCTGCCACTTTTAAGGGTTTTATACCCTTGGATCTCCCATGTTCAATTGAAGATAAGTAATCAATTAATCATTCAATATGTCTATGTGTTGTTTGATTATATCTTGTTCTTGTCTTTTATTTAACATGCTAGGCTAGATTTATCTTGTGTTTGCTTAGATCTAATGAAACCTAACTATTGATTATTGGTTGTTGGTGTGTTATTAATTGTATTGGATGATTGTTTATCGATGTTAGGCTTAAGAAAACTGGCTAACCTCCTATACGGTAACTTGCTTGAACGTCTTAAGAAACATGAACCAATGCGTACTAAGGTTTTTATGGTTGTATTTAATGCATGAGCGAATTCTAGTGATCCCATGTTAGGAGCTTCTTAGCCGGCTCGACATAGGAGTGAAGTAGGAGCTTATAGAGTTGGGGAAGTACGTACGCCACCCCACGATTGGTATTAAGGAATACACCCGTCATCCACGCAATTAATACACACTAATCAACCGGTAAAAGATAGTTAGGGAGTAAGGAAATCTAAGTAAACACATTTCTCTTCATATAAGTTCCACAACCTTTTTATTTTCAGTTATTTTATTTTATTTGCAATTGTAGTTATTTGGGTTAGTTGACTAGCAACTAATTCCGCCCACTCCTTCAAACCCGAGATTTTACTTGCTTTTATAAAAATATAAAAAATACAAAAAGAATCTTCCCTCACCCTTAGACCTATTAGAGTAGTTTTTCAATCCTAACGACACTATTCCCCTAGAGAACGATCAATCCCCCGGTACTTGCCACTACACTATACTACATCGGCCAGGTACACTGCCTGGTGGGGATTGCAAGCCTCTTGAGATCCCTCGAGAGGTAAAACCTGTTGTAAGGTCGCAAAACCACGCATCAATATATAAACCCGAAATTTCCAAAATCGTAAAAAACTCTCGCACACACATAATCCACCAAATTTGGGTTCCAAAAATTCGACCATTAGAAGATAATTAAGAGTTGCAGGAGTGTTAAAGGATCATCCATGGCTCAAAAATAAGTAAGTAACATCATCAATTTGGTTTAATTAGGTTTTAATTCGGATTTATTGAATTATGTCAAGATTTGGGTATTTTTGATAGACTTCGAATTAAGATGTAATATTTTAATAATAAATGGGTAATTGATAGTGGAATACATTGCAAAAAAAAATTAGATTGATTGATTAAGTTTTGAGGAAGAATTGGTTGATTGAATTTTCGGATTGAATTGGGTCAAAACTTTGAATCAAATTAAGTTGCAATTGATGATTCCCAGATGTTATATGCTTGTTAATTAGTGATGTTAGGATAGTGCATTGTTGATTAGAACACTAATTGAAGAGTTTGATTTGCTAGTGTTCTTAGGTGTACTAGGATTGATTGAGAAATCATGTGGATATGTTTGGGATCGTTATAAGAACGAATTGGAGATGTAGAAACCATTATAATTGTTCAAAAGCAGGATAGGAAAGAGTTGGAATTGATAGGAATCGATTGAAGTCGGAATATAAGTTTTGCCTTTACAGCAAACCCCAACCGATTCGGTTGCGGGTTAAAACCGATCGGTTGGGCGTGGTAATTTACTCTATCCGATCGGTTGAAGCCAATACCGATCGGATGGAGGGCTCGGTAAATAGATATGAAAATTTTCAAAACGAGTTTTCGGACTTCTAAATCGTGTAGCGTTGTTTCTTTTACTCTTATACTAACATATATTTGTGTTTTCTACAGAGTTATGTTGCAGGTTCTTCAAGATCATCACGTGTTAGTGTTAACCCAATTGTGACGAAGTATGTACTAAGGAATGCAAAGAGCAAAGTCACCAACAATCTTCAGCCGGAAAGTAATGAGAATCTCAAATTCAGTAAATTGAAGAAGGAGGAAAAGCATGCTTTTCGGGAACGCCTTTCAAAGCTACGGGGGAGAATTACCGGAAGCTTGTTGTTGATCAATATTTGGAGTTCGAGAACTCATTTGCTTATCTATGATCAAATATGCGTATGCGTATTTACCCTGGTAGTACCTTTTTAACTAAAATTTTCCCATTTCCTTTACTTTGAAGTTCATTTTTATTACATTGAGGACAATGCAAAACTTAAGTGTGGGGGAGGGAAGAAAATAGGAAAAATGGTTTAATTTTTTTATTTTTTATGTTTAGTAGAATTTCGGATTCAGTAACTAGAATTCGTTCACCCTTGATTTTTTAGTTGTTTTCTCATATAATTTATATAGTTTAAAGAACTAGATTGATTCAATGGTATAAAAAATGAGGCTATTTGAATTTTTTTTGGAAATTAATCAAGTTATGAGAGCTATTTCATTTTGGAATCGATAACATTTACTAGTACATGTTATAACCTACCTTAAATTGTGAGGATTTAAGCCTTTTTATATAAAGCATTTTTATGCTATATATTTCGTTATGAGTGTGTCGGTGATTATGTTGATTCTAGAACTTGTACTTGTTATGTATTACGTTTAAAATCACTTTCGAGTGATAAAATGTATTCAAATGATAAGAGGCAACTTATGATTTACACCAAATGGCCATCCGTTTACAGAAATATTTTTGCTAACCACATCAGTTAGTTATCCTAGTATTTGAAACCCATTTGTTAGCGTTAATCTCTTACGCTAGATACCCTTAGTTACACCTTCTGAGCCTATCTTTTCTTTTGATTAAATCCAAAAAAATACAAAAATATTTTACACCTTACACCTTAGCCTTACCCGAATCAAGTTCGATTGAAGTTTGAAAACAATTTATTTTTTGATGATTAAATGTTGGCCACACTTTGATATGTGTATGTGTTGTTTCGACGAAGAAGGAGGTCGCTACTCTTATTTGTATTTTTTGTAGCGTGTGCTCATCCAAAGTGTGGGGGTGACGAGAAAGTGAAGAAAAAAAGTGTGAAAAAGTGAATAGCCAATGAGCTATTATGTATGAGTATCAATTAGCCAATGAGCTAAGAAGAAATAAGTGAGTATGTGATGCGGATTAACGATCGAAGGAGTTTGGGAAGTAATCATTTGTGGTATAAAGAGTTGGGAACGGGATTTGGACTTGATTCTTATTTTTCATTTTGTAGAAACCAATCATAAATAATTCCCATGTCTTATCCCTACCCTTTACCAAATTACTTTATTCGTTGTTAGCTTTCGAGCATCCGGATTAAGTGATGGCTTTGTTAAGATATGTAGTGAATGGATATTGTAGTGACCATCCAGTTTTTGAATAGTTGAAAAACGCGCCAGCGATCTAAGCTTTCGAGCATCCGGATTAAGTGATGGCTTTGTTAAGATATGTAGTGAATGCATATTGTAGCGACCATCCGGTTTTTGAATAGTTGAAAAACGCGCCAGCGATCTAGTGCGTACTTTGGTGACCATCCGTTATGCAAATAACGCGCCAGCGAACCTAGGTACAATCTAGTGACCATCCGTTGTTTAACTAGTCAAAAATCCACGCCAGTGAGCTATTATATTCTTGTATGAAATGTTTGAACATTAGCCGGTAACCTTTAACCTTAAACCCGAATATAAGACCTCTTTGATGTTTTATTTTATTGTTTTGATACTTGTACAAGCTTATGGTAAGACACATGAATCATGACTGAGCAACAAGTGATTTATCAATCAATCTACCCTTAGAGTGTTGAGTGAATTTCAAAATTCTTCGTGAGGTGCTTAGTTATGTTATCAAGCTCAACATTAACTTGTTTATGTTTCAAGAATTTTTCACATTTAAATTAAAATTAACAATTGTTCCTTCGGGATAGTTGTTAAATTTTTGGAACCACGATGACGATACCATTGAGATCAGTTTTTTTCTATATGCTAGACTTGCTCGAAGGCGAGCAAAACTCAAGTGTGGGGTAATTTGATAACTCTCAGAATGAGCATGTTTTTAGTTGCGTTATCATTAGTTTTGGGCATCATATTTGGTTATATTTGTATGTATTTGTTACTTAATCATGAAAAAGTGTATATGCAAGTGAATGTAGCCAAGTACAGGAAAAGATGTTGAAAAGACGAAGAATTGACGTGATTATGCACATTGGAAGATTCCCGAGATGGAAACAAGAAGAGAAACCACACAAGGACTCAAGGATTTGATAGTGTCAAGATTTCTATGTTCATATATCAAGAAAATATCAAGTTCTTTGGAAGAAATCAGTGCCACAACGAAGGAAAAAGCATGCGACAAGAAAAGACAAATAAAAATCAAGATTGTGAGTACAGGAAGACTCCATCCGATCGGATGGAGCCCGCATCCGATCGGATGGAGCCTGCATCCGATTCGGATGGGAGGAGTTGGATTTTACCGAGAGGACCAACCAATAGGTTAGAGCTAATACTGATCGGTTGGACTTAGCTGGCTGTTACAAAGTTTCATTTAATGACGGATTTAAGTCCCATAATCATGGTAGCTGATCATTTCCTGCTTATTAAATCATTTTGGTCATTTTTACTTGATCAATAAGGGATCTTTCACTTATTTAAAGGATCCAAGGTTAGATACAAAGGGTGACATCCCAAAAACTAGTAAAGGCTTACACCAAAGTCCTTACTAACTTATTATCATTGCCCGAAAGTCTAGAAGTGCTGTAAAAATATCCAGGAAACATTGAGTTCAAGTCTCAATAGTTTGGTTTGAGTGTGGAGTTGTTTACTTGTAACATTAGGCGATTGGAGGAGTGTGGTTGCTATAGTTCCACAATTCTAGTTCTTGTAATCCTAAGCTAGGTATATCTTGTTTATTTACAATGAACTACTTTTACTTTGAGTTTATTGAGTTTAATGAAAGTGTTATTTGTTACTTGTGTTTGATTATGATTGTTATGGAATAATTTTTGGTGTACTTGTGTGTATGATGTAACTATTGTTGGAGTATTCTTATTTTATAGTGGTGCATGGAAACATTTTTTATTTTATGAGTTTGTTGGAATAATATCTAATCTTGCTTAATTTGTTGGTAAAAACATTTTAAAGGATAAAAAGGCCGAACGAATTTTCTTTATGTTTTTATTCCAAAACGTTAGTGCACGAATTAGTATGGGATATGGTGTGTGACAAGCACCATATTTACTCATTAAAATGGATTTGAAACGATTTCATCACGAGACAAGGCCGAAAGGATTCGTAGGAATTTATGAGATAAGAATTGCTTTTCAAACAACTAGAGTTTAATAGAATTGTCGTAATAGTTAGCAAGGCCGAAAGGAGTTAACTAGGAGATTGAATTCTTAGAAATGATTTTTCATGATATAAACCATTGATTGTTAATCATTCATATAAAATTGTGCATCATTATAAGTTACAAAAAACTTTGTAGAATACTCTATATAATTGGTTAAGGAATTACACACAAGTATACGTTTTGTTTTATTGGATTCTATTTACATCTTTTTGAATTTTCACCAAGAATAGGATTGACAACCCTTTTTACAAAAGCTTGTTATACTAAATGCAAATACCAAATCCCTTAGGATGATCTTGACTTACCCACCTTTACTATTACGGAAGAGTATACTTGCTCGTATGTGTTAAATAGTTAATCGGATAAATCGTGTTTATAAAATTTTAAAACTTGTACACGCATAACACATCAGCATTGTACTTTAATCCCATTTTATAACTTTTGTATTATTAGACACTTGACAATTAATGTGTCAAACCAATCTTACTTTCATTACCACATACATAACATCGTTAATCGTTATTACACCTTTGTATGCGTACTTAAACTTCATATACCATAGCTTACCATTATCCAATCTCCATACCACATTAACGTTAATCGTAATTCACTAACTCAATAAGAGCATAGGTTGGTCGTTAATACCTTACGAATCATAATCATTTCACATTATCACTCCTTAACCTTATTCTTTAACCCCATGTCAATAAACACTTAATCATTAATACGTTAGTTCCATCTTGTCTTTTCACGCTATACCTTAGTACGCTTAATATCATTACGATCGACACTTAAAACATCATTATTTAATTCACTTGCTAGCACATCCCTAATACCACTTATCATTCCTACTCGCATTCCATTACCGCTACTCTAACACGTGTTTATTTAGTCGCAATACAATCACCGGAACCAACCGACGTGCACGGATAACTAATCATTTAAACATTTCAAGTCCTCCATAGACTTATATCACATACATATTAACACATAAAACACATTCATCACTTATCAACTATGGTCCACATAACGTATCACATATTCCTTCTTCTAACTTAAACATTTACTTTACGCATTTCTTAAACCTAATTCACTTAAACCAAAGCTCTGATACCAAGTTGTTACACCCCGTGCCCACTTAGACCAAAAATTAAAACTTTTTGAGCGGAAACGACTCACTTTTACGGACATCCTGTTACTCTTTTGACCATTGACAAAAATATATAAATATTCAGACCTTGAGACTATTTTTAAATGAAACTAGACTAAATTACCTTCGAAACTATGGGTGGCGCGACCCGTGACGACGTACGGATTAAAATATATGATTTTTCAAAGTTTGCCGAAATCTGTCGAAAACCATCCATCCGATCTGCATACTCCCGCATCTGATCGGATGGAGGCTTTTGACCTCCCAGGACCATTTCCAAGTCCCGTATTTGAAAACCCGACCTCCTGAACTCGATATTTTACCAAACCTTCCAGATTTACTTATTATATCACTGGGCTCATTTCCATACAAAAACATTTACCGTTTGACTCTCGGAATAGTACTTTACATGATGACGGGCTTTACACCAAAATGCGTTTTGACCCATTTTCACCATAAACCACTTTTACCACTTCCTTTGCACACCAAACTTGACCAACATCATTAACTCAACATATTAAAACATTTCCATAATCGTTTTACCCGTTTACAACCCAAAATGGGTATAATCACACTCATGCCAAACACCCCTTTAACCTTACCCATAAACACATAAAACGTACTTTGACACACCGTTAGACCACCAAATCGTTAGGACTCCATTAGCATACATTTTGACACTTGACTTTATTTACAAATCATTAAAAGACTCCCGGGGGTACAACCTTGACTTGAGCTCGGTATTCTACATTGCTCTACTTTCTTACTATATCCTTCTAACATTGCATATATCCCAAACCTTGATCCTTGATCCAAGCCATAGCATCACACATGAGCCTAGAAAACATTAAACACTTAAACCGTAAGCACAAATGCTTAGTAAGTAAAACGGATATAACATAACATCATAGTTCATTCACACATTATGCATCCATAGCCATTAATCCATTACAACATTAAATATAAGCACATACCTTAACCACTTAAGCCTTAACCTTCCTTTTCCTTAATCTACGCTTGTCTAACACATCAACTAGCCTTACCCTTACTTTCACATAACATCATCATACAAACTATTCATAAAACTTAACATATATAAACACATAAACACATAATGCATAGAAGTCACCATAACGTCATCTTATAACCGGTTTACTTACATTGAGTCCAAGCTAAGTTATCATTTATATAATCACCATCATCATCATCCTCATCCTCATCACTATCATCATCAATCCTAACAACACATTAAATCAATACCATAAACAAGGGTTGACATAACCCATTAAACTTATCCAACTTCCCTCCTATCATCATATGATCTTACCTAGATCATATGATGAGTTCCCACTATTCTCAAAAACCATAACCTTATAATCATCATAAACTCAAGATTAGAATTACTTACTTAGATCATATGATGAGTTCCTATCATCACTATTGTTGCTTATGATCTTAACCTTTGACTAAAACACATAGACTCTTTATAAGTTAATCATCAAACTTAGCTTCTCTCCCTCCTTTCTCTCTTGAACCGACATTCACAAACACACCTAAATAAAATGGTGGAATTCACTAGAACTCTCCACACAACTAGATATTTATCTAGTTAGGTGGAGAAGTTTGGCCATGGGGCACATATTGTAGGTGCACAAGAATTATGGATCCAAGTAGCCTTGTTACTTGTTAGACGACTTGTATAAACCAAATCAATCTAAGTAAGAAACTCTAACACTTTGCTTATTGTTAATGCGGAATCTTAACAACAAACAATGAAGAACACAATAAATATAACTAACTTCGTATATTGATTCTTTTAATCTAAGTGATTACAATCTTCGTCATTATCAAAAACTAATGACTAGGGTTCCTTTTATACACTAAGGAAACCCTAGATATAAAACTTTTAGAAGGATATACATATCTTTTCTAAAGATAATTACGTATCCTTTCCTAACTTATATCTAACAAACTTTCCTAACTTTCATGACCAGACTTAACAACTAAAGTCAACAAGACTTAACTTTACTCTACCAGACTTAATAATGAATAACCAGACTTAACTATTACAAGACTTAACTAATAGAACTAACAGACTTAATTACGTAGTCCACCAGACTTAATTCTTTTCTTCCATTAAGTCTTCTCTTGTCTTGTGATAATTCCCAACAATCCTCCCCTAACTTGATCTTCATGCTTCATGAACTTCAAGTTTCTTCTGAATAAGCTTCTGAGGATTTAATCTTGAACTCTTGGAATTATCTCTAACACTTCAAAAACTTCAAATCTGATCTTTATGCAGCAACTTGACTTGAATAATCTTTTCACCATCTGATATGCAATCCATCTAATCTTCACAACAACCATGACTACTTGTACATCAATTCTTTTAAGTTTCATACTATTCTCATCACTTCCAGGTGTGTAAACTCCTGTGAGAGGTGAATCATTGAAAATTAATGGATTTGATGTCTCTTTACCAATAGCCATCACTACTGGAGTAGCCAATGTTTTGGTGTGTAAGACCATGGTACATTAATAACCATATGATTTTTAGTAAACCATCAACTATAAACGGATTTGTTTTGTCTTTACCAAAAGCCGTTTGCTTTTGGACTAGCCAATTCTTTTGATGGAATGCACCTCATCTTGGTGAATTGATTACCATGTATGGTTTTTCATAGCCTTTACCACAAACCATACCTTGTGGGCTAGCTGATGCGTGGTTTTGCGACCTTACAACAGGTTTTACCTCTCGAGGGATCTCAAGAGGCTTACAACCCCACCAGGCAGTGTACCTGACCGATGTAGTATAGTGTAGTGGTAAGTACGGGGGATTGATCGTTCTCCACAGGGAATAGTGTCGTTAGGATTGAAAAACTACTCTAATTAGGTCTAAGGGTGAGAGAAGATTCTTTTTGTATTTTTATATTTTTTATGAAAGCAAGTAAAATCTCGGGTTTGAAGGAGTGGGCGGAATTAGTTGCTAGTCAACTAACCCAAATAACTACAAATGCAAATAAAATAAAATAACTGAAAATGAAAAGAGTTTGTGAAACTTATGTGGAGAGAAATGTGTTTACTTAGATTTCCTTACTCCTTAACTATCTTTTACCGGTTGATTAGTGTGTATTAATTGCGTGGATGACGGGTGTATTCCTTAATACCAATCGTGGGGTGGCGTACGTACTTCCCCAACTCTATGAGCTCCTACTTCACTCCTATGTCGAGCCGGCTAGGAAGCTCCTAACATGGGATCACTAGAATTCGCTCATGCATTAAATACAACCATAAAAACCTTAGTACGCATTGGTTCATGTTTCTTAAGACGTTCAAGCAAGTTACCGTATAGGAAGTTAGCCAGTTTTCTTAAGCCTAACATCGATAAACAATCATCCAATATAATTAATAACACACTAATAACCAATAATCAATAGCTAGGTTTCATTAGATCTAAGCAAACACAAGATAAATCTAGCCTAGCATGTTAATCAAAAGACAAGAACAAGTTATAATCAAACAACACATAGACATATTGATTGATTAAATGAACACTTATCTTTAATTAAACATGGGAGATCCAAGGGTATGAAAACCCTTAAAAATGGCAGAAATTCGTCTTTAGGGTTTCTCCTCACAAAGTTGCACACTAATGACAAAAAATTGTAAAACTATATATAGAGTTTAAGGGCTGACGGCGTCACGTTATAGGACTTGACGCCGTCACCTCGCCGTGTCTAGGGTTCCCGGATGGCCTTCCTGACGCCGTCCCTCTTTAGACCTCCAAAATCCGCTCTGGCTTATCAAAGCTTGACGCCGTCAGAATATGGCTTGACGCCGTCCCTCTTTAGCTTAAACCGTGACGACCTTGATCACTTCAAAGGGTGACGCCGTCAGACTTTCCATTGTAAAATTCTCTGGCTTATCATGAGTAATTTTCATATCCCCCTTTTTTGCCAAGCCGTGACGCCGTCAAGAGTAATACTTGACGCCGTCAAAGGTACTTTTCCAGCCGATTTTGAGACTTTGTCGTTTTCTTCACTTTTATGCTCCAAAAACGTCCAAAATGCTTCCTTTTCCAGATTTCTTCTCCAAAGTACCTAAAATGACAAAAGGAACGATTTAGGGCAATATTTGATCAAATAAATACGATTTAGGGCTTAAATGACCCCCTAAAAGCGGTACACTTTTCGCTTCATCAAATACCCTTACACTTGAGATTTGCTTGTCCTCAAGCAAATGCGCTTTTATTCTAATCAAAATACAAGTTAGGGGTCATTTAATGCTAACATAAAAGTAATTACAACAATTAGTCGTTCCACTTTAATCATAATAAGCACGGAGATTACAAACTAGCACCTCACAAGTAGTGTTTAGATACTCACATCTCTCAGGTGTCATCAAAATAAATCTCATAAATGAAAACAGATAATATCTCTCACTACCTGTCATAGCAAATAGATTACCATAGGCTTGGGAAAGGATCGAAAACCTCCTCCACTGGGCGTAAGCACCTAAGATAAACTATCAAAGAGGGCTTTTACATGGGTTATAACGTGAGGTGTAGGGATATGATAAACACGGTTTTGTTGGATAAGGGATATTTTACTGGTGGCGAGTTAAAGATCTTGATTAATTACATGTACAATATGGCGTTGCTAAGCCAAGACTAGACTTGACTTAAGCTGAAAACAAAATAACAAAAACATAAAATAAACATAAAATGAAACGGGATGGTAGTCCGTATGTTTTTTCTACTTTACTTTTTCTCATTTTTTTTTTATTTTTTATTTTTTTTTCTTGATTTTTTTTTTTTTTTTTTTTTTTTTTTTTTTCATACGCTCTTGCCCTACCATCCAAAATAATACATCATATGGGCGTTGGATTCCCCTTACACTTGAACTTTTACATAACTTTACAAATACTATTCTAATGACTCGAATTAAGATAATTGAAAAACTTGGAGTACTTTTAAAATATTTAGCACATATGGGGGTAATAAACGATGTTCTTCCCCATTACTCCATTACACTAGTACTTTACCCATGAGTCCCAATCGTCCCAAAACAATATGTACAAGGATATGGCTCGACTTAGCAACCATGTAATCAATTAGATAATTAACTAAGGGTTTAAACAAATGTTGTCACAATAATGCACTAAAGATGAGTGCACACAAGGTAGGCTAAGGCGATTTGGGTGTACATTTAAGTGGGGTGTAACAAATTCTTCCTTTAAGTAAAATGCTTAAAGGTCGAAACGAAAAGATAGGCTCTGAGGGGTGTACTAGGGGTATCGTGTACCAAAAATGGGTACAACGCAAAGGGTGTGGGAGAATTACTTTACCAATGTAGCCAATGTAATTATAACAAAAACACAGGTGTAAAACAATGGGTTAATCCTAATGCCTCTTATCATGTAGTAAATCTAACTACACGAATGTAGTCTCACTTGTGGCCTCGGAATGGTCCTAACGCAAGTTCTAGAATCTAAGTGCTACCGGTACACACATCATAGCATAAATGCTTTTCCTACCAATTCTAGGGGCGAACCTCACATATTTGGGGTGGAAAATTTTTTTTAGTGGTACGGTTTTGTGCTAGTCATATAACTCCTATCCATGAGACGCTCATTAAGATCAAAGTTTCACTCCTAAATGTTGTAAAAAATTTTAAATTTGGCACTAAAATTGCCCTAACAGGTATTTCTCTCAGTTTTATTACACATCTACTATTAAACAAACAAAAATCAAGCGTAATAGCATTCACTAAAGTGTCGTATTTTTACCCCCCCTTACACTTAAGATGAACATTGTCCCCAATGTTCAAATAACAAGATGTAAAAGTAAATAAGGTAAAAGAATGAAATCAAATACTCCCCTGATTCGCTCGGTGGATAAAAAAGTAACATGGTTAGATCTTCTTCCAAGAGAAAGTAGAAGCTCCAAGGCTAATGCATCGCCATAAGCTTGATTCCACATACATCTCCTTGTCCAAAATAACCTGTTAAACCTGAGAAAACAAACACGAAAACCTGCATAACATCGGCGGGATAAATTCTATATATAAGGATATAATGCTTGTGGAATGATAATTTTGCAGATTTCTGGAGATTATAAGTTAGAGATTTAATAAAAACTTTTTATGAAAACAAAACTTTCAAAAATTTCTGAAAATTAAAACCTGACGCCGTCAGGTTGTAAATCCTGACGCCGTCAGAAATGATCTGACAGAATTCTCATGTTAAGTTTCCGGAAATTTTCTGGAAAAACCTTTACCTTACTTCCTGGAATTCCTGCAAAACATCATTATGACTCGATACAAGCATTTGACTCAAACAAATACTAATATGTATGTTAATTTATTATTATTACGATTCATGTTCATTTGTTCTAATAACCCGATTTGGATTTCCCTTACACTTAACTTTTGCAAAATACCTTTATATGTAGTTAAGACGAAGTTAAAAACAAGATAAAGCATTTTCACAATTTACTTTTGAACATGAATCAATAATAATAAAAATTAAACACACATATGGATACAAATAAAATCAAACAAACAAATAAATAAACACACAAAGCAAATAAAGCTTGGGTTGCCTCCCAAGAAGCGCTTTTCTTTAT
Source organism: Artemisia tridentata subsp. tridentata (assembly GCA_021014915.2). NCBI lineage: Eukaryota > Viridiplantae > Streptophyta > Magnoliopsida > Asterales > Asteraceae > Artemisia > Artemisia tridentata. Next base: position 40,099,142 of record CP139503.1, read on the forward strand.
TAACGAGTCTTGTAGCTAGACTCAAAGTCACCGGTTCTACGTTTTTCCGTTTTGCTTCTCAATTGCCCCTCTAATCATCCTAACAACCTCCATATCAACTTTGTACTTAGGTCCTAGGTTCAAGCAATCTTTATAATAAAGGCTTCTCTTATTCCAAACATAGTCCATGCCTTTTTCTTTATCCTCATCATTGATGTCCTCAATCGCACCAATGTTGTCCTTGTCAAATTGAGGCACAAAACGAAATTCATTTACCCGATAAGGCATCCTATATGTGATCCTATCAATGTGATTAGAAAACTGAACCGTGCCTCCTAAACGATCATACTTTAAATTGGATGCTTCAATAAACGGCTTACCTAACACCACGCGAGATAGGCGGCAGTCAACAACACTTGCCAAATCTTCTAAGATCATGAAGTTGGTGACAAAGGTAAAATTCCCAACAAGGATATGCATATCCTTAATCCTTCCAACGAAGTTGCAAACTCCGCCGGGGCACTTGGGGTCTTTCCTAGGCTCAAGTGGTGTATTTATGATCTGGCTATAAAGGCCTGAGGACATCACGTTGATTGGGGATTCACAGTCAATGTAAGCATGCTCAACGTATTGGTACCCAATCATACATGGTATCTTCACATTCCCGGGATCACCTCTCTTAATCTTTGGGTCAATTCTAACAAAAGGTGGTCGAGGGTTATCAACTAGGTTGTTATAGTAAGCAATCTCCTCCTTAGTGGGGTATTCATTGAAATAATCATCTAACCTAGGATCTACCTTCACTTTATCAATTTTCTCAATCAACTTCTCAACCGTAAGATTATCACGTTCTAAGTAATTATCTGAGTATATGGCGGTATCTAAGTTGTTCAAGGCATAATCAAGCTCTATATCAATCATTCTACTAAGCTCTCTGAGCTCACTAATCTCATTCTCATGTTGGCTACGCAACAAAGCTACTTCGCCAGGTGTAAGGGGTGGATTCGCGTTTTCCATAATGGAAAACTGAATAGTCAATGAAAATCTTATACGAACAAAAACACGAAGAAAATAGATAGACTAAAGAAAACCTAGAAAAATAAAATAAAAATCTCACTAGAAATGAATCTAGTGAGTAGACCTAATAAAATAAAAATTCAACCTAAACAATAACTACTCCCCGGCAGCGGCGCCAAAAACTTGATGCGTGGTTTTGCGACCTTACAACAGGTTTTACCTCTCGAGGGATCTCAAGAGGCTTACAACCCCACTAGGCAGTGTACTTGACCGATGTAGTATAGTGTAGTGGTAAGTACGGGGGATTGATCGTTCTCCACAGGGAATAGTGTCGTTAGGATTGAAAAACTACTCTAATTAGGTCTAAGGGTGAGAGAAGATTCTTTTTGTATTTTTATATTTTTTATGAAAGCAAGTAAAATCTCGGGTTTGAAGGAGTGGGCGGAATTAGTTGCTAGTCAACTAACCCAAATAACTACAAATGCAAATAAAATAAAATAACTGAAAATGAAAAGAGTTTGTGAAACTTATGTGGAGAGAAATGTGTTTACTTAGATTTCCTTACTCCCTAACTATCTTTTACCGGTTGATTAGTGTGTATTAATTGCGTGGATGACGGGTGTATTCCTTAATACCAATCGTGGGGTGGCGTACGTACTTCCCCAACTCTATGAGCTCCTACTTCACTCCTATGTCGAGCCGGCTAGGAAGCTCCTAACATGGGATCACTAGAATTCTCTCATGCATTAAATACAACCATAAAAACCTTAGTACGCATTGGTTCATGTTTCTTAAGACGTTCAAGCAAGTTACCGTATAGGAAGTTAGCCAGTTTTCTTAAGCCTAACATCGATAAACAATCATCCAATACAATTAATAACACACTAATAACCAATAATCAATAGCTAGGTTTCATTAGATCTAAGCAAACACAAGATAAATCTAGCCTAGCATGTTAATCAAAAGACAAGAACAAGTTATAATCAAACAACACATAGACATATTGATTGATTAAATGAACACTTATCTTTAATTAAACATGGGAGATCCAAGGGTATGAAAACCCTTAAAAATGGCAGAAATTCGTCTTTAGGGTTTCTCCTCACAAAGTTGCACACTAATGACAAAAAATTGTAAAACTATATATAGAGTTTAAGGGCTGACGGCGTCACGTTATAGGACTTGACGCCGTCACCTCGCCGTGTCTAGGGTTCCCGGATGGCCTTCCTGACGCCGTCCCTCTTTAGACCTCCAAAATCCGCTCTGGCTTATCAAAGCTTGACGCCGTCAGAATATGGCTTGACGCCGTCCCTCTTTAGCTTAAACCGTGACGACCTTGATCACTTCAAAGGGTGACGCCGTCAGACTTTCCATTGTAAAATTCTCTGGCTTATCATGAGTAATTTTCATATCCACCTTTTTTGCCAAGCCGTGACGCCGTCAAGAGTAATACTTGACGCCGTCAAAGGTACTTTTTCAGCCGATTTTGAGACTTTGTCGTTTTCTTCACTTTTATGCTCCAAAAACGTCCAGAATGCTTCCTTTTCTAGATTTCTTCTCCAAAGTACCTAAAATGACAAAAGGAACGATTTAGGGCAATATTTAATCAAATAAATACGATTTAGGGCTTAAATGACCCCCTAAAAGCGGTACACTTTTCGCTTCATCACTAGCCAACTCTTCACTATCTCAGATATGGTGAGTTGAATACCATACAATTTTTGGTAAATTGCCAACCATAAACGGATTTGAAGTATCTTTACCAGATCCGTTTGTACTGGATTAGCCAGTCCTTATGTTGGTTAAACATGGTGGACTGATAACCATTTGTTGTGTTAGTGCTATGCACCTTCACCAAGTGAGAAGTTCCTTTAGTCTCACTAAACAACTTGAAAATTCTTTCAAACACTCTTAAATACCCCAATATGATTCTTTTAAAGATTTTTCCTTAATCAAATCAAGTAACTGCTCATAAACTTCATCCTTCTCATCTGTATGTAATTTCTTTTCCAACATTGCCTTGCAGACCCTTGGTGATAAAGGATATTCTACCTCTACAAGCATGTAAATATGAACTATCTGTAGAGATAAGCAATGTACTCTACATCTATGAAAATATCTCCAAGTCACAACTTCTTGCTGATATGACAATCTCCAAATCTCATCTGTTGTTAAAGGTGGCTCAAACATCACTTTTAAGTCTCCCCAAAACACCTTCTCAAACTCCTCTTCAGGTGTATTGTCTCCATGTTTGATGTTTACCAAATTATAAAGTTCTTGAAGATCTTCCCTACTCACATCATTCAGAATTGCTAGAAAATTAAGGTATACAACATCAGTGTTGTCTTCCCTTATGATCTGATAAGCAGCTCTTTGTCCATTCCTTATTATATGATATTTGACAATTTTAGCTGGTTCCTTAGAAATTTCAAGAATTTTTCCCATAGTACAACCCTCAGATGAAGGTTCTTCTTCTGATTCCTCCTCATGTACTACCTTTTTGGACTTACTCTTTCTTGCTAAACTTTTCCTCCTTGTAAACTTTATGACTGGCTTTTTGACTTCTTTCTTTTCTTCCACAACATCAGACACTTTTTCAGCATTAGACTCCTTTTCAATTTCACTAGATGCTTTCTCAACTTCAGATGCTTTTTCAACTTCAGTTACCTTTTCATCCACTTTCTCAGCTTCTATTGTTGGCTCAGATTCTGCTACTTTCTGTCTCTTGAAACTTCTTCTCAAAGAATCTTCATAATCCACTGGCCTATAGCCATGATCTCTCTCATATGCACTCCCATATTCAGCTTTAATTTCCTCAAATGATTTTCCTCTCATCTTTTCCCATGTTGAGTGCAGCATGTTCTTTAGATACATCTTCATTCCATGCATCTGTTCTGCTTTAGACATCTTCTTGGGAACTTTGGTTTTCTTCTGAGTTTGTCTTATTACAGACATAAAATCCCCCAAAGTTTCTTCATTCCTTCTAGCATTCATGAATTCTGCTAGTTGTTTGGCTCTCTCCTCAGCAGTCAAACCTAGAATAGCTTTAAGTTCCTCAAACTTTGCCCTCAACTCATCATCTTTTTCAATCATTTGCATCAGTTGATCATCATTAAACTCTTCTGATATCCTTCTTGCAAGCATTTTATCTTGTCTTTTCTGTTCTTCCTCCTTTTCTATCTCAGCCTTTTCCATTGCTTGTATCCTAGCAATCTCAGCTAAAGAAGCTTGCTCTTCTCTTTCTTGTCTTTTTGATTTCTTGGACTTAGAAGTTTCCATCATAATTTGTTTTCCTTCCCTTTGAGTTTTAGGCTGCTCCTCATTACCAGACTTATCTCCATGAGCAGAACTAGCAACCTCACCAGACTTTTCTTGACCACCGGACTTAATTTCCTTACCAGCATTAACTTCATCAGACTTAATACCTTCAGCAGACTTATCCAATTCTTCATCAAATTCTTCATCAATTATCAACTTTCTTTTTGGATATCCGCTTTTCTTCCTTTGTTGTTGAATTTTACTCAGAGATTGAGCTAGTGTTTCTGCTGCTTCCTTTGTTTCAGGACTTATATCTACTTCATCAGCTGGTTTATCCTTTGCTGGTGTCTTAAGAACTTGTTCTTCCTCTAAATTCCTCCCTTGTTTGGAAGAATTTTCATCCTCACCTTCTTGAACATCAAAAGCAACTCTTTTCTCCTTCATAACTTTTTCCAACTTTTTAACCCTCTTAACCAAGGTTAGAATAGCCCCACTCTTAGCATTGTTTGCCTTCTCCAATAATTCTATTCTCTTAACCAAAGCAGGCACCAAGGTGAGAAGATCCTCCACAGTCATAGGGTTGGATTCCTCCTCTTGAAAAGGACTTGGAATATTGGTTTGCTGTGGTGGTGAAGATGGTGTAGGTGTAGGTACTCTTTGTTGGGATGGTGATGAACTTGGTTGTGGTGTTGGTGATCTTGGTTGTGCCTGAGCTTGCTCCACATTGGTTGGTTCCATTTGTTCAGCATGAGATGTACCTGCAATGTTAGTTGAACCAGGAAGAATAGCAGGCAAAAGTGGCCAATGTGCCCCATTGAATCCCCTTTTCATGTTTGCAAAGATTTTAGGAGTAAAAGCCACAATCACATAAATCTGCATTTTATCTTTAGGTTCAAAATTTAAAATCATTTGCAAAAATCTTGGGTACATCAAAAACTTATGTTTTGCATTTTTGACATTTGCAACCATGCCATCAAAAATCAATTTTGAAAAATTAAAAGGCCGTCCAAGTGCAAGACAGACCAATGTAGAAGCAATGTTGCTTCCAAACTGATCCCATCCACCACTCTTGGGACTTAGGCAATGGAGCAAATGATGAAGTAAAAACCTCCACTGTGGTGTAAAATAGCTTTTCCAAAAAGTAAAGGTACCATCAGTGGGATATCCTATAGTTCTCATACCCTCAAAAAGGTCATCATTAGACAATATGTATTCCCCTGAAGCATCACCCAATTGGAGACTACTCCTAATGGAGGCTTCAGTAATGGTGAAGTCATGGGTGTCAATTGTTGCCCTGAGCTGTGGTGTACCATCAGCTAGGGTTTCATAGGTCACAGACCCCCAAAATTGCTTAACAAGAGATGCATAAATAGTTGGATTTGCAGTTAAAGCGTACCGAAGGTTAGCACCTTTCAAGAAATCTACTATCTGCTCAAAGCCGTCACTTTGGTTTGGTTTCTTCAAGAAACCAACTTGATTGTGCTTGTCAACAAACTTTAGTGAAGCCATTGATGAGAGAATGACTAAGTGCTGGTTGAGAATTTAAATTAGGGTTTTCACTGGTAGTAGAAAAACAGAGTAAATCTTGGCCGTGAAGAAAGATTGTAGAAGTTAGAAGTAAATAATGGATAAAGATGAAAAAGGAATTATATCTTATCCATATATACCTCTTTCCCCCAAAAATATCAACGGTCATATTTAAATAAAATAAAAAATATTTATTTGACTGACCAGACCTAACGGTAATAAATTAATTACATTTTTCATACTACCAGACTTAAAATTTGTCAACCAGACTTAATCACTGACTCACCAGACTTAACTAAAGAATCAGACTTACATACTGAGCAAGCAATAACAAAGCTTCATATCACCAATCCATATTGTTCTGCAAAAGTTTGTCCCTGGCATTAAAAAAAAAAAAAAAAAAAAACCTATTATTAAATCTACTACAAGGATTAACTCCTAAGATTACCAGGATTAAAAATAACTACAAAAATTAACTTCTTATACTACCAGAATTAAAGAAAATCCTAAGTACTGGTTATTATACAAACTTTACATTTTGACCTCCCCTTAAGTCCAGCTATGGGTTTATCATACCAATGCTAACCACTAAGTAATTAAACCTAGGGCCATCAAAAGCTTTAGTTAAGAGGTCTGCAACATTGAAGTCTGTGTGTATTTTATCCACTCTAATTAATTTCTTTTCATAGCAATCCCTAATGAAATGATGCCGGATTTCTATATGTTTAGTTTTAGAGTTGTACACAGGGTTCTTAACTATACAGATAGTGCTCTCATTATCTATGTGAATTATAGTGTTCATTAAGTTCAAACCATAATCCAGCATTTGATTCTGAATCCACAAGACTTGTCCACAGCAATTGGCAGCTGCTACATATTCAGCTTCAGTAGTCGATGTAGCTACAATGGTCTGCTTCTTGCATTGCCAAGAGATTAATCTTCTTTCAATGAATTGACAACCTCCAGTTGTGAATTTCCTATCAAGGCTTGCACCTGCATAATCACTATCTGAATAGGCTTCCAGGTCAAAAGATGAATCTCTAGGATACCAAAGGCCCAAATTGGGTTTGCCCTTTAGGTATCTAAAGATTCTCTTCACAACATGAAGATGTGAAGTCTTGGGGTTAACCTGAAAACGTGAACAAACACAGACTGCATACATAATGTCAGGTCTAGAAGCAGTAAGATACATTAGAGAACCTATCATTGATCTGTAAAGATGCACATTTACATCAGCAACATCTTCATCCTTTGTTAAAGGCACCTTGTTCTCCATGGGAGTGACTGCAGTCTTCAAATTTGAAAAGGCAAACTTCGTCAAGATCTCTGCTACATACTTGTCTTGAGAGATAAAGAGTCCATCTGCTTGTTGTTTCACTTGCAGTCCTAAGAAAAATGTGAGTTCACCCATAGAACTCATCTGAAACCTTCCCTTCATTAATGCTTCAAACTCCTCACACCAAGACCTTTTAGTAGAACCAAATATGATATCATCCACATAAACCTGGACTAGGATGATATCCTTCTTGTTTCTCTTGATGAACAAGGTCTTGTCTATCACACCTCTTTTGTACCCATGCTCTTCAAGGAAGTTGGAGAGAGTTGCATACCAGGCTCTGGGAGCTTGATGGAGACCATATAAAGCTTTGATGACTTTGTACACTTTCATGGGTTCTGCTGGATCAACAAAGCCAGGAGGTTGATGAACATATACCTCTTCTTCTATTGTGCCATACAGAAAGGCACTCTTCACATCCATCTGATAGACTATGAACCCCATATATGATGCATAGGCTAAAAGTAACCTAATAGCCTCAATCCTGGCTACCGGAGCAAAAACCTCATCATAATCTATCCCCTCCTCTTGTCTATACCCTTGTGCTACTAATCGTGCCTTATTCCTTGCAACTACTCCTTTTTCATCCCTTTTATTCCTGAAGACCCACTTTGTGCCAATCACCTTAGCTCCACTTGGTAGATCTACAAGAACCCAAACTTTTTGCAATTTGAATTGCAATAACTCCTTTTGCATAGCTTCCACCCAACTCTCATCTTCAAGTGCTTCAGAGACTTTGGTGGGTTCCTTTTGAGAAAGGAAACAAGCAAACAAGCAATGTTGTTGGTCCTTGTCATTGACCCTTTGCTGCTTTTTAATAAGACTGATAAGTGCATGAGATGTAGGAATCTTTTGCACTTTACTTCTGGTTTGAACAACTGATTGAGGATCACCAATAATCTGACTTTTGGGATGAAATTTGTGAATTCTGAGTGTTGGAACTGGACTTACATCTACTTCAGTGGGTAGGTTGTTGAAGTCAGTAACTACCCCTTCTTCATCATAAGAAGCCCCATCAAAAATGCCTTCATCTGGCTTATCAAAGACCTCAAGTTCAGGCATCTCAGAATCATCAAAATCAACATTTTGAGTAGACTCAGGTTGAGCAGAATTAACAGCATCTCTACCAGACTTAACTGAGTTAATGCTGGTAGGCTTCTCTCCACCAGAATTAAAAACAATACTACCAGGATTAACCAGATTAGTGCTGGTAGCCTTCTTCCCAAGATGTTTGTCAGCCAAAGCATTCATTTCTTCTCTGAAGGATAAGATTTCTTCTGAAACTTTTGTAGGAGAACCCTTTTTTTCTTGAGGCTTGTTCACAGTCTCCTTCCTATTTGTAGAAGATTTCTTTGTACCTTCATTTGCAGCAACATGGTTGACTTCTGTGATAGGAATCACAATAAGCTCCTCAAATTCTTTGCCTTGATCAACATTGCTTGCATCTTGAGTACCTGCATTGTTAGGCACTTCTATGGAACCTGCATCAGGGTTAGCTTGATTCTCCTTGGAAATAGGAATATAGTTCATAGAATCAGTTAAATAATCAAGATCAAACATCCATCTATGACCTAGTCCCTTCACATTGGGTTTTTCCTCAAGAAAATTAACATGAAGATTTTCCTCTACTTTCTTGGTCACTAAATTGTAAACCCTAAAGGCCTTACTATTCAGTGAATACCCAACTAGAAACCCCTCATCAGATTTTCCTTCAAATTTTCCAAGCACACTTAAGGTATCAAGAATGGTTACATGGCACCCAAAAGGCCTTTTATAGCTAACAACTGGTTTATGGCTAAAAATAAGCTCATAAGGTGTTTTATTCCGAGGCTTGGTCACTCTAACCCTATTGAATATATAGCAAGCAGTTGCAACTGCTTCCGCCCAAAAGGTTGTGGGTAATAATGAGTCTGCTAGCATGGTTCTAGCTGCCTCAATCAGGGTCCTGTTCATTCTCTCAGCAACTCCATTTTGCTGTGGAGTTCTAGCATTGCTATATTGTTGCTTGATTCCTTTTTCACCACAAAACTCAATCATGCTCCTATTCTTAAATTATGTGCCATTTTCAGTCCAAATGATCTTAACCTTGTGATTTAGTAGGTTTTCTATTTGCCTAATGAACCTTTGAATTAAATCAGAGGTTTCATCTTTAGTAGACATAAAGAATACCCAGCAATACCTGGTGCAGTCATCAGTGATGACAAGGCAATAACTAGCATGGTTGATACTTCTAACAGATGTAGGGCCAAACAGATCCATGTGTAAGGTATGCAAAGGCTCAGTAACAATCCTATCTAACTTAGCCTTACAAGAAGCTCTATGCTGTTTGCCCTTATTACAAGCTACACAGGCATGGTCATTCCTAAAAACCTTGGAAGGTAAGCCTCTAACTAAATTACCCTTCACAAGTTTGTTCATATTCTTGAAATTAACATGACCTAACCTTTTATGCCACAATTTAGATTCATCCAAAGTAGCTTTTGCAAGCAAACAAGCAGAACCTTTTGCAACTTCAGGTGCTTTCATATCAAAATTGTACATGTTGTGTTATCTAGGAACTTTAAGAAGTATCTGAATTTCATCAGGCATCTTAAAGTCCGAAGTCAATACAAAACATTCAGTTTCACTAAAAAGCACCTTATGCTGCTTATTACAAATTTGTGATATTGAGAAAAGGTTAAACTGCCCTAGTTCTTTTACAAAAGATACATTGTCAAATTCTAAATTGCCTACAACAATTCTACCTTTACCAGTTATCTGACCTTTACTTCCTCCAAAGGTAACAAAACCTCCTTGGAATTCTAGAAAGTCCTTCAGATGATTCTTGTTACCAGTCATGTGCCCAGAGCACCCAATATCAAATATTCCTTTGTCTTCCATGTTCTTCAGTGGATGTTCCTGCACAAAAGTAGAGAAATTAGTTTCTCTTTAGGACCCAAGCCTCTGAAGACTTGGGTCTGCCCTGTGGATCAACAAATTTATAGGTCTTGTATGAGCTTGATCCACTGTTGTTCTTGGATTCATAGGTAAGTGTGTTCTTAAAAGGATCCCAAGACCAACATGCTGGGGTCTTAACAGCAGAATCCCCATTTTCCCTTACAGCACTTTAGCTTGAAGCTTGTGATGTACTATTAGCAAAAGGACTCCTCACAGGTGAATGAGGATTGTAAAAATTGTTTCTTTGATTATATGAGTTCACATGTGGTCTATTTATTGGTTGCCTGGGTCTAGAATGATTAAACCACCCAGAATTAACACTTGGCCTTACATAATTAACATTTTGACAAACAGAACTAACATTTGGTCTACCAGAATTAAAATTTGGTCTACCAGAATTAAAATTTGGCCTACCAAAATTAAAATTTGGTCTACCAGTACTAACAGATGACCAACCAGAATTAACATTAGGCATACCAGAATTAAATTGTGTTGGTCTAGTCACAAAGTTATTAGCATGATTAATCCTGTTAGCATTATTCCAAACTAGTTTATCATTCATATGGCCAATATTAACACTTTTATCCTTTCTAAGTTCAGCCTCTCTTTTCATCCTAACCTCATGAAAATCACAGTCCCTAATCAAATGACTTACACTACCACACACAAAGCATCTTTTAGGACCAAAATTGTGGTTTCTTTTGTACTCTCTTCTCATTCTATCAGGTTTTGGTGACTCTTGATTTTTGACAGACTTCCTAGGAGATTTTATGTGAGTATCACAACTAGGTTTATCTGTATGAGGTTTGGGTGTAGTCACAACTGGTTCACTATTTTTGACTGATCTTGGCTCAGAAACATATTTAGGTGCACTCTCTGATTCTGAATCAGACTGCTCAGAGATATCTCTAGTAGATCATTCACTGTCATTGGTTTGACAAGTGGAGTATTCACTAGATTTGTCATCTGAGTTGCCTGTCTCAGGATAGATAGGACCCTTTTTACCATATACAAACAAGGAGTCATCTAGGTCTTTCTTTTGTAGAGGAGTGTAATCTCCACTTAATGGAGGTGGCACCCCTTTAAAATTATCAGTTTTAATGAACCTATTGTACATTGGCCTACCAATAGAATCCACTTTTCTACATTTGAACACAGATCTGTCCATCTCTTCCTCATAGCTTAGAACTTCACTATCTGACTGTATCCCATAACCTAAGCCAATTTTACTTGTAGAGCTCATACTAGATGCTATTATCTTATCCTGACACTTAGCAGAATGGGTCCATTTGTCTACTTTCTTTTGCAATTCATCTCTTTCCTTAAGAGCTTTCAAGCCTGCTCTTCTATATCTCTTAAGTTTTTCATCTTTTTCATATATCTCATTAGCTTGAAAGGTGAGTTTTTCATTTAAGGAAGCTTGTTTGTTTTGATAGTTAACTATTTGTGATTCTAAAGTTTTAACAGCTTTAGTATAAGCAAGAATTTTTGCTTCCTGATCACCTATTTGTGTTAATTGTTCATCACACAAAGCTTTAAGATGATTATATAAATCAATGCATAATTTTGAGCACAAAGATACCTCATTACTGGAACCAATAGCCATAAGTGTGTGGTTTGGATCTTCATCCTCAGGTGTGTGTTCATCCCAATTCACAGCTCCAGCTTCTAATGTCATCAAGCTCGTCTGATTCTTCCCATCTTATCATCATCTTAAGAGTCAGAACCCTTCTTCTTTTTCCAATCAGTAGTCACCTTTTCCTTGCAATCTCTGGCAAAGTGACCATGCTTGTGAAAATTGTAGCACTCAACAGTCCTCCTATTGTATCCCACTGGTGACTTCCCATCAAGCTTAATGTTCCTCCCAGTCTGCTTGTAAAACTTCTTAACCCTGAAAGCAATCATGGCAATTTGCCATTTGATATCCATTTCTTCAACTTCAACATCATTGATCTGTTCCATATCCTCACTGATGAAGTCTTGATCTTCTGGTTCCTTAGCAAGAAGTGAGTAAATTACTTCATCAACAAAGCCTGCTGGAGTATCTCTTTCTTTTCTCATGCTGCTAGAAGAAGTTCCATAACCACCAGAATTAATGCTGCCAGACTTAACCTTGTTAGTGCTGCTCTTGCCTTGAGAAACAAAAGCAACATTTGTAGAACATGAAGATGCTTTTCCTTGGATTTCCTGTTCAAACACCTTGAGGTTATTGTACAGGTCATCAGTAGTCATGGTGTCAATTTCACCATTCATTCTCATGGTTAATGTCACACTTGACCATTCTTTTGGTAGTGCTCTAAGAAACTTTTGGTTTGCATCTTCTTCTGACACAGCTGCACCATGAACCTCCAATTGTGATAGAAGATGTTGAAACCTATCATAACCTTTTTCCAATCCCTCTGAACTGGATACACTGAAAGCTTCAAATTGCTATTTAAGAATAGCCTTTTGCATCTTCTTGGAGTTAGCATTCCCTCCAAATCTTTTCTTGATAGCCTCCCAAATTTCTTTGGCATCATTCATGCCATGAAACATTCTCAAATGCTCTTTGGGAATTGCCATTAGCAGCATAGTCTTGGCCTTCTTCTCCTTTTCAACAGCCCGTATCTCTTCAGCAGATACTGGTGGTAATATCCTAATCACTCCATCTGTTCCTTGTGAAATCCTTTTCTTCGAATTCCCATTCTGTATGACCTTCCAAACTTCGCTGTCAATATACTCCACATAATGTTCCATCTCCATAGCCCAGATGTCATATATACTTCTCTTTTTAGGATTGGGAGTTTTATGTTGGATATGGTTGTTGTTGCAGAGATGGGTTGTTGTTGTCTAGATGTGCTTGCTTCAGGTTTTTCTTCATCATGGATTGATTTTTCATCATCACTATTGTGAACTGAGAAACCATCATTCTTATTGGGATTTTCAACGTCAGACATGTTGCAGGGTTTAGGTGAATGAATTTAGGGTTTGGTTGTTGTGTTTCTTCAAACTCAGAGTCTCTTTACAGGCTCTGATACCACTTGTAGGTCCACACGAATTATGGATCCAAGTAGTCTTGTTACTTGTTAGACGACTTGTATAAACCAAATCGATCTAAGTAAGAAACTCTAACACTTTGCTTATTGTTAATGCGGAATCTTAACAACAAACAATGAAGAACACAATAACTATAACTAACTTCGTATATTGATTCTTTTAATCTAAGTGATTACAATCTTCGTCGTTATCAAAAACTAATGACTAGGGTTCCTTTTATACACTAAAGAAACCCTAGATATAAAACTTGTAGAAGGATATACATATCTTTTCTAAAGATAATTACGTATCCTTTCCTAACTTATATCTAACAAACTTTCCTAACTTTCATGACCAGACTTAACAACTAAAGTCAACAAGACTTAACTTTACTCTACCAGACTTAATAATGAATAACCAGACTTAACTATTACAAGACTTAACTAATAGAACTAACAGACTTAATTACGTAGTCCACCAGACTTAATTTTGTTCTTCCATTAAGTCTTCTATTGTCTTGTGATAATTCCCAACACATATAGTCCCTTAAGTCTCTTTTCTATTACTTTGGCCACATATAACTTATGACACATTTGGTCTATTGCAACTTTAGTCCCTTAGGTCTATTCCTTTCTATTTGTGCCACATAATACTTTCCCATAACCTTATAACACATTCTTTGACCACAAGGTTGACTTTCGGGTTTGACTAAAATGAAACATTCATTGACTAACCAATCACGTTAAGTCCTTTGGTCCACTTTCATCTAGGGTGGGGTACAAGTACCCGGGAAACGGGTCTAACAGTCATTGGAATACGCCGATACATCTTTTATACTGCAATTATACATTTTAAGATTTAATTGTTGCAACTACGAACAACATATGCACAAACTCTTTTATTTTTTATTTTTTAAATAATGTGTTATTCATATTTTTAAACTTATTTGGCTAACCTGATTGAAGCTCCAAGACCGTGAGTGCCTACAATGAGCAATTATGCATTTAATTTCTTGATTGCCTTGCATTTGGCCACTTTAGGGTCTCTAATATATGTAGCTCCTTCTGTAGTCATCTGGCAATTGTTTCCTTCTAGAGCTGGTGTCCGATTTCAACAAATATAAATTCACTAATAATGATTTTAAATTGTAGTAGTGCCAGATGTTGGTACGCCGGTGTGCTTTGAACCTGTATCAGTAGCAAAGTCAAGAAGATTATTTCAGTTGTGAAGTACGTGAGGCCCTGTTATGACATGCATTTTCTTGCAAAAGCGAAACAGAAATAGTTTTAGTATTTAATGGACTTAGGAATCTTGTAAAAGCAAAGTCAAGAAGAATAGTTTCAGATGCGAAGTAAGTGTTCTGACTCTAAAACAATGCACAACCTAACACAACTATACCCAAAATAGTAGATGTACATGGTAACTAAGATGTAAAACTTGAAAGGGAAATGGGAATTACATGGTAACGAACGTTGTGTGCATGAAGGCATGTGTATTGAACATGCATAAGATATGGCACTAAATAAAATTTCTAACACCCACATTACCATGATAAGCAACAGGTTTTCTAGCCAATAAATCGTGTCGCAATGAGCTGATTCACTGATCTAAATACACTGAATCATTTACATATAATAATAGTTAAATATTTGTGTTCCGGTGAATCTAGTTGCAAGTTAAATATTAGTGTAAGCGAATGTTATAAATGATGAGTGTGACATGAACAGCTTACCAGATAACAATGACCGAGAACGGTGTTTGTCGGACCAATATCATTGGAAGATGTAATTTGCAGGTCTGATGCTGCTAATCGAAGGGTCAAATATTAATGGTAGTAAATGCTATAAATAGTAGTAACTGATTCAAATAGAAAACGAAAAGTGAATGTATTACCTTATTTTGCATAACGTAACCGTTTATTATTTTGAGATGAGATGATGGAACATGTTTTGGGTATTCCAACTGAAATCCAAAAAGAATTTAATACGAATATTAGTAACTGGGCCAGCACGATAATTTTTTATAAGACCACATTTCGCTTTTCTATAACCTATAATACATGTAATACTTTGGCGATTCCTTACACAACCCGCACACACATTTGTAGAAAATGAAAAAAGCAATAGCAGTTTATCTACAGGATTATCTAGTTATAATGGTAGAGCTCATTTTTAATTGCAAGTTTTATCAAAGTTCTATGCTGTTGGCAATTAGCAAGGTAAATATCATGTGTGGACTGATGCTTGTAACATAACTAATTACTATGCTAGCATATAGATTATGGCATCACTGATATGTAAAATAAAATAACAGAAGGCTTATCTTCTACGCTTATGCCATTGTCTATAAAGGTGCTGGATCGTCAACAATAGTGAATCAGGATACTGTTTGCTTTTCTCAATTGCCAAGCATGTTCGCATCTAGCTGCTACGAGCCCCAATTTAAATGTAGCATAACTTGGGTTTGCTAAAATTACTGATTCGTAACGCTAAATTTTCCACCTGCAAAATACCACCAAAAACATTCATGAAAAATTGAGCTTATATACTTTCTAAGGAACCCAAACGGATATCCGGGTGAGGAAATGGAATAAGATGGTAGCAGTGGTGATGCTAGAAAAAACAACATGCACAAATACACAATATGGGCTGAGATAGGTACGTGGGTAAACTTTGTTATCTATTTCTTTGTACTTAAGTACGTAAAAGAAAGAAAATAGATATTTGAGTTTAAAATGCATACGAAACTCATCAACAAACACCCACTTCACCGCAGTAGACCCCACCAAACCCTTCCTATCCAACTGCGATAACTTGCCTTTACTCCCGCATTCATGCCTACAACAGTAACAAATGTCAGTATGTTAGCATAAGGTAACCGACAATTGAGTCATTTTTAGATGTAAGTAAATGAAGTTTTTGTTATTGCATATTACGAGCTAAGTGATTAAGAAAAAAATGAGCAAAAGAACTGGTTAGGCTCAAATAGACCCAAGCCCTTTACCAGCCAAATACGCATAAACAAACACCCCTAAAGAAATACTTTGAAAATTGAAGGGAACCAAGTCTTTTGAGTGAAGTGATTGAAGTATGAAAGGATACAAAATCAATACAATTATGAACATACCTATATCCGTTGCACCTAGTCTATCATTGTCTAAAACATTCGGTCATGTATGCCAGTGGTTCATATATTTACACCTGTTAAACTATGGCATCAGCATATGGGCAAAAGTTAAACAAATGAAAATAAATTTGAACGATATAAGAATCCATGTATTCTAAAATATCAATAGACATCACCTTGAGTTACATGACATTCAACTGTGCAATGCTAATCATGGGCAACTAAAACGGTTTCTAAGGTATCTGCAATAGCAGGTCAACCTTCAAGAACATGGAAAATCAGACAAAAATGTTTATGAGGCTCAAACAGGGTGGGAATAAAAAAAAGCGTAAACATCCGAGATGGCTGCAAATCTACTGATTTGCCCCGCCAACGCGCGAACAATCACAACTTTAGTCATATCTGTAGAGATTCATCACAGTTTCTGATAATCAGTATTGCCACCATTCTCATTATACATAACATCAAAAGCGGAGCGAAACGATGAGATAGAACATCCGCCATGGCTGCAACTTTAGTAAGTTGCTGCGCCAAGATGCAAACGACCTCATCTATAGTCCTCCCCACCCCTAGACTCATCCTTGCCTCGTGAAACCGCAAATTACACGCATACCACTCGTGTAAGGTTGCCTCGCCAAGATACTCAGTTTGTGTAGAATGCGCTTTCAACCCGCCATGGCTGCAATCACCACTTTCGTGGTGCTGCCCCGCAAAGATACAGGTAGATTTGGCATGTTTTAAAAATCCACACCATTGAACAGAAAAAATACTATAAGGCAATGAGAATAAGTTGTCGTTTGATCACCACATCATCAAACCAAACATCATAACAGCATAGCATAACTTAGCATAAGCAAGCCATCATCAAACCAAACATCATAACTGTGGGAAACTAGAAGGGGGGTTGAATAGTTTACCGGTTTAAATACTTCCTTTAAAAATCTTGTTTTAAAAGTATACTATTGGAAACTTTGATTCGAACTCTATGTGTAATCAATCAACACCAATATGAACTACAAACTAAGCTATGTAATAATAACAAATAAAAGTAAAGAGTAGAGTTGGAAAGATCAAACCGAGACAGAGGATTTATAGTGGTTCGGCTACGAAGCTCTTCTTCGCCCTACTCCACTCCCCGAGTACCACACTCGAGAGTTTCAAACACTATATCAACAACCTCCCTTCAGGCGGAGAAAACCGTACACGTCGCTTATCCTATTACCGACACTAAGCTAGATGTCGAGTGCTAATCTTAGCTAGCACCAATCTACCAAGGTCCACGTGACCAAACACTCAAGCCCAATGGCTTCAAGAGATCACCATGATCTCAACACGATCACAATGATCAACACTCACTTCACTCTACTCGACTAACACTATCCTAATGACCCTTGATCTTCTTGATCAATCACACAAGCCCAATGGCTTCAAGAGATGTTCACTATCTCTATAGATCACACTTGATCTTCACTCTCACTCACAAAAAGAAAATAAACTTGATGTATACTAAGACACAACAAGGTTGTAACAAGTGTTACAAAATCCTATCAACTATAACTCTAGTATCTTCTTGATTACTTGAGTTCTTCTCTTGCTAATGAAGAGGGATGACAACACCTTGTATCAACTTGGATACTTGTGTTCTTCTCTTGCTAGTGAAGAGGTATGAAGAGGATCACTTGAAGGATGATTGGATCACTCTTGAAACAAAGAAAAACTAATCTAAATGACCCTAAGAAGTGAAAGGTGTGAGAGGATTTGACTAAGGGATTTTTCTGTGTGTGAAGGGTACCTAAAACTGTGAAAGAGGTGGGTATTTATAGACAAAGAAAATCTGAACGTTACAATTCAAAATGGTACGGACGGCTCCATTAAATGACCCACGGCTTCGTTAAATTTAACGGTACCGTGGAGCCGTGGTAGACTAGGACGCTCCAAATTTTGTCTTTTCTGGTGAAAACTTATTTGGGGAAGGTTGGAGCTGATTTTGGGGGGAAAAATAGCTGTTGTGATTTTCAAACTTATTTTTCCATTAAAACATTTCTTAATATTTCAAAAATAATTTGTCATGTGTATTTTTGAAAAAAAATGTTTTGTCCCATTTAAAATGTGAATTTTCAAAACATGAATTCACTTCTTTGATCACTAGTTCAAGTTGTAACTTTGTTCAAGAGTGATTTGTGTAGAAACGGGATCTTTCGATTAAAAACTTGTTAACGTTAATTTTAACGTAACATGAGTTCACATTTTGTCATCCTCAAAACGTGAAGTAATCGAAAGATATAAATAACGTTTTTAGAACATTATTTGCATCAACAATCTCCCCCTTTTTGATGATGACAAAATATAAACTCATTTTAGGTTAAAATTAGTTTTAACAAGTTTTTAATGAGTTTACTCCCATTTCTCCCCCTTTTTGTCAAATCAAAAAGGTGGTTAAGGCTCCCCCTTGATGTGTACTCTCCCTCATTTGGAGAACACAAAGGAATCGAGCAATGGTTCGTGCTACAAAACAAGGTTAGACGGCAAATAAACAATATCTAACAAGTAGCACATAAGACAAATATCCAACCACAATAAAAGGATTATGGCTAAGTAGCCAAAATGAAAAGCCCATTACATAAACATAAAATAAATGTCATACATAAGTATGACTACAATAGGAAAGCAAATTAAACTAACAAGAAGACACATAAACATCTAAAGTAACATGAGGCTTCTAGATTTGCTTCCAACTTCAAAAGGTTCCTAATTATTTATTGGAGGGACTAAACATAACCATGTTTAGTTTGGGCTATTGTGTGGTGGAGGTGGTAGAAGGATGATGGGTCCTATGGGTGGTGTGAGGAGGTGTTCTAGGTATGAAAACCTAAAGCTAAGCTCATCTCTAAGATTCATGATGAGTTCAAGGTTGTAGTTGCAACAAAGGCAACTCAAGGTGTGTGAGTGAAGGGGATACATGATTGGATAACCCATTAAGGGTTGAGGTGATGGTGATAGTGAAGGTGATGATGTGTTGCTCCCAAATTCAAAGGGAGTGTTTGGTGAAAGGGTAAGGGTGAGAGTTAGAGGTTGTGGTGATGTTGAGAGTGATGAGGGTGTTGTGTTAGTTCCCAATTCAAGGGAAGTTAATGGTGATGAGTTGAGTGTTAAGGTTAAAGGTTGAATGGGACTAGGTTGAGATGAGTGTGTGTTGATTCTTGTTGTGGAGGATGAGGATGTAGGTTGAATAGAGGTTACCTTGGATGGAGCTTGGGGTGTAGTGAAGGAAGATGATGATTTGGTAGAGGTTATGGGTGTATGGGTTTCATCTTCATCATCCAAGGTGAGATCAATGAGGGGAATGTCATTGGTGATAGGTTTAGTTGATGATTGGGGTGTGTTGACATTCTTGATCCATTGATCAACTAGAGAGGTTTGGTTGGTTGGTTTGATGTTGAATCTAGGTTTCTTGAATACTCTTGATCCCATGATGATGGTATGGTGAATGTGAAGGTGTAAGGATGGGTGTAAGGATGGCTGATGAACTCAAATAAGTACATTTCATTACCATCATTTATCCTATTTATTTGACTTGTTTTATTATATTATCTGTGAGAATTGATACGTTAATGTTTACTTTTGTAATTCTCAGGTAAAAACAAGTATTATGTGAAACTTGGCGATTTTGGACTAATTATGGAGCAAAACAAGCAAGAAGTTAAGAGTCTACTGAAATGTACAAGATCAAGAACATTCTGCTCCAGATACGCCGCATCTTACTTATTACATACGGCGCATCACTATCAAGATTTCACAAGATACGATCCAAGACAGCAAGGACATGCGCCGCATCTAAGAATGGAGTTACGCCGCATCTTCTGGCGGTGTACGAATATTCCTGAATATATTAATCTTGGACCCCACGCGAAGTTAAGTCAATGTGCCGCATCTTACCCTCAGACAGAAACTATAAATTCCCCAAGACCAGGCGAATTTCGAGAGGCTAATACCGAAGAAGACTGAAGACCACAGAAACCCTAGGCCGAAT
Organism: Artemisia tridentata subsp. tridentata; assembly: GCA_021014915.2. Taxonomy (NCBI): domain Eukaryota; kingdom Viridiplantae; phylum Streptophyta; class Magnoliopsida; order Asterales; family Asteraceae; genus Artemisia; species Artemisia tridentata. The sequence continues at coordinate 40,119,367 of CP139503.1, forward strand.
TCAGTCGAAGTAGCAGCACAAGACACACCTTGAACGAAGATACAAGAGCTGTAAGAAGGTCCTGCATGTATTTAATTCATTAAGTAGTTTTGTTTTATTGTATTAGTACATTTTAATTGGTCAGGATTGATGGGCTTGTGATCATGGATTTAACCATGCACTTCGACTCCCCTTAAAATTGCTTTCCCATTAATTAAAGTTTATATGTTGATGTCTTTGGTGACTTTTATTAGTGCATTGATAACCTCTGTGTCTAGCTGAGCATTGCTTGGGTCGCCATGCCCCTTCCTCGCCTGTTTATTAGATCGCCTATGCATTCTATCGTCTGTAGAAAAGTAGGAAGAAAGATAAATAGGATAGTCATAAGTAATCATTAAGGGTTTACTCGACGATAAGATTAGAACCAACGAGAAAGGACTTAATCTCGGTGCGTTGCATCGAACTATACACTTCATATAAAACTAGCAATAAAACAAGTGACAAGCTACTTAACTATCAGGACAGGTCTTCTTATTGTCTCAAGTATTTATCTGTGTACGTGTGTGCTACTCGCTGATTCGTGCTCATTAGTTTAGTTTATATTTAATCACAACCAAACCGTGCCAGTCTCTCAGGATGAAACCCCCTTGCGTTAGATTAGGTTGTATAGCTAACTTAAGATATTAAAATACTGATTAGGATAACTAGATAATACGTTCCACTCTTAGTGATCGACACTCTACTTACCATTATATTCATACTGACCGGGTACACTGCTCGTTAAAGCGTGTGTGTTATTGATAAGTCAGCTAAATATAAATTTAAAACTTGAATACTGCTAAAACCACAACGACATACCGTGGGTATAAATTAGAGCATACGCACACGCGCATCAATGGCAATGCATAATGTTAGCTTAAAGAGCCAAAACATAAGCATGCATGTTTGAAATGTTGGATTTGGGGATTTGGGTGCATGGGAATCAGGTTATGGTTGCAGTTTTTCAGGGAAAAGAAGTCAAAAAGTGGAAGAGAATAGCAGTTTTCGTCTTCCAAAGGCACGGCACCATTAAAGGTGCTACGGCACCACTAAATTTAGTGGAGCCATGGCCTATTTAAGGAGCCGTGGGCTCTTTTGACCTTCTTTCCAGGTCTGCAGGTTTTAGGCAGCCTAAATGGGGAAATTTCTGGGGAATCCATTGGCTGCAAATTTCTAAGCCTCAAATTACTAAACACATAGAATTCCTAAAGCTAGTTTCAACTTGCAACTAACATGATCATGTGATCATCTATGTATTTAGGCAACTATTAAGCATGCATGAATTCAAGCATTTTTAACATCTAGTGCATGTAATAAAATAAGCTAACATGCATGATTTAGGCAAGATAAACCAACATGAGGATTAATTAACAAGAAAATTAACCATGATGAAGTGTTAAAATGTTAAGAAGGGAACATTCCAAGCAAGTTAATGCCATGTCTTTAATTATAATAGCTTAATAATACTTAAGTTAATAGTACTACTTAAGCTAATCCTAACTAGTCTCGTTTCTTCCCCAACTTCTTCAGTTTGCTCCCGATCCCTTTTAGGGCCTTCCCAATAGACTTGAAACCCCCGACAGTTTGCTCATGCATCTCCACTTGTCTATTGTACATTGTAGTTTGTTCTCTCATCACTTGGGATAGGTTGACCATCCCGTTTTCGGGGTAGGTTGTACGTCGAAATGATGAGGTGTCAAGGTTGTCAAAGTAGACGTCGGGAGAAGGAGAACGTGTACAAGACGTTCCTTCTTCGTTCACCTCATCATCATCTGCATGCATAGGTTGAGATGATGATTCATGACCGAAGGAAGAGGATGAGAGAGGAATGTCGGAAGTGGATTTACGACCACGCTTGGACCCTTTATCCTTACGTTTCTTTGTGCGACGTCGTGGTCCACCAAGAGGTTTCATAACAGAATTGACTAGGACATAGTCGACACTTTGGAGATTAGGAAAATGTTCCATGACCCAATGGAAAAGACGAGTAAGCAGCATACCATATGGCATGAACTTATCCGAACGACTGTGAATATTGGCCATCCTTTTGACCATATAGTATGCGAGGTTATATGGTTCCTCGATACTAAGATAGTAGAGCATATGGGCGAGACTCGAAGAGACGTGATCACGGTTGCCCGCAAGGCTCAACACGTTCTCACGAAGAAGGAGTTCCCAACTTCTAAGGTCGGGAAGGAGCTCTTTGAGGTAGATACGGTTTGGGTCAAGGTGGACAATTGAACCATCACGCTTTTGATACGTGTGGACGACTCGAGGTGTTTGGATGACTTGTTTGATGGACTCGAGGTCGGGAATTTCAGTGCGATAGGCACCTACATCCTCAAGATTATAGAAGAAAGACTCAAGAGTATGGTCTTCAGTGTATGCACACTGACCATATGCAGGAACACCGAGAATTTGTCCAATCTCGGAGACAGACAGGATGATATTTTGGTTTTGAATCCAAAAATCAAGAAAAAAATTACCATCATCATCAGTGAAGGTACGGACCTATAAAACTCGAGAACAAAACGAGGACAGACTTGATCATTTATTTTGTATAAACAATCGAACTCGATAGAAGGAAAACAGGCACGGATGTTGTCTGTCGTGACATAGAGTGCATCGACTACACGCCCTTCGTGTATGTATCAATTTTGGACTTTTGCGAAATAAGCTCTTTGCTCATTAGGAATGTTTAGATTTTCAAGAGTACTAAGAATGTATGGTTTGGTATCTTGATAATCATTTCGAGGCATTGTTTTTCTATAAAAAAATATTTTTGTATATGTTAGTTCATTGCATTTTAATGATTACACTTCTAGTGTGTGTGCCTAAATGCAAACAATGTGGAGGTGCGGTAATCTCGACTCTAAAATTATCCTAAAGAGATTACCCAAATGCTCCTAACTTCACTTTTGCTCAATCAAACATGTCGAACAATACATATCAATTATGTACTTCGACCCATATTTGAGAGTTCATGTATGCATGCAAAAACGTTTTTAATTTGCATCAACAATGCATGAAAAAGGTTTCATGATCCTAGACTTGTGAAGTTTTTCAAAAAATGATCGAATTGGGGTGTTTGGCAAATGCCTCAACATGATGCCAACAAGCTTTAAGATTGAAAAGCTTTAATGCAGAACATTCCTAATCCAATTTAAATCATCCTAAACATGATTCCATTCCAAATAATCAATCATAATCCGAATTTAGTGATTAATTTCGGATTAGGTTTTGCAACATAAACGGGTTTTTGGAAATCCTAGGTTTAGGGAATCATGTGAATACTACATTGTCTAATCTTAGTCTTAATTTCACAAGGGTTTAACTAATTTTGAAAATCCCCAATTCGGATTTATACTCAAAAACAAACCCTAGACTCAAATTTAAATGAAATTAAGAGTGATTTACTTACAATTAGTGATGTTGTGATTAGGATTTGTTGATTCCAATGCCTCAATCTTGATTTGCAAGAGTTTAGTTGAATTATGGTGTTATGGTTTGATTTTGACAGCAAGTGGAAGTGGTTTTGTGTGTTTGGAAAATTTGTGCAGAAGAAAAGAGTAACTGGGCGCGTTTTTCAGATGCACGGCTCCACGGTTCCACTAAACATTAGTGGAGCCGTGGCTCTTTAGTGGAGCCGTATGTCTGATGGTCCAGTTTTTCTTCTGTTTTGACTTTTGGCTGATTAATCTTACTTATTTAGTAAGACTTTTTGACACGAGGAAAAAAAAGTTTATACCTAATAAACTTTTTGACGAAAGATGATTAAATGGGATGACCGGAAATGACCTTAGTGTTTCTGAGGAAGTTGACTAAGATGTCATTGGATGAAGATTTACTTCTAGTATTTCCCGTGAAATAAATAGAAGTTATGAGTTGTGTTTAGGAGGATGACTATAATATTTCCCATGAAATAATTAATTAGTCGGAGTACGCGACACAAGGAATGACTAGATATTTCCCGTGAAATATTCATGAGTCATGTGACGAGTGAAAGATATGACTTAAAAAGTCATGAGCGATTTGTAGAGAATGACTTCAATGTTTCCCGTGAAACTTTCGAGAGGTCATAGAAGGGATGAAAGGTTATGAGGTATGACGTGACGGATGACTTTAATATTTCCAAAGGAATATTCAAATAGTCATGAGCGGGATGAGAGGAATGACTTGAAAAGTCATATGACGAGACGCGAGGAATGACGTTAATATTTCCAGGGAAATATTACGAAGTCATGGGATGAGGCTTAGGGAATGACTTGAAATTTCCAATGAAATATTCAAGAGTCATGAGTCGAGAATAAGATGGATGTGTGAGATGACTTCAATATTTCCGGAGAAATATTCAAATAGTCATAAGAGGGGATGAAAGGTTATAAGGTATGACGCGAGGGATGACTTTAATATTTCCATAGAAATATTGAAATAGTCATGAGCGGGATATGAGGAATGACTTGAAAAGTCATATGATGAGACGTGAGAGATGACGTTAATAATTCCAATAGAGTTTTAAGAGGTCATTTGACGAGAATGTAAAGGTTAAGGTGAGAAGAAATACTTTACAAAGAGAAGATTTCTCTTTCGACGTTATCATGACGGAGGAGATGTATTTTCGCGAGGAGATGATGTACTTCGACGAGCTTCGTTCATGAGCAAACTATAGGGTTCCCGGACAAGTCTAATGGCATCTTGACTGCTACTCTTCACAGGGAGTTGTTTCATCTATAGTGTTTGTTTTCATGCCTTTCCGGCGCTTGCGTACTCAGTTTCGGTCGTGGTGACAATAAGAGTAGTTTGTTTCTTGGGGAACCAAGATGTTTGTTAATCAACCTATTAAGGTACAAACATTACTCATTATGTTTCAACCCACATTAACTCTCTCATTATCAGAGTTGGTATAGAAACATTTTCTACATCAATCTCCTCAAGATATCGTAATCTCAAGTGTATAGTATCTTTAATGTATGGTATGATACATTAAACACTTTGATGTAAGAAGTTTTGGGATACTTCTTACAAGTGGGCACAAAGCCAACACTATTCATGATAATGGACCTACTTGCCGTTAGGTAAACTACTTTACCTATTATGCCCCTAACCTAGTTATATCCGCGCACTCACCTTCTTCATCTCTTGTGAGTTTCGCATTTGCGGATATGGGCGTTATTGTCAATAAAGACTATTACTTAAACTATGTATCTCATACATATAGTATACATAAGTTTAAAGGGATACTTAATTTAGGCAAGATTAAATATGTGCAAGGAAGGGAACTTGATTCACTCATCAATGCTTAATTCAAACTTGTCACGCATGATTTTCAAGCGATCATCGAACATTTCTGGACAAGATGAATTTGGCATGATGAGATGTGAATAGAGTTTCTGTGTTATAGTGCCTACCATGTTAGATTCTAACTATACTATTTCATGCCAAACATTACTACTAACAAAGGGTGTTTTAAGAAAGCGTACCTGTGCCTGAGGTGTTAGCTCTTAAAACTAGAAGACTAGGGTACCTTTGTTGAATGTTAAGCATGAAAGACACGACTTGACTATTGCGTCACCGGATATGCTTGATAACGCATCCTACTCCTTTTGTTAGACTCCAAAGTTTATTTACACTCATGTTTTCCTAGCAAAACAAATGTTCAAACATCTGGTCCCCAATATCTCATGGGTCCGAAGTTGTTAGAGTTAAACATCCTACGCATTTGTTGCGTTAGTTTAGGATGTGAGAATGGAGGACACATTTCCCATGGTAAGTAACTTTGTGGTGGACGATCATTCCAAGTTACGGGAAAGTTACTTGGATGATTTTGTCTTCTAAAGTTACCTCTCGGTAGAGGAGTTCTTGACCGAGGTTTGGGAAAGTTTACCTTTCTAGGTGGAGGAGTAGTTGACCTAGTGTCACGCTTTACAAATCCATGTTCGGGAGATGACAATGGTTTGTTAAAGCCTTTGGTTTCCTCTCTACTTGGAGTAGACACTCTAGTTCTATTTACAACTACTTGACTTGGTTTAGGACTTAAGTTACTTTTCAGTATTGACCCAGTTTTGTCCTCAGCACCACACGGTACCACGGTACCACTAAATTTAGTGGTGCCGTCTATATCTTTAATGGTGCCGTCACCTTCAGACATGGACTTTTCAGGCATTACAAATTTTACTTGTTTAGTACCACTTGTAGAAGCCTGATTTGGGTCAAATCCTAAACCTGAACGGTCATGTTCACTATATCTAATATTTTCAAGTATATCATTAAGCTTTTTAGTTCCTTCATCAAACTTAATGATTCTTAAAGCATTTTCTTTAAGTTTTTCATTTTCTACTTGAAGACTAATACATGACCCGCATCCTACGTCTACTTCCTTGTTTTTCTCAAGTCTCTTGACTTGATCATTTAGTTCTAAGACTTGTAGTTCTAGTTCTTTTAATTTTAATTTTAGCTTTGTGTTTCTACCTAAGATCTTAGTACTAACTACGCATAGTTTGTTGTATTCGTCATGTAATTCACTGTCATCTACTGACGAATTATTATCACTATAATAAGAAGAGTCGGATTGTACCTCGTTAGAAGCTTGAGCCATTAAGCACGTTTCATCGTTAGGCTTCTTCTCTTCTTCTTCACCGCTATCACTCCAAGAACCTCCTACAAAGGCTCTTTGGTTGTTGGATTTTGGTGGCTTAGGACATTCTCCTATGAAGTGATTAGGATCTCCGCATCTAAAGCATCTCCTATCACTTGTCCCCTTTCTTTCATCATTATTTCTTTGGGATGACTTCTTCTCATCGCGAGATTGTCTAGGAAATCTACCTTTCCTCCTAAAGAACTTTCTAAAGTTCCTAACGGCTAGTGCGTACTCTTCATCTTCACTACCGGAACTCGAACATTCCTCATCACTAGACTCCTTCTTGGCTTTTAATGCTAGAGATCTAACTCTCTCGCTTTTGCCTTTGACAATGTCGGAATCCTTCTTGATGATCATCTCGTGAACTTTCAAGTTTCCTATAAGTTCATCGAGTGACAATGCCGCCAAGTCCTTTGACTCTTCTATGGCGGTGACCTTTGCTCTCCATTTAGGATGTAGAGCTCTAAGAAACTTCCTAACATAGTTCTTACTAGAATAACCTTCATCAAGAGCTTTAAGACTAGTGATAATAGTATTAAATCTAGCAAAAGCATTATCTATTGACTCATTCTCCGAAATGGAGAATTGTTCATATTGTTGAACAAGAAGATCTATCTTGTTCTCTTTGACTTGGTTATTACCTTGGTGAGTGACTAACAAGGTTTTCCAAATATCTTTTGCCGTATTACACATGAAAATTCTTTCAAGCTCCTTTTTAGGCAAAGCATTATAAATCATCATTTTAGCCTCATTATTTTTGGCTAATTTCCTTTTTAGTTCATCACTTTGTTTATCATAAGACACTATTTCATCCTTTTTAGTTTCCGGATTCTTTTGAATAGGTTGAAAGTCACCCTCGGTAATAACATGCCAAAGATCAATTTCTTTTGATTTCACATACGTTTCGAATCTTGTTTTCCAATAAATAAAACAATCGGTTTCGAAAAGTGGTGGTCTTTGCATAGATTGCCCTTCTAGATATTTGTCGGAATCCATTGATCGGTTCAAGCTTTAAAATACAATATACTTTAAAAACTTGACAGACGTGGCTCCTGATACCAATTGTGGGAAACTAGAAGGGGGGTTGAATAGTTTACCGGTTTAAATACTTCTTTTAAAAATCTTGTTTTAAAAGTATGCTATTGGAAACTTTGATTCGAACTCTATGTGTAATCAATCAACACCAATATGAACTACAAACTAAGCTATGTAATAATAACAAATAAAAGTAAAGAGTAGAGTTGGAAAGATCAAACCGAGACAGAGGATTTATAGTGGTTCGGCTACGAAGCTCTTCTTCGCCCTACTCCACTCCCCGAGTACCACACTCGAGAGTTTCAAACACTATATCAACAACCTCCCTTCAGGCGGAGAAAACCGTACACGTCGCTTATCCTATTACCGACACTAAGCTAGATGTCGAGTGCTAATCTTAGCTAGCACCAATCTACCAAGGTCCAAGTGACCAAACACTCAAGCCCAATGGCTTCAAGAGATCACCAAGATCTCAACACGATCACAATGATCAACACTCACTTCACTCTACTCAACTAACACTATCCTAATGACCCTTGATCTTCTTGATCAATCACACAAGCCCAATGGCTTCAAGAGATGTTCACTATCTCTATAGATCACACTTGATCTTCACTCTCACTCACAAAAAGAAAATAAACTTGATGTATACTAAGACACAACAAGGTTGTAACAAGTGTTACAAAATCCTATCAACTATAACTCTAGTATCTTCTTGATTACTTGAGTTCTTCTCTTGCTAATGAAGAGGGATGACAACACCTTGTATCAACTTGGATACTTGTGTTCTTCTCTTGCTAGTGAAGAGGTATGAAGAGGATCACTTGAAGGATGATTGGATCACTCTTGAAACAAAGAAAAACTAATCTAAATGACCCTAAGAAGTGAAAGGTGTGAGAGGATTTGACTAAGTGATTTTTCTGTGTGTGAAGGGTGCCTAAAACTGTGAAAGAGGTGGGTATTTATAGACAAAGAAAATCTGAACGTTATAATTCAAAATGGTACGGACGGCTCCATTAAATGACCCACGGCTCCGTTAAATTTAACGGTACCGTGGAGCCGTGGTAGACTAGGACGCTCCAAATTTTGTCTTTTTTGGTGAAAACTTATTTGGGGAAGGTTGGAGCTGATTTTGGGGGGGAAAATAGTTGTTGTGATTTTCAAACTTATTTTTCCATTAAAACATTTCTTAATATTTCAAAAACAATTTGTCATGTGTATTTTTGAAAAAAAATGTTTTGTCCCATTTAAAATGTGAATTTTCAAAACATGAATTCACTTCTTTGATCACTAGTTCAAGTTGTAACTTTGTTCAAGAGTGATTTGTGTAGAAACGGGATCTTCCGATTAAAAACTTGTTAACGTTAATTTTACCGTAACGTGAGTTCACATTTTGTCATCCTCAAAACGTGAAGTAATCGAAAGATATAAATAACGTTTTTAGAACATTATTTGCATCAACAATAACCAAAATACATTTAAGGGGATACCCGGCCTAGACCTATTCTCGGCCCAGACTCAGAACGTATTATCGACCCGCCGTGGCTGCAAACATCACTTTTGTGATGCTGTCTCGCCAACATACGCAGAATGTCACAATACCAGTTCCCAAAATCTGCACACAATAAGAAATACCCTTTTTCAATGACAATCCAAAGTTAAGAAAACCTATCACAAATCCCCCTAAAAACAAAATCTTGAACAACAAAAAAGTCAACAAATCCAATAACTAAACACAAAATATATTTGTTATAGCACAAAGTAGCAAGCTGAAAGCTGATAATCAGTTTTAAAATTCAATTCGAAACACCTCTTAAAACAGATTGACCGCTACATATCTAACAACCATTTAGTGGATTATTCCTAGAACTTTTTTCCCGCACCATTAACATAGCATTAATACATAAGACCATTTAGTGTATTCATCTTATAACTTTTTTTGGTGACTGGCGCTACTAATCTTTTCTTATATTCATCGATACTTATATTTTTAATTGTTATCTTTTTTGTCAGATTTTATTTTATATTTAGGAAATATATATTATTTTCTCTGGATGTGCTTTGCGTTTGTCGAGAGCTACATAAGATATGGCACTAAATAAAATTTCTAACACCCACATTACCATGATAAGCAATAGGTTTTCTAGCCAATAAATCGTGTCGTAATGAGCTGATTCACTGATCTAAATACACTGAATCATTTACATATAATAATAGTCAAATATTGGTGTTCCGGTGAATCTAGTTGCAAGTTAAATATTCGTGTAAGCGAATTTTATAAATGATGAGTGTGACATGAACAGCTTACCAGATAACAATCACTGAGAATGGCGTTTGTCGGACCAATATCATTGGAAGATGTGATTTGCAGGTCCGATGCTGCTAAACGAAGGGTCAAATATTAACGGTAGTAAATGCTATAAATAGCAGTAACTAATTCAAATAGAAAATGAAAAAGTGAATGTATTACCTTTTTTTGCATAACGTAACCGTTTATTATTTTGAGATGAGATGATGAATCATGTTTTGGGTATTCCAACTGAAATCCGAAAAGAATTTAATACGAATATTAGTAACTGGGCCAGCACGATAATTTTTTTATAAGACCACATTTCGCTTTTCTATAACCTATAATACATGTAATACTTTGGCGATGCAAAGTTTTTGTTTTGTATTTTCACCCATTACCTTACATAACCCCCACACACATTTGTAGAAAATTAAAAAAGCAATAGCAGTTTATCTACGGGATTATCTAGTTATAATGGTAGAGCCCATTTTTAATTGCAAGTTTTATCAAAGTTCTATGCTGTTGGCAATTAGCAAGGTAAATATCATGTGTGGAGTGACGCTTGTAACATAACTAATTACTAAGCTAGCATATAGATTATGGCATCATTGATAAGGAAAATAAAATGACAGAAGGCTTATCTTTTACGCTTATGCCGTTCTCTATAAAGGTGTTGGATCGTCATCAATAGTGAATCAGGATACTGTTTGCTTTTCTCAATTGCCAAGCATGTTCGCATCTAGCTGCTGCGAGCCCCAATTTAAATGTAGCATAACTTTGGTTTGCTAAAATTACTTATCCATAACGCTAAATTTTCCACTTGCAAAATACTACCAAAAACATTCATGAAAATGTGAGCTTATAAACTTTCTAAGGAACTCAAACGCATATTCGGGTGAGGAAATGGAATAAGATGGTAGCAGTGGTGATGCTAGAAAAAACAACATGAACAAATACACAATATGGGCTGAGATAGGTACGTGGGTAAACTTATGTTATCTATTTCTTTGTACTTAAGTACGTAAAAGTAAGAAAATAGCTATTTGAGTTTAAAACGCATACCAAACTCACCTCCAAACACCCACTTCACCGCAGTAGACCCCACCAAACCCTTCCTATCCAACTGCGGAAACCTGCCTTTACTCCCGCATTCATGCCTACAACAGTTACAACTGTCATTATGTGAGCATAAGGTAACCGACAATTGAGTCATTTTTAGACAAAAATGTTTATGAGGCTCAGACAGGGTGGGAATCGAAAAAAGCGTAAACATCCGAGATGGCTGCAAATCTACTGATTTGCCCCGCCAACGCGCGGACAATCACAACTTTAGTCATATCTGCAGAGATTCATCACAGTTTCTGATAATCAGCACTGCCACCATGTAACAACCATGATTTCAGCAGGTTAGTCTAACTATTAGTTTCGATCTATTTAACTTTTGCTTGGTGTGACTTAAGTGCTTTGTGTGGCATATGTGTGATATACGTGTGCTTTGGCACTAAATCCCTTTGTGTGACTCTATTGGTGTGTCTTGAGTAGTGTTTTTTTGAATAAGTTCATTTTGTTCACTTTGGTGACATGGAAATGACTTGTATGGTTTTGTGTTCGGGGTTTTGCGAAATGAGTTGTGTTCAAGTTTGTGAGCGTTGGTAAATTAAGTGGTGTTCGGTTTTATGGGTTATATTAATAATGAGTGTGAAATTCTATTTTTGGAAACTTTGTTTTGAAAATGATAATTATTCAAGTTGTCATAAAATGAAGAATTACCGCGTAAGATGTTAGGTTTCGGTATAGGCTTTTATAAAATATCAAGAGTACAAAGTTTTAAGTGTAATAAGTAATATTAATAAATATATATATATATATTTTTATATATATATATATATATATATATATATATATATATATATATATATATATATATATATATATATATATATATATATATATATATATATATATATATTAAAGGGGGCGGCCGAATATGGGATTTAGGGGAAAAAGGAAACAAAATTTTAGTCCAATTATAATTAGGGTTATCTAGAATGATCATATGGGTAGTATAAATACAAAACCAAAACCCTCTCACCCTTTTTTTTGAGATATACGGTCGACCAAAGGGGAGGAACAAGGAGAAAAAAATTAGAGTTTAATTATTGTGAAGAAAAACAAGCTTAAGGTATGCTTAGTGATATGTCAATTATAGTTCAAGGAATTACACAAGAAAATATGTAAAACCCGGTTCGTTGTCCCGACGAAGGTGTGAATGGAATTGTGATTTCAGGATCGTGAAACGTGTTGTGAATGGTGAATAAAAGTGAGATTTTGGATTTTAAACTAAAAATAGTGAAATAAAAGCTAAAAACAATTACAAAGGCAAGGGAAATACTAATCTAAGGCAAACGTAGCTAGAAACGCAAAAGGAATCCTAAAAACGCGTATTAACCGAGAAATCCCGAACCTAAACATCAAAATAGTGAAATATTAATCCTAGGAAGGCCAAATTAATTTTCTTAAATTCTAATTAGCAAAATAAAATTTTATAAAAAAGAATTATATATTTTTTTTTATTTAATTTTTTATGAATTAAAAACTATTTTAAAGAAATTAAATAATTAAAAATACGTAAACTATTGAGAAAAATCTGAAAATTTTAAGGAAAGTCTTAAATTATCTACTGAACCTAGGAAAAATAAAAGCAAAAAGCTAGCTTATCCAGATAAGCTGGAAATAAGCTTCTAAGGGCTGATAGGCAAACTAGGAAAAATGGGTTAAAAGAATAAATGATGCAAGGTTTAGCAGAGAAATCCCAAGGGTGCTGGTGGTAGTGAGCGTTGTGTGTTAAGGGTGAGCTAGGTGGCCAGGGTTCGAATCCTAGCCTTGACCTTTTTGAAAACTATTTTTTTGTGTTTTTCTTTTTGAAACTGAATAAATGCTTAATTATAAGCACCTTTTGTAAAACAAAATATTTTTTTAAACTTATAACAAGCTCTGAATAAGGGCTTATGAGTCTGATCAGTGGGGTAAAGGAAGAACAAGCCAAAGGCAATTAAGCAACTAGAGGATAAGCTAAAATAAGCTAATAGCAACTATGAATAAGCTATATCAATCAAACTCTAGTCTATACTACCAAATTAATCAGGAAACTACTAATAATCAGCAGATAAGCACAAATTGATTTCAATAAGCAAAACCTCAAACAGTTGCAGGCCTAAAGAGGGGTTCTGAGGTGCAGTTAATGGCCCTTAAAAGCAATCAAAAAGCACTCCTTAAAATTCACAAAAATAAGCCACAACTAAACAAGCCAACAATGATGATCTGCATCAAATTTCAGCTAATTTGGACTTATATTGAAGAAATTAAAAATGGAAGATACAAGCTACTTAGGCCAATGGCTGCATATGCAGTCTGAGGTATCAGTTGGGGCTTTTTGACCTCAAATCTTTCAAAACTCAACGAAATAATACCAACTCTTGTATTCTAACTTTAACAACTATGTTACACCTAAAAGTGCCAAAAAGATAGACCAAATAAGCTTTGGCTTATAAGGAGCTTATATGAGCAGTTCAAGATCTAACTTTACACTATTCAACTAAAAACTCCAAAATGCATCAAAACTGCTCAAGACCTAATGAAGACTGCTTATCTAACTACCAATAAGCTAAATCAAAACTTATATAGTGGTCAATGAACAGTATCACATGGATTTGACCCTAGATTAGTCTTGTGCCAAACACTAGATAAGAAACTGATTTTGCAAATTTAAACTAAGAAAGACCTATTTAAGCTATGATTCTGATTCAATAATGATTAACTAACTTATATAATACCTAATAAACAGCTTTTAAGTCTTAAATAAGCACTAGATAAGCTACTTCCTATTTGACTGATTTTGACATTTTATGACTTTTTAAGCTAAACTGAAATTAAACACTGAACAACTAATCAAATAAGCTCAAATAGGATCAAATAAGATATATCTACTCTAATAAGCTGAGATATGATTTAAATAAGCTAAAACAAACAGAATTAAGCTATTAATGAGAGATCTGCACTATTTGAGCTAGAAAATACAAATGTAAGCTAAAATTAAGATGTGGAACTCACTTTTAACCTCAGCTAAACAGAGGTCCCAATTAAGGGCAGCTACAAGCTCCAGCTTATTCAGAGAATAAGCTGGTAAAGTCTTTCTTGCCCCTCCATTGCAGGCAACTTCCTTAAGCTTTCCACAAATTTGCAAAGGTATAATGAACTTGATGATTTGGATTGATTTGATTACTAAACAACTCACAACTAGCTATGAAAGCTAAAATGAGCTTAAGTAAACAAGAAATAAGCTTATTGAAGCTTGTTTAAGCTGTTTGAGCTTCTTTTCTTTTGTATTTTTGGAATATTCTTTCTATTTTTTTTGGATTTTAAGATATAAAACAGAAAGTACTAAAATAATTAAATAAAAAGCTTCTAAGAGCTTATAAGTAGCTTATGCAACAGAGATTAGAGCTTATAGAGTAATTATGATTGAAAACTTGAAAATTAGATTGCACAGTAAGCTAGAACTTAAACTCAAACTTCTATTAATACTGAAAATCAATTACAAAACAGGAAATTAAGGATTACAATTAACTTTAAATAACTTAATTAAACTACAAATCAAAATGACATAATAACGACCCTAAAAATTAACTAACTCCATAAGCTTGTGAGGATGGGGTATTTATAGCTGAGGAGGAGCATTCTCTAGGGTTTATGGTAGCTTCCCACTTCTAATCACAGCCTTTGATTCACAAATGTCATCATCTCCTCTATTTTCGGCCCTTGGATCATGTGCCACGTTCAATCAGCCAATCATTGGCCTTGGGATTGCCATGGTGGACAATTAATGACGACATTCCTCTAACATGGCAGGTTTTCTAGAAGGTTTTCTTATGTACGGGTAAATATGGGAGAGCAGGGTTAGTTTTGGGGAAGGGGATGCTACAGTAATTGGCGGGTAAGTAAGGTGTGGGTATTTTTTATTGCTTTGACTGATTTGACCGGGTGGGTTATCTTTGGGGATCCGGGTTTGGATAAAAACGGGAGTGGGCTGTGGTGTTTGTTGGGCTTGGATAAAGGTTGGATTGGGTTGTTATATTTGATCAGTTTTTAGTTATAGGATTTAGGATAAAATGGGTTTAAAGTTAAGGGACTAATTCTGCCATAAGCTAAAAGTTGTTCAAGGACTGAATTTGTAAAATGATTATGATCCAAGGG
Organism: Artemisia tridentata subsp. tridentata; assembly: GCA_021014915.2. NCBI lineage: Eukaryota > Viridiplantae > Streptophyta > Magnoliopsida > Asterales > Asteraceae > Artemisia > Artemisia tridentata. The sequence continues at coordinate 40,134,600 of CP139503.1, forward strand.
CTGATGGTGAAATTTAGAGCTCAAATCTTGAAAATGCTTCCTCTTTTGACTTTAAAATCTCCTTCCATTTCTCTTGCTCGGGTTTTCCGGATTTCTTTGATTTTTGTCCTCTTTTCTGAATATCCGTACCTGCATATAAACAAACACAAAAACACAAATATCTTTGGAATTTTGGTTAGTTTTTGGTCATTTTGGTCTTAATTTGGTCAAGAAAAGGTATGTGAATAAGCACATACCAAAATCCCCCATAATAAGTTATTGCCGTGTCCTCACGAAATGTCATAAAAACACGCTTTTAAAACAAAAAAATTTCAACCTCTTTTTACTAACTTTGAAAAGTTGTAAAATATTCAAAATAGATTAAGAAATCTAAAGTTTTAAAAACTCCCCATTTTTTCCATTTTATTCTATTTTTATATTTTTCTCTTTTTCATGAGACGGTTTTGTTGACTTTCATTATTTCCTGATAACTTTTAGGATCAAGGAGTAGGAAACACGACTCATAAAGAAGTGTCCATACGGATAAAATTTATCATCCTTGATTTTTCACGAGTCCCCAAACTAAGCTTAAAAACGAAATCATTGTTATTTACAAGTTAGATTGCTATCACTTCTCATAAAAGTTAATTGTGTACGCTTAGCTACTTCTTGCTCCCATATTCCTAATGTCTCCATTTATTTTATTTTTGCATGAGAAATGAATTTCTTCATACTTTTGTTTCGATAATTCTTTAAGTCCGATAAAGACACCAAGTTTAGATGCTAACTAGTTTCTAATCTTCCTCCGAAAACCGTTGCCATAAAAATGAGATCCACATCAGGGTGATTTAAAATAGGGCTTATTATTCTATTTATATTTTTGACCTTTTTTTTTTTTTTTTTTTAACAACCTAACTTTTTATTGAAGTTGTGTACCATAAACTATGGATCTTCACGGGAAAATTCCAAGACCTTACACCTTCCGGAATAAAGGATCCAAGGGCCGTTACAACGGAAGTTCCAAGACCTTAACGCCTTTCAGAATCAATGGTCCAAGGACCGGTGTAAGAGGGTAGCCAAGACCTAAATACCTTCTGGAAATAAGAATCCAAGGACCGATCTCAAATCCACAACTTATAGCACATTAATTTAAGATTTATTTATTTATGCTTAATTTTAGTGCCACCACTCCAAATCTCGTGTATCATAAACTAAACGGAACTTTACGGAGAATTCCAAGACTCTAGACATTCCTGAAATGAGGATCCAAGGTCGTTAGATCAAGACCTCACACATTCCTGAATTAGAGATCCAAGGGCCGCTTTATGAACCGCCGCTTATGTTACACGACACTTGTAGTAACCTTGATGTGTACCCAACTTTTATAAGAAAGAATTTTCTTAAGAAGACAAAAACTAATCATCACCAAAACATAACACCCTTAATTAATCCTAAGATTCTATTTTTAAGATGTGCAAGCTTATGGGAGCAAAAAGCCACAATTAACTTCGATGAGCTCTAAAGAGATCCAACTACTCCACGTTTAGCAGTCTAACTTATAAACAAGTCTATCATTTTTCGTTATCCGTAAATTTAAAATCTTAAATAATGAGATCCGCGGATGCTTAGCCAAAAAATCTCAAGCCAAAGCTTTCGGTCATTATTGGTTAAGGAGACAAGCTAGGGCTCAACACGCCCGGTCAAGTCATAATTTTTTTCCTACTCTCACCAGCGAAAAGTCAACAAAATGTCAAAATTTATTATATTTTTGCAATAATTTTTAAATTTTTCTCATTTTTTTTTTATTTTTTTCAATTTTGGAGGAAAAAAACGGGGTTGCGAGAGTAAACGGCAAAAATTGCAAGGCAAAAATCAAATCGAAAGATTACCCCCCAGACTAAAACGAGACATTGTCCCCAATGTCTTAAAGGTCAGAGTTCTCCTACATAAATCTAAGGTCGTTTATTAATTATGCCAAAAGATAAATGTTAAACGATAAGATTAAGGATATCGGATAAGCAACGAATGATGAAACTCGAGTGGAGATGTTAGGAATATAAATATTCATATGAAGGTTCGGTCACCCCGAGTATCTAATTAGCATTTATATAGCTCGTAGGCTTATTTATATTAGATTAGTATTATTAGTTTTATTAGATTAGTAGTATCTATATTTGTGGAGTGGGTCGGGGCTTTCCCCACTGTCAGCTCACTTCACAGCCCACTAGGTGCACTATTATTAGGAAGTATAAATACCCCTTCCCACACTTGGGAAGGGTTGGAACTCTTCACACAATTAATCTAATATCCAGATTTTCTCTCAAAGGGTTCCCTCTCTCTCTAGTTCTTCATCTCTCTAACAATGGATCTAATCTTTCATGAATCAAGACCACCCGAATCAACCACACAATCAATATGGTTATTTCCTACAATTGGTATCAAGAGCCATGGTTTCATCTTGGTCAGATCTGTGGTCAATGGCTGTATATTCGGTTGGTTTCTTTCATCATTGGTCAGATCTGTGGTCTAAAGGTTGCTATAATTCTTTTTGTGGTCAATGGCTGTATATGGCTGTATTTCTGATTTTGTGGTCTAAAGGTTGCTATAACTAAACTCTTATTTTCACTTTCTGATTTTCACTTTTGTTGTGCGCCCTTATTCGGTCAAAGAATTTTTGACTTGGTCAAAGTTAATTGGATCTTATTTTCATTTTCTGGTTGCATATTACTTCTTTGCTACAAAATGTGGTGTGTATTTTGGCATAAATCTTGCAACAAAGTTAATATTTGCAACAGCCTTGAACATATTGTGGCTCATAAATTCTTGGTTATACGTTGTTTGTTTGGTTCGAGTAGTGGTTCGAGCAAAGTTTCAAGTATGTCACTAGATGTCCAAGTGGTTAGTGCTTATATTTTTAGTTTGAAATGGTCATTGTTAGTTGCTGTGACTTTGGTTCAAGGTTTTGTTGGGTGTGCTAAGTCATCAAGAACAATTGCTACTCACTTTTGGCTTGTACTCTTTGGCCTCTAAAGTTTTTGTTTGATCAAAAGTGCGGTTTGTCTTGTTGATGTTCTTGTTGCTGCTAGTGTAAAAATGTCATGTTCTTGGATGCGGTTTGTGTCCAACGGGATTGGTGTTTGGCTGTTTGCCAAAAATGGGGTAAAAGACAAAAAGTACGAAAGTGACAGCTTTGACCGGTCAAAGTTGCAATTTGTTTCCAATGCGGTTTGTCTGTTTGTTTAACTCGGTTTGTCTATACTTATGAACTCGGTTTGTCTATCTGTTGTGAACGCGGTTTGTCTAAGACTCGGTTTGTGTACATAAAGTGTACTCGGTTTGTCTGCAAAATCATGAACTCGGTTTGTCTGTTCAACCACGGACTCGGTTTGTCTGCTTAACCACGAACTCGGTTTGTGTATATGAGGTGGACGCGATTTGTCTATCACTCGGTTAAACGTTCAATCAGTCAACGAGTTATCAAAGATTTAAATGAAAGAAACTGAATTAAGTTAAAGCCGTAAAGACAAATAAACCCCACTAACAACGAGTTAACAACTTACATTGAATCATGAACTCGGTTTGCCGTAACAACGAGTTAACAACTTACATTGAACCCCACTAACAACTTACATCCAAATTAAAACCTCACTCACCAATTCCCAATTTAAGTACCGAAAACAAAATCATCATTAATCCTACAAACTCTAACCGAACACATATCTCAGTTTCTCAATTCGTGTTTCTCAAAGATATCTCTAGACCTTCAAAAGGATCTAACACACGATTTGGAAATCATCATCGATTTGTTGTGAAAGGAAGCTAAGCCTCTTTCTTTCTATTCGAACACATAAAAAGATAAGAATATAACAAATCTGTTATTTCTTTTTCTTTAGTTCGTTCAAATCAATATCAACAACAAAACAAATATACACGATCATAATACCTACCCGAGACCAATTCTCTGATCTTGAAGCCGTTTTCGTTGAAGACTTTCGAGTGGGAATCAAGCCTGAAAATTATAGATGGGTTACGGATTATTATTGTGTGTCAATCGACTCGGTTATGATAATTAATTGAAGGAGACGATGATGAGATGAGGTTTTATCAGTCATGGGAAGAGAGGAGGTGAGTGCAGGAAATAAGGGATTAAGTGGGCGGCGCAGATATGAGCTGATGAGTTAGGGTTTGGATTAGTTTGGTGGCTTGAGTGAATTGAAGGAGAGAAGGGGCGGATTAGTGGAGATTAGGTTAAGTTTGTGATTGGTGTGGTATTAATACCGCATTATTAGGGTTAAGTGGTATGGATTGGGTCTATTGGTTACTTTGGGCCCAAGGTGCTTTAATAAGCAAATATGGAATTTGGTCTATTGGTTATTGGTTAAATATGGATTGGGCTTAAATCGTGACTGGGCTGTGTAACCACAAGACTTGGGCTGAACTTATTGAACTGATATCACTATGGACGATTGTGAATTGAACATAACAGAACTTAGCTAGTTCGACTAGTTAGTGGACGAAAGTGTAGCATTGTTTTTGGATTCACAATGTTTTATAAGTGTTTGGCTATATGAGTGAGACTTTGGTCGTATATAATCTCGCAAGGATATTCACGTCACGGCTCGTATTTGGGTTTATGAATATCAACGTAGATTCAGAGGAGTGGATTTGTCAGCATTGTTCTATTAGTGCCTACGACTGGAGTGAGCCTGCAATTTGATCTTTGCAATTTGAGTTATAGCTGACAAATAACAATTTGTTTAATTGCGATTTGTCAAGTTACATTTTGACTTGTTGCGACTTGACTGACTGTGAGTTGACCAGTTGCTATTTGACGTAGTGAGTTGACACTTGTGATTTGACAAATTGTGATTTGGTTGATCGCAATCGGAATTGTTGCAAATTGACAATCTGTGACTTGACTTGTTGCGATCTGATCAAGTTGTGATTTGACTCATGTGACTTGAATTTCGAAGATTGGTATTGCACCTCACTCTTGGGTATTCAGGTTGATTTCACGGTTTCTCCTGTAGATTTTAGAAAATCCCGCGAAAGATTCGATTTCTCGGTTTAAATCTCAAGAGCTGTAAAATCCCGTGAAATTAATTTTGGACAAATTGGCTGGACTTGGATTTAGACATAATGAAATTTACGGGGTTTGACTAATTTTTCGGGATAAGTTTGTGCTTCAAGATCAGCAGGAATTGGGAAATTATGGTAACTTGGTTGGTTTGTTAATTCACGGGTTGGTGTACTTAGTGTCACAAGCATCTCGGGGTGGATGGATGCATGATGTTTGTTGACCCTTGCTCAAGCGTATTTAAGGTGATTAGACCTGGATGTTCAAGAAGTGGATATATACAATAAAGGATGGAAGGTTGGGTATATATCACTACCTATATTTAAAGGAGTTACGTTGTTGTGCTCAATATAGGTTCTAAATCACAATTTGCAATTTAAGGTGATTAGACTTGGATGTTCATGAAGTGGATATATACAATTAAGGATGGAAGGTTGGGTATATATCACTACCTATATTTAAAGGAGTTACGTTGTTGTGCTCAATATAGGTTCTAATTCATAATTTAGTGCAATTTTAAGTCACGGACTTGTTCTTTATCAAGCTTCATCAAGTGATTGTTGTTTCTCAAGCTTCTAATGGGATTGTTGTTCAAGATCTTCTCAAGAGGTAGTCAGGCTTAAAGACAAGAGGTGATTTGTTTGGAGACATGTTTTAACCTTTTACTCACTTTAAAGTCATATGCATTTCATCAAGCGGTTTTGGCATATTACAAGCTTCAATGAATTGTTAATCTACTAAACCATTGATGATGAGGAAAGCAAGGGGTTACTACAAGAGAGTCTTAATCACCATCTTCGTTGCAGTAGTTTCATTTGTCTCTTTCCATGTTTTGTGCCTGACAAATTCACAAACATCACGGACTCTCAGCTTTGGCAAAAAGGTCATTTCATGTCCTTTTTTAGGGGGAGAATTATCGCAAGTTTCCTAGAAGTTCCGTCTCCAGCGATGTGAATTTTAGCGGTTCCGGTTGCAGCGGGTCAGATCGTATCGGGTCAGTCTCCAGCGGTTTGAATCTTAGCAGTGTCGGTTACAGCGGGTCAGATCGTAGCGATTCAGGATTCAGTGGTTCAGTCTACAGCAGTTTGAAGCTTACTGTTGTGCAGTTAGTTCTTGAATTTATTTCTCAGATAAATCTCAAGAACTGTAAAATCCTGTACACAGTACGACATCTATTTCGCATCCAAGTAGCTGGATCAGACAGCTTTGTTTGATAGGACTGACTATGAGTCATGGGCACTTCTAAGAATTTGCGCATGTTTCTTCTCTTTTTGGCTAGTCAACAGCACAAGATGATCACGAAGTTAATCAGGTATTCTTTATTTGTGATTGAAGTCGAATTTCACGAAGGCGTCTACTTATTTTATCTTGAAGTCGGGGTTGGTTGGATGCATGACCTTCAATGATAACTTGCTCGTTAAAATTTTAAGTTGAAGACTTGGGTTATCTAGTTACCAGCAGTCGGGGTAACTATCACTTAAGAGTCATGGGAGTACTCAGTGTCACACGTCAATGACGATGTCGATAATCGCAAGAGGTGTTAATGTCTCATACTTTGGTTGGGTATGGAGCTCTTAGAGATTTGCTTGGAGCATTAATTCTCAACACCGTTCTTCCAACATTAGTGCAAGCTTAAGTAACAAATTTGGGGTCTTCTACTTCAGTTTTCAGTATTGGTATATCGGGTTCTCTTCATCGTGTGGTCACTAATCTATGTTCAAGGTTGGTTAGTTGGCCAAAGGTTTTAAAAAGTTGAGATGTGATCTGTAATTCTCACAAGATATTCTTAACCCAAACTGATGTTCTCCAAATCCAAATCAGTCATGCCACATTCAATCGGGTACTGTCTCACGGTTTCTTCTTGGTTTTGTAAAATCCCGCGAAAGAACTTATTTCTCGGTTTAAACCATAGAGTTGTAAAATTCCGTGATGATGGGCTATGCGCTCTTGACCAGGATCGGGTTAAAACCATTATCAAAGTTCAGTCGATACATCACAAAGGGCTAGATTTGGGCATTAACCACAAGAAGTGACTACGGCGTTAATTCATTATTATTTATTTGAGGCTGAAGTGAAATTTCATTGGTGAGTGTACTTAGCATCTGAAGATATCGGGGAGGTTGGATGAAGATTCTTCGAGATCCTTGTTCGAGCTTTCAATAAAATGACAAGGACTTGGATATCTAGTTATTTTTTCTTTCTCCCTATTACAAAATAACTATCACTTTAAGGGGTCACATTGTAGTGCTCAGTGTCACACGAAGTTGTGGATATCCAAGAGGTGATGTATGTCTTATACTTGATGGTTGGTTGGTTGAAGAGTATAGAGTACTTAGGGATTCGATGTTGCACGAAGTCTTTGCACCGCTCTTTGTCTAGCATTAGCACAAGTTTAAGTCACAAGTTCAGGTTATGTTACTTCAGGCTCAAGTTCATCATATTGGGTTTTTCTCCATCAGTGGTCACGATTTCAAGCCGACAAAATGATAATGGGGTTGGTAACGAGTTAGATGAGAGAAGTTGTAAAGAGAGAGATGATGACGTCTGTACAAGTCAGTGCAGGCCTCGCTCTTCATCAAATGACGTTTGAACACAGCAGTTCAAGCCTCGTTCTTCATCATAATGACGTCTGTACACTTCAGTGCAGGCCTCGTTCTTCAACATTATGACGTCTGTACAATTCAGTACAGGCCTCGTTCTTCATCAAATGACGTCTGTTCATATCTGTTCAGGCCTCGTTCATCAAAGAAAAGAAAAGTGTACGCTTGAGTGCACTTTATCTTCAAAAGAAGAGGAGTCTTCTTATTTATGGCCATTCTCATCAACAAGATTCATGCTCTTTCCGTGCTTATTCAGTCTTCAAGTGGATCGGCGCACATTGGAGTATATTCTTATTCACTTGTTCAACCAAAAATTGCAGTTGACAGGCATATGCAATTTTTGAGGGGGGGAAAGAGTGAATAAACAACATGTCAGTCTTCAAGAATCGTCAAGCGGAGCCACTTATCGTTGATGGTATTCATATTCACAAGTTCAATCATCAAAAAGTTGCAGTTGCCAGGCATATGCAATTTTTGAGGGGGGAAAGGGTGAATATTAATCTACATGTTGGTTGATGATTGAGAAATGGTCATACGACTCCTGAATACGTCAGTTCAGGAGTCGTGCAAACCATGTTTCTCCAACACTACTTCCTCCGTCTATCAAGGTGTTGAAGAACATGGTCATGGAATGCTAATCGACAAAGTCTCACGGGTTGGTCTAATCAGCAACAAAGGGTTTCTAGTCAATGCTTCATGTATATGTCATTAGGCTTCATGTACACATCATGATGATGATTCTGATTAATCGTAACCATCATGGGGGAGAGAAATGTGTACACCAAGGACGCACAACAGGTTCACGTGATCGGGCTTAATCATATATTCCGGTGTTGAGAACCGCAGAGATGATCAGTGGTTCAACTTGTTACCTTGGTATTTACGTTTCACTGTTACGTCATGGGCTGATTAATCGTAACCATCAGGGGAGAGAGAATGTGTACATCAAGGACGCACAACAGGTTCACGTGATCAGGGCTTAATATCCAAGGATGGATACATACTATAGATGATCAGTGGTTCAACTTGTTACTTTGGTGTTATACTAAAGACTGAAGAAGGTCGAGTCGTCAGTCTACTCTACATTCTCTGTTGGGAGTTATCTTCTCATGTGTATGTTGCGGGCTGATGGGTTACATGTAAGGTTACTGGAAGGCATTTGGTGAGATAAAGATGATTGGTATTCTGTTCCTCCACATTGGGCAATCTTGAAGAAGGTCGAGTCTACAGTCTTCTCCACAGTCAAAAAATGTTGAGCTCTTTTCTTACAACTTGATATTTAACTTAATCCCATGACAGTTCTTGTTTGATGAGTTGTGGAGTTAAGTTAGGTTCAAGTTGTTCCGTAGTTTAAGGTTAAGTCCAACTTGATGTTAACCTAATCTCATGACAGTTCTTGTTTGATGAGTTGTGAGGTTAAGCTAGATTTCAGTTGAGGCTCAACTTAAACTACCGAAAAGATGCCTAAGGTTTTTGACGGAGTCACTCTAGGACGGGAGTGTTAGAAGATTAAAGACGGCATGCATTTGGTTATCGAAAGACTTCTTCATATTTCGGGCGTTCATCCAAAGTCTTCTTCCTATTATGGGTGATCGTCAGAGGTTGTCAGATTGGGGGAGAGCACTAATTAGGGGAGAGTGAAAAGCCAGAATCATTCCCTGATTGAAAGTGCTCACATTGCTCTTCAGCAAGTCAAGTGATGAATGCGGTGAAGATTCAGAATGCTGAGGAGTAATGGTTTCTGGTTCGTATCCTTGTATATATTTTTGCTTCTTACATTATTTTTCATATCTTATACCATTTTTGTAAATAGATACATAGTAATCATGCTAATTGTAAATAGAGAAACGTAAAACCAGAAAAACCATAAAAATTGAAAAATAGAAAAGACCAAAAATAGTTTCACCTAGGCATGTCTTCTGTTTATCGATAACATTTACGGACTTAGAAATGTCATTCAATAATGGCACGGGTCTTTAAATGAAGCTCGAGCAGAAGTTAAAATGGATTGTTAAAACATGCCTAAATGGCTTGCTATTACTTTAGATAGCAACCCGCGCTTCATATTGGGGAAAGCACGTCGCCAAAAAGACGGCTGTTCCTCCAACTGGGTGATGTTCACCTGGGCATGGATTACTTCATATCCATGTTTCCTGATTTGATGTACGTTTCAGTGCATCATTTCTTGTAAAAGAAGAGAAATCTTCTTAGTATAACAAATAGTTTTCATTCTATGATTCTTCTGAAAATTATTTGTGAGACACTTGGTGAATATATGTTGTATGAAATTTGTTTATACTTGGATTATGCATAAAATTTGTCACTCAATCAACGACTACACAACCTCATGACAGTTCTTGTTTGATGAGTTGTGGGGTTAAGCGTGATTTTAGTTGAGGTTCAACTAGAGTACGGGTCATTGATTGAGGGGGAGAGTGAATTCAAATTTTATATCATCAAACGGATTTATTGGTTAAATCATACTTGTTAGAATTGGTTTTGTAGTTAATGGGGAATTAGTTGAAGAGGATCTTGCTTAAATATATCAAATGACCAAGTGTGTTAGTTGCTAGAAAGTTTAGGACATTATGTGCAATTTGCTTATAGTTTCCTAGCTTTATGTATCTAGAAGGTTCATTTGTGTTACTTTGGAATCCTCGTATAATCCCCAAAATGCTTTAAGACTCAAAACCTAAAAGAAGTTAGATAACCAGTTGTGTTTGATGTTTTTGAATACTCCACTGGCATTTGTATGATCTAAATGAATGAGTTTCAAATGTTGTTTGTCTCTGCTGCTTAATTGTTGTTGATATTGTGCATATGTTCTCAGGATTCGCTTAGGTAGATTGCTATTATGTTAGAATCATGTTCCTAAGATCCTGAATTGAATATTGAAATTCGTGTGAATTGCCATGTTCATGATTGCTATTTGCTCTTCATGCTAGATAGTGGTTTGACGTAGTTCCTGATTGGGGTTTGATTGTAAGATGAACTTGGTATTATAATGTGGCAAGCTGCTGAAGGGTAGCTATTTAGGAATAGTGTATCTGCATGTATGTATATCTGTGTTGATATTCTTATGCATATTCCATAGCCAAAATGAATGTACCAGTTCCCATTCTAACCATTTGATCAGACGATCAAACTCTATTGATTGGCTCGAAATTCACCTCAACAACATCGGCAACAACAACAACAACAACAACAAGACCTTCACCTCCACCACCATCATTTCAACAAAGAAGTACTTACTCGGATCTCGCCAAGAGGGGATCGACAATACTTGAGAAGATTTGTTGGTGGATGGATGATTGATGTTGACAACTGACTCACTCAGAAAAGCGAGTGATTACATCATCTGCGCAAAAAGGTCAATATCATTTGTGTCATAAAAGTTATCTTGTGCAAAATGAGCAGTGAATCTCCCTCTTTGATTAAGGGGGAGCAAAGTATGTTTCATCATCAGAACATGTTAAACCTGACCACATTTTCTCCCATGTTTTTCTAAATTATTTAAATCAATTGGGATCACAAATCTCAAAAGGTTTGAAATTTTTGATCGGGGGAGAGAATGTGATTTAAATATGAAACCTGATGAAAATGTGATGTTTTGGATTTAAGTGTAAGCTCTCCCATATGTGCTAAACTCTTTTGTATACCAAGGCACATATTGAGGGGGAGCAAAATGTTTTGGACATAAAAGTAAGCTCTCCCATGTGTGCTAAACTACTTTATATATCGATGCACACATTGAGGGGGAGCAAATGTTTTGTGGAAACAAAAAGGATTTGGCATGCATCTTATGTGAGCACGGCTCAGACTTCACAAAAGAATTGACGAAACAAAACTGTCATCTATCGAAAGGGCATATCCTGGCCGGGTAATAATTTCAAGCTGGTCTAACCAGTGATGTAAGCGTGTCTCGAAAAGGATGTGTCTGAGTAGAGTGTACCGTTTCGAGAAACTTTCTGTGGACTTGACCAGGCCGGGTAATAATTTCAAGCTAGTCTAACTAGTGATGTAAGCGTGTCTCGAATCGGTCATGTTCACTGAAAGTTGATCAATTCAAAAAGTGCGAGCTCTACCTAACATGTGCAAATTTATAAAACAATCAACCGAGCACATGTTGAGGGGGAGCATTTGAAAAATATAAAACTTTCAAGTGCTTGCAAAAATGTGTTTCAAAATCATGAACACTTTGAGAGATTTTCCAAAGATTTGGTTTGGCAATCGTGGAAGAATACCAAAGACCGACCATTTTAATAAATGTATGGAGTTATAAGGATGGTTAGGTTAGGCTCAAGTTCCCACGATCCCGCCAGAGCCGGAGGGATCTACCCAGGGACAATCCACTAGTTAGTGTAGAAGTCCTTAGGTATGATTAAAAAGGAGAAGTGTGTATAAGGGAAGAGTGCCGACTGAGATGGAGCTAACACTGGAATAAACCCAACAAGGTGTTAGTTATGAAGTCTCGGTAAGCACTGAAGGGGTTGAAGAATGAAAAAGAATTGTAAAGATAAAGGGTGAAAAGAAATAGCCCTCCTTACAACTTAGGCAGAAACCGGGTCAATACATATGCTGTCAGAATCACTTGGTTGATTGCTGGCATTGAAGACAAAGTATCATGGACCCAGTGATACGCTGCACAACCCTCCCTAGCCACTCAAGGTCTCTCAAAGGACTCTTGTTTCAATTGTCACGGAGTTCAATACATTCCTATCATCTATCTCACTCCGAGTTAGATGATATTGAAAAGGTGGCAGTCCTCTCCAGCCTCCGATCACCAAATCAAAACGCACAATTGAGTCTAGAGCCACGAGATGCATAATAAGATCTCATAGGGACACGAATTATTTCTACACTGGGTGTTCAACATTAAGGACACCAGTTGTAAACTTAAAAGTCCTACGCAGATCTTAGCAATCTGCCAGAACATTTATGAGGGAATTTACAAATGTAATTCTCAATGATTGAATGGAAATTCCTGCCAGGGTCAACATCAAGCAGCCCTGAAAGCAGGTCACTTCGGTAATTCCTCGTGGATTACGCTTAGTGGTCGCGGCGGTTTCAAACGGTCTACAGTCGTGGAGTGATCTCCAGCGACTCACCTAATCGTTGATGTGCTACGGTTCGATCTTAAAAAGCCCTCTGTGGGTTTTCGATTAGGAACGGTCTTGGTAAGGATTAGAGAGAGTTTTCACACTATGCTGTTAACAATCTCGAAGTTCGAACCTGTAAGTACCGGACGTTTTATTGCTAACTGTCGTATGCAGGAACATCTGGCGGTTGAAGCTGATTGCTGTTGCAGCTGTTTGCGGTTGTAGCTGATTGAGGTTGCAGCTGAATGCGGTTGTAGCTGGTTGCTGCAAAGATGCCAATCCTATACCACATGCTTTCACTACAATTGTAACTCAACAAAGTCATGATCAACCTAAAAGACCTTTAACACGGCTTCTCCAAACTCTGATGCTAAAGATCATGACACCAAATAGTGTGAGCATGTCGGCTCAAAGATTCACACATCACATGGAAACATACTGTTGAAAGATGACTTGGAAACAAATGTTGGATGATAAAGTCGAAGAATACTCAAAGATCATCCAAGACAAAGAACGGTCATCAAAAGATCACTGCTAAAGGCACAAAGATACAAGACGATGAAGAATCGAAGACTACGAGCTATGAAGTCAAGATCAAAAGATAAAATGCTAGAATTCAAGTTATTATTTCCGGGGTGACCTCCCTTAGGGGGAGTTTGTTAGGAATATAAATATTCATATGAAGGTTCGGTCACCCCGAGTATCTAATTAGCATTTATATAGCTCGTAGGCTTATTTATATTAGATTAGTATTATTAGTTTTATTAGATTAGTAGTATCTATATTTGTGGAGTGGGTCGGGGCTTTCCCCATTGTCAGCTCACTTCACAGCCCACTAGGGGCACTATTATTAGGAAGTATAAATACCCCTTCCCACACTTGGGAAGGGTTGGAACTCTTCACACAATTAATCTAATATCCAGATTTTCTCTCAAAGGGTTCCCTCTCTCTCTAGTTCTTCATCTCTCTAACAATGGATCTAATCTTTCATGAATCAAGACCACCCGAATCAACCACACAATCAATATGGTTATTTCCTACAGGAGAGAAGCAAACCACGAGCACGAGAGTCTTCATTATTCGGGCAAATCCTGGACACATCACAGAAAACCATGAAACACAAGATATGGAAGAGGTGCCCCTCCTCACGTCACTTATAAGAAAAATAGAAAGAAGATAGAAGGATAAGCATGGGGTGCCTTCCACGAAGCGCTTTGTATTTGTTAACCAAGTCACGTAGCTTGACTCGATCCCCGAATTTAGTTGTCCATGGGGAAGGTTTGGAGATCCGGGACAACCATGGATGGTATGTCCCCTCCAAAATAGTGCTTCAACCTATGACCGTTCACTTTAAAGTTTTGACCGTCGGGTTGAGATAACTCGACGGTTCGATATGGAAAAACTTGGGTGATGGTGAACGGCATAGACCAACGGGTTTTGAGTTTGCCCGAGAAGATCTTTAATCGAGAATTGAAGAGGAGGACTCGATCACCAACATTGAAAATGCGGTTCTTAATCTTAGAGTCATGAATCCTCTTTGCTTTCTCTTTGTAGATTAAAGAGTTCTCGTAGGCTTGATCCCTAAGCTCATTTAATTCATTCATTTGGAGCTTTCGGTGATCACCCGCAGTCTTGAGGTCAAAATTGGCATGTTTTAAGGCCCAATATGCCTTATACTCGAGCTCGATGGGCAGATGGCAAGCCTTTCCGTAGACCAACTTGTAAGGAGTACACCCGATGGGTGTCTTGTAAGCAGTACGGAAGGACCATAATGCATCATCCAATTTGTCGGCCCACGAGGCTCGATTATCACCAACGGTTCTTTCTAAGATACGTTTCAATCCAGGATTTGAAACCTCGACTTGACCGCTCGTTTGCGGGTGATATGCAATAGAAAGACGATGAGTAACACCATACTTAAGCATAACTTTAGCAAATTGATCATTGCAAAAGTGTGTACCGCGATCACTGATTATAGCACGAGGAGTTCCAAATAGGGAGAAGAGATTTTTCAAGAACTTAACAACAACTCGGGCGTCATTAGTGGGGAGCGCTTTTGCTTCAACCCATTTGGACAAGTAGTCGATGACCACGAGGATATATTTGTTCCCTCGTGAAGACGGGAATGGCCCCATGAAATCGATGCCCCACACGTCAAAAATCTCGCAGACTTGAATTGCATTTTGAGGCATTTCGTCTTTTTGCGAGATTTTTCCTTGATGTTGGCAAGAGTCACATGAATTTACCAAGTCGTGGGCATCGCGATAGATAGTCGGCCAATAAAACCCAGAATCAAAGACTTTTTTAGCGGTGTAGTTGGCACCATGATGTCCCCCCGTGGGTCCATTATGGCAAGCCGTGAGGATGTCAACGGCTTTTTGGCCATGCACACACCGTCTAATCACTTGATCGGCACATATTCTGAACAAGTAGGGGTCGTCCCAAAAATAATGTTTAACATCTTTGAAAAATTTCCTTTTCTGTTGGGATGACATCCCTTTTACCACAAAATTCCCCTCATGGTAATTTGCATAGTCGGCAAACCATGGGGTACTCAGATCATCCTTTAAAGATACCATCCCAAGTATCTCGAGAGGAAATGTTTTGGTGATTTTCTTTTTCTCGAGAACACTTTGATGGGGATTTTCAAGTCTGGACAAATGATCAGCGGCTAGATTCTCTGCTCCTTTTTTATCATGAATGATAATATCAAATTCTTGGAGCAGAAGAATCTACCGAAGTAGTCTCGGCTTAGCATCTTGCTTAGCAAGGAGATACTTTAAAGCAGAATGGTCTGTATACACTATGCTTTTGGATAAGACAAGATATGGTCTAAATTTCTCAAAAGCGTAGACAACGTCCAACAATTCTTTCTCGATAGTAGTATAGTGAGATTGAGCGTCGGTCATTGTCTTGCTAGCATAGTGTATCGGCTGAAAGTATTTGGACTTACATTGCCCCAGGACTACCCCGATAGCATAATCAATTGCATCACACATGAGCTCAAAGGGCAAGTCCCAATCGGGGAAACCAATATTGGTGCTTCAGTCAGTTTCTTTTTAAGAACCTCTAATGCTTTGATGCATTCGGGAGAGAAGAAGAACGGAGCATCTTTTTCAAGAAGATGGGTCAGAGGCCGGGCGATTTTAGAAAAATCTTGAATAAATCGTCGGTAGAAACCGGCATGACCGAGAAAACTTCGGATTCCTTTAACGGTAGTGGGATGAGGTAGTCTTGCGATTACATCGACTTTAGCTCGATCGACCTCAATCCCTGATTTGGAAATCTTATGGCCGAGGACAATGCCCTCTTTAACCATGAAGTGGCACTTCTCCCAATTTAGAACAAGATTGGTGTTTTCACACCGTTCAAGCATTTTGTCTCAATGGGAGAGGCAAGATGAGAAAGAATTTCCATAAACCGAGAAATCATCCATAAAGACTTCCATTGTCTTCTCGATCATATAATGGAATATAGCCATCATGCACCTTTGGAACGTGCCTGGAGCATTGCATAAGCCGAAAGGCATACGTCGGTAGGCAAACGTACCATAAGGGCAAGTGAAGGTGGTCTTTTCCTGATCTTGGGGATCAATTGGTATTTGAAAATACCTAGAAAAGCCATCGAGAAAACAATAGAACTCATTTCCCGCCAAACGCTCAAGCATTTGGTCCATAAACGGTAGAGGGAAATGGTCTTTACGGGTAGCATCATTGAGTTTTCTATAATCAATACACACTCTCCATCCGGTGACGAGACGTGTGGGGATTAACTCATTTTCTTCGTTTGTCACAAAGGTCATTCCACCCTTTTTGGGCACACAGTGGACCGGGCTAACCCATGAGCTATCAGAAATTGGATAAATCATCCCAACATCAAGGAGTTTGATAACTTCCTTTTTGATGACATCATGGATTTTTGGGTTAACAAGTCTCTGTTGCTGGACGGCGAGCTTAAAATTACTTTCCAGTAAGATCTTGTTAGTACAGAACCGAGGGTCTATGCCCTTTATGTCGGAGATCTGCCAAGCGATGGCACTCTTATGCTTCTTAAGCACGTCTAAGAGTTGGGTCTTCTCCTCATCTTTAAGGTCTTTAGAAATGATGACGGGATATTTTTCGGTTTCTTCTAAGAAAGCATATTCGAGATGAGGAGGTAAATCCTTGAGCTCGAGCTCCAGAGGATTCTCAGTAGACGGATTTACTTCTTTGATTTCTTCTTTTTGAATTTCTTCTAGAGGGAGAGAAGATGGCGGATCATTGTTAAGTAACTTATCAAGGAGAAGGATGTCCCCCTCTGGGTCAAAGTCTGAATTATCAATTTCAGGCGAAACTGATTCATTCTTAAGACAAGCCTCGATCTCTTCCAAGATGAAATCACTTCCCTCAAACGGAGTGAGGGAAGGGGAAGAGTCAGAAAGAATAGGTTGAGAAGAAGGAGTGGGATTGCCACTCAAGGATTTATCTGAAAATCCAAGAACTTCTTGAGAATACTCCTCCGAGGCAACATCAATTCAATTAACCGAGACGGAATCATGATTGGAGGAGTATTTGAAAGTTCGATCTAGGTTGAAAGTCACGGCCTCATTATCTACCCGCAAATCTTGGAAGATTTGGAAGAATTTCTCCATTTGATTTGAAGCATTTTTGCGGAGCTTTTGATCATTCAATCTTGAAGGATAAGGAATTTTGGTTTTGATGGGAGCTTCTTCGGGCTCAAAAACAATCTTTGGTTTAGACGGTTGGACAACTGGAGGTTGGACGTCTTCGGTCCTTCCATTATCAATAGGAAGTTCTGTGTCCTTTGTCGCCTCGGTCTCACGGTCGACTACCTTGGGAGGAAGAGAAGAAGCGGTAGTCGGAGCCGTGGGTCCATCATATGATACACCACTCCTTGTAGTGATCGCTTTCACATCGCCCCTCGGGTTAGCGATCGTATTGCTAGGAAGAATACCTGAGCCCGAGGGTCGATCATTTAAAGACTTCTTAATTTCCGAGATTTGATTAATCAACAACCGATTTGTTTCTTCCTGGGATTTTTGTTGATTTTGATTTTGAAGAATTAGTTGTTTTAACAACTCATCCGAGGCCGATTGATTTTGCACAAATCCTTGATTTTGATTGTTGTTAAGATTTGGCCCTCGGTTGTTTTGATGATAGCCTTGATTCCCTTGGTTTTGGTTCAAATTTCTATAATTTTGATTTTGAAAATTCCCTTGATTCGGGGATTGATAATTTCCTTGAAAACCCTGGTTCGTACGATTTTGATTTTGATTGTATGGAACATTGCTGTTTTGCACATTCGGATTTTGATTTTGGTTGAAACCGGGTGGTCCGAGAAAATTGTTAGAACGGTAGCTAAGAAGATTACGGTCTCCTTGTGGTTGGTAACCGTTACCTCCCTGATTATAGGATCCCGTAGCAGCATACACATTCTATTGAGTGTAGCCACCGGAGGCTGGGCACTCGAAATATGGATGTGGACAACCACATGTTTCACAACTTTGATTGACAACATTTACTTGATGAGTATTTTGATTTTGACTATGATTTTGATTTTGATACATTCTCAAGAAAGCAGTGGACAAATCATCATACTTTTTGGTGAGGGCAGCTATTTCGGGCGAAGAAGAGTAAGTAGTGCTAGATCTAGTTGACTCATTCCTCTCGGCAGAGGAATCCTAATAATTGTGATGGGTAGTCATGTTTTCAATGAGATCATAGCACTCTTTGGGATGTCTTTTCATGAAAGTTCCTCCAGCTGCAGCATTGATCGTATCACGGTGTCTCAATGTTAAACCATTATAGAATGTATCTATTATGGTGACTAATAACATGTTATGGTTTGGACACCGATCAATCGAAAGCTTATAGCGTTCCCATGCCTCAAATAATGATTCATCGGGAAGCTGGCGAAAGTTACTTATCTCATTTCTTAATTTCGTCACCATTGACGGTGGGAAATATTTTGCCAAGAACTTTGAGACCATTTCATCAAAATTGTGAATTGAGTTCTTGGGAAGACGATCAAACCATGCGGTGGCATGATATGTCAAAGAATATGGGAAGAGATAGAGACGAAGGGCATCATCGGAGACCCCATTTTGCTTCATGCTCTGGGTGACGGTAATGAATTTGTCAAGATGCTTGTTTGCATCGTCACCCGGCAAACCGTGAAATTGGCAAGAATTTTGGACTTGTTGAATCATGTGATGTTTAAGTCCGAAATCAGCGGCTTGAATATTGACGGGGGCAATTGGGCCACCACGTCCGTGCATTGTGGGTTGGTACAACTCCTCCATCGTTCAGAGATCAGGAGCTGGCATCAAATTTTCATTAAGACCTCCCATCGGTGGGGGTTGATCGTTGTTGTTCATTTCTCCAACGTTTGGAAAATCAACACGATGATTATGAAGGATAATTCTCTCGGGATTTGAGAGAGGTGAAAGAAGATTGTGAGAAGAAGAACGGGTGTTCATACACAAAAAAGAAACAAAAATTTAAAAAGAAAAACCAAATTTGAAAATGAAAATATTTTTGGATTTTTTATATTAGGAAAAATTAATCACAATATTTTTGGTACCGATCCCTCAACCGATATCGTTTCTCTTAAGACTACTCGCAGAGTGGCAGAGAAGCAAAGGTCCGCCGGAAAGCTTATTAAAAACCCGCCTCTTTCGGTTCGTCAATTTAATGTCAAACCTTCCTTAAACCACTTGTATAGGTTGTAATCAAAAGATAATCCGAAATCAAATGATTTCACGATTGTTTTGTTGTTTTTCGATTTTTTGGTGTTGTTAACACTTTAGGAAAAGTGTTAGTGGTTTTTTAATTTTTTTGGATTTTATATTTTTTTAAAATATTTACGAAGAAAAACGATAACTTCCCGGGAGAAGGGTCTTCAAAACACGAATCGTAATACGGAATCACGAATTCATTTCAACCCTCCCCGGCAGCGGCGCCAAAAATTGATATGTCAATTATAGTTCAAGGAATTACACAAGAAAATATGTAAAACCTGGTTCGTTGTCCCGAAGAAGGTGTGAATGGAATTATGATTTCAGGATCGTGAAACGTGTTGTGAATGGTGAATAAAAGTAAGATTTTGGATTTTAAACTAAAAATAGTGAAATAAAAGCTAAAAACAATTACAAAGGCAAGGGAAATACTAATCTAAGGCAAACGTAGCTAGAAACGCAAAAGGAATCCTAAAAACACGTATTAACCGGGAAATCCCGAACCTAAACGTCAAAATAGTGAAATATTAATCCTAGGAAGGCCAAATTAATTTTCTTAAATTTTAATTAGCAATATAAAATTTTATAAAAAAGAATTATATTTTTTTTTGATTTTTAATTAATTTTTTAAGAATTAAAAACTATTTTAAAGAAATTAAATAATTAAAAATACTTAAACTATTGAGAAAAATCTGAAAATTTTAAGGAAAGTATTAAATTATCTACTGAACCTAGGAAAAATAAAAGCAAAAAGCTAGCTTATCCAGATAAGCTGGAAATAAGCTTCTAAGGGCTGATAAGCAAACTAGGAAAAATGGGTTAAAAGAATAAATGATGCAAGGTTTAGCAGGGAAATCCCAAGGGTGCCAGTGGTAGCGAGTGTTGTGTGTTAAGGGTGAGCTAGGTGGCCAGGGTTCGAATCCCAGCCTTGACCTTTTTGAAAACTATTTTTTTTATGTTTTTCTTTTTGAAACTAAATAAACGCTTAATTATAAGCACCTTTTGTAAAACAAAATATTTTTTTAAACTTATAATAAGCTCTGAATAAGGGCTTATGAGTCTGATCAGTGGGGTAAAGGAAGAACAAGCCAAAGGCAATTAAGCAACTAGAGGATAAGCTAAAATAAGCTAATAGCAACTATGAATAAGCTATATCAATCAAACTCTAGTCTATACTACCAAATTAATCAGGAAACTACTAATAATCATCAGATAAGCACAAATTGATCTCAATAAGCAAAACCTCAAACAGTTGCAGGCCTAAAGAGGGGTTCTGAGGTGCAGTTAATGGCCCTTAAAAGCAATCAAAAAGCACTCCTTAAAATTCACAAAAATAAGCCACAACTAAACAAGCCAGCAATGATGATCTGCATTAAATTTCAGCTAATTTGGACTTATATTGAAGAAATTAAAAATGGAAGATACAAGCTACTTAGGCCAATGGCTGCATATGCAGTCTGAGGTATCAGTTGGTGCTTTTTGACCTCAAATCTTTCAAAACTCAACGAAATAATACCAACTCTTGTATTCTCAGTTTAACAACTATGTTACACCTAAAAGTGCCAAAAAGATTGACCAAATAAACCTTGGCTTATAAGGAGCTTATATGAGCAGTTCAAGATCTAACTTTGCACTATTCAACTAAAAACTCCAAAATGCATAAAAACTGCTCAAGACCTAATGAAGACTGCTTATCTAACTACCAATAAGCTCAATCAAAACTTATATAGTGGTCAATGAATAGTATCACATGGATTTAACCCTAGATCAGTCTTGTGCCAAACACTAGATAAGAAACCGATTTTGCAAATTTAAACTAAAAAGTCTTATTTAAGCTATGATTCTGATTCAATAATGATTAACTAACTTATATAATACCTAATAAACAGCTTTTAAGTCTTAAATAAGCACTAGATAAGCTACTTCCTATTTGACTGATTTTGACTTTTTATGACTTTTTAAGCTAAACTGAAATTAAACACTGAACAACTAATCAAATAAGCTCAAATAGGATCAAATAAGATATATCTACTCTAATAAGCTGAGATATGATTTAAATAAGCTAAAACAAACAGAATTAAGCTATTCATGAGAGATATGCACTATTTGAGCTAGAAAATGCAAATATAAGCTAAAATTAAGATGTGGAACTCACTTTTAACCTCAGCTAAATAGAGGTCCCAATTAAGGGCAGCTACAAGCTCCAGCTTATTCAAAGAATAAGCTGGTAAAGTCCTTCTTGCCCCTCCATTGCAGGCAACTTCCTTAAGCTTTCCACAAATTTGCAAAGGTATAATGAACTTGATGATTTGGATTGATTTGATTACTAAACAACTCACAACTAGCTATGAAAGCTAAAATGAGCTTAAGTAAACAGGAAATAAGCTTATTGAAGCTTGTTTAAGCTGTTTGAGCTTCTTTTTTTTCTTTATTTTTGGAATATTTTTTCTATTTTTTATTTTTTTGGATTTTAAGATATAAAACAAAAAGTACTAAAATAATTAAATAAAAAGCTTCTAAGAGCTTATAAGTAGCTTATGCAACAGAGATTAGAGCTTATAGAGTAATAATGAATGAAAACTTGAAAATTGGATTGCACAGTAAGCTAGAACTTAAACTCAAACTTCTATTAATACTGAAATTCAATTACAAAACAGGAAATTAAGGATTACAATTAACTTTAAAAAACTTAATTAAACTACAAATCAAAATGACATAATAACGACCCTAAAAATTAACTAACTCCATAAGCTTGTGAGGATGGGGTATTTATAGCTGAGGAGGAGCATTCTCTAGGGTTTCTGGTAGCTTCCCACTTCTAATCACAGCCTTTGATTCACAAATGTCATCATCTCCTCTATTTTCGGCCCTTGGATCATGTGCCACGTTCAATCAGCCAATCATTGGCCTTGGGATTGCCATGGTGGACAATTAATGACGACATTCCTCTAACATGGCAGGTTTTCTAGAAGGTTTTCTTATGTACGGGTAAATATGGGAGAGCAGGGTTAGTTTTGGGGAAGGGGATGCTACAGTAATTGGCGGGTAAGTAAGGTGTGGGTATTTTTTATTGCTTTGACTGATTTGACCGGGTGGGTTATCTTTGGGGATCCGGGTTTGGATAAAAACGGGAGTGGGCTGTGGTGTTTGTTGGGCTTGGATAAAGGTTGGATTGGGTTGTTATATTTGATCAGTTTTTAGTTATAGGATTTAGGATAAAATGGGTTTAATGTTAAGGGACTAATTCTGCCATAAGTTGAAAGGTGTTCAAGGACTGAATTTGTAAAATGATTATGATCCGAGGGCTGATGGTGAAATTTAGATCTCAAATCTTGAAAATGCTTCCTCTTTTGACTTTAAAATCTCATTCCATTTCTCGTGCTCGCGTTTTCCGGATTTCTTTGATTTTTGTTCTCTTTTCTGAATATCCGTACCTGCATATAAACAAACACAAAAACACAAATATCTTTGGCATTTTGGTTAGTTCTTGGTCGTTTTGGTCTTAATTTGGTCAAGAAAACGGTATGTGAATAAGCACATACCACCTAGTAATCCCTAATTCATTTAATAATTGATTTGATTCATGTAATACAAGTTATGATGGATCTAGGGTTTATGTTTACTTCTGTAAATTAATGATATATAACATGTTGGGATCAATAATTAGTAATATTATGATGATTGGTGAAGAGATTAGGGTATAAAACATGTTAGTTATTGAGTTAGGGTTTGACAGATTTTTAGGGCTGTAAAGATACGAAGATATTTAATAGATGGAAATAAGTTAATTGATGATTCTTGAGTCTAAATTGTGGAAAACTAAAAGGGGGGTTGAATAGTTTTATGTCTTTTTACTTTAATTATGAAAACCTTTGTTTATTTTTAAAACACTTAGATTCAAGTTTGTATGAAAAATAAAACTTGAACCTTATTATTAGTTATATATGTATTCTTTTAAATTGATTGTAAAAGTTTTGGTTTCTTGAATGGATTTTCAAATTGATCTTTATGTGAAGTCGACCTCTAATTAATACTAGCAATTATATAAACCTATGTGTATGAAAGTAATGACGATGCAAGTAAAGAAATAAATAAGGTATGGAAAGATCTAATTGAGACATGAGAGATTTATAGTGGTTCGGCTACAAGGACACCTTCCTTGCCCTACTCCACTCCCCGAGCACACCTTGCTCGAGAGTTTTCTTCACAACTTCAATAAGCTCCCTTATGGCGGAGAAAACCGTACACAACTTTGGCTTACACGGGTTTAACGACACAAAGCTAAATGTCGAGTTCTAATCGTAGCTAGAACCAATCTCACAACTTCACAACACAACTTCTTCACAAATTATTCACGACTACCTCACACCGGCTTCACGACTTCTTCACGACTTCAACACGACCGCTACACAACCTCTATGCTACGGCTTCACGACATCAACACTATGTCTTCACGACTAAGACTTCACGACTTCAACATGACCGCTACACAACCTCTATGCTACGGCTTCACGACTTCAATACTAGAACTTCACGACTAGGACTTCACAACTTTAACACGACCACTTCACAGCTTCTATGCTACGGCTTCACGACTTCAACACAAGGACTTCACGTCTTCTAAGCTACGGCTTCACAACTTCTACACCACGGGTTCACGACTTCTACATAACGGCTTCACGACTTCTACACTTTGACCTCACAACTTCTATACCCCAACTACTTATACAACATCTTCACTACTTACACACAACACTAATCTACAACACACACCTTACATACAAATGAATGAATGATTTACAAACTTTGTTAAACACACAACTTAAGTAACAAAATGATACTAAGTTGTAATACTTCTAATCTTGATTGATAGAAGTATTCTTCTTTTGCACTTGGATGGTGGAAGCTTGGATCACTTGGAAACCAATGCTTAAGATTACATGATCAAAGGTTTTTCTAAGATATGAAATGAGATCTACTACAGAAAGTTTTAGTGCAAAAGGGTTGAGAAAAAATCCAGGAGAAGGCTTGTATTTATAGGGAAAAATCTGGACAGCTGGAGCCTACTGGAGCGGGGGCGGTCCCCTTAATTATTAAGGGGGCCGCCTAGTAAAATTAAGGGGGCCGCCCCTACTGAACGTTGGCCAATTTTGTCCTTTTGTGGGGAAGGTTTTTCTGGAACATTTTAACTGATTTTGGTTAAAAATTTGAATTCATATTTTTATAAAAGATTAAACATTTTTATTTAATGCCAAAAATGTTTTTCAAAAATATACAAAATGTTTTTGATGTTTTATAAAAAATCTAGTTTTTAAGAAAATGTTCCTTTGATCATATAATGCATTAAGCATTAGTTCATTCATACCTTAAGTGATTTTAGTTGTAGAAGTGAATATTTACAACTAAGTACTTGTTTAATTTATAAGTTTATATTTTAATGAGTTTACATTTTGTGATCATCAAAACATAGAGATATGAATAAATATTGATAATGTTTTTAGGCATTTATTTATGTCAACAATCTCCCCCTTTTTGATGATTACAAAAGCTAAACTCATTAAATCCAAAAAGTTGTTTTTGGACAAGTATTTAGTGAGTTTATATTCACTTCTCCCCCTTTTTGTAGAATCAAAAAGGTTATGCCGACAAGTTTTTGAGACAAAATTTGTCGGGACGAGAACTCCCCCTTGATGTGTGCTCCCCCTCGTTTGAGGGCCCCAAGGAATCGATATATGGAATACTTGCAAGAAAAATATTAGAAGCACAAGCATATATATAGCAAAAATAAGTATGCATATAAAGACATTCATTAAAAATGTTGTGTATAAATACACAACCATCCAAGATTATATTCAATCCTACATTAGCTAGTAAGTAATGCAATCTACATAATCATTCTAGGAGTACATGATCTTCCATGGGGCTTGCACACAAAATGGTTTGAAAATTTATTTTTGATTAAGCATTGCATATGCTTAATTTGGTGAGAATGAAGGTGGTGGTAGTGTAGTGGGTGAAAATGGATTGGGAGGTATGTGTGTGAGGAGGTTGGTTGTGGATGTGTTATTGGAGATGAAAAACATAGATGTGTTATTGTAGACAATGAAATGAAGGGTTGGTTGGATGGAGGTTTGAGTAGAGGTGAGAAGTGAGCTCAAGTGTTGATGGTGGATGAATGAAAGGTTGTGGTGAATGTAGTTCTTGGAGTAAGGAGGTGAGTTGATGTGCATTGATGCTGGTGATTAAAGGTGTGAGGTTGGTTTATGATGGATTAAAGGGTGTTTTGATGGCATTGGCATTGGGATTACATTGAGTGTCGTGATGGAGTTGGTGTCTTAGAGATGTGTGATACATGGTGAAGAAAATGGGTGTTTGATGGAGGTGATGGTTGATTT
Organism: Artemisia tridentata subsp. tridentata; assembly: GCA_021014915.2. Classification (NCBI taxonomy): domain Eukaryota; kingdom Viridiplantae; phylum Streptophyta; class Magnoliopsida; order Asterales; family Asteraceae; genus Artemisia; species Artemisia tridentata. The sequence goes on from CP139503.1 coordinate 40,160,486, forward strand.
AGGTAAGGTTTGGGCTAGATAAAAGGGGTCGCAAGATGCAAAAGAAAACAGTAAATTTTACTGCCCAGATGGCCGGTCCCCTTAGTTGTAGGCCGGCCCCCTTAAAATTAAGGGGACCGCCTTAGGAATTAAGGGGGCCGCCCATCTGGTGTTTTCCCAGGCGACCAAATTTGAAAATTTTCCAGAAAAGGGTCATTTTTAGGGTGTTTTTGCAGCAAGCTCCATTTGAATCATGTACATCAAGAATGATTAAATAGTGACATAAACATGTTAATTACGCATGCATACATTTAAAAAATATTATGGAATAAGCATGTTATCAATCATCAAGCATGTATATATATCATGATATCAAGTATACAAGCAATAAGCATAACAATCAAATATTAAAGACAAGAAATAAAGCATTCATTCGTTGAAAATAATTATGTTAAAAACATAATTATTGATACAACACATATTTTGCTTATAGCATGCAATAAGTAGAAAAATTTAAATTGCCTAAGAGATCCATTGGACTTGCTTGAGACACGAAAACTTGGATTATTTTGGATGGATGATGGTAAAGAGGGGGTAAAAAAAATGTTGGATTAATGGGGTTGTAAGGGAGCTTTGGGTGTATGGATGTTGGAGAGAGTGTTGTTAGAGGAATTGGAGGTGGAGAGCTTGGACTTGACCATGAGGGTTTTGATGTTGTTCAAGTGGTGGTGTTGGATTAGATCTAGTGAGAAGATACTCAATCCAAGTGAGACGCTCATTTAAGGTGATGGTTTGATTTTGGAGAAAGATGCAACAAGGACTATTGTTGACATGTTTCTCAATTTGACTCAAGTGATGTGGTGATGATGGTAATGATGGTGAGATGGATGGTGATGATGGTAATGATGGTTTGATTTTGGAGAAAGATGCAACAAGGACAATTGTTGACATGTTTCTCAATTTGACTCAAGTGATGTGGTGATGATGGTAATGATGGTGATATGGATGGTGATGGGTTTATGTTGCTTTGAGCAAGGTGCAAAGCAAGGAGAGCATTAAGCTCATGGGCTTCCTTGAGTTCTTCAATGAACTTCAAGTGTTGAGTGGAAGGTGATGATGATGGAGAGTGGTTGTTATTTGGTGGAAGTGGTGGTGACACTTTTGGTGATGGAGACATTTGTGAACTTGGGTAGTTATGAGTGAATGAAGGTGGACATATGGATGATTGGTTATGTGTGTGAAAGGGTTCATTAGGATGAGGTTTAGGTGTTGGTTGAGTTTGAACAACATCATTTGTTGGGTTATGGCAAATGTCAAGCTTCCTCCTCCAAATGGGTATTTATGGTGTAGTGATGATGTGATTGTGGAAGGTAAATTTTGGAGGGTGGTTTGTGACAAAATGTGTTTGTGAATTTTGGGGAGTATAGGATAAAATGGGTTGGAAATTGAAGGAGAAATCAGTAATCAGTCACTCCAGATGGCCGGTCCCCTTAATTTTAAGGCGGCCGCCTGGGTATTTAAGGGGGCCGCCCATCTGCTGACTTCCAGATTACTGGAAATGGGTTTTTGGCATAAATTTGTAGAAAAGGTTGTGTTTTTGGGTTTAGTTTCAAGCAAGTCCAACTTCTTTCAAGGCAATTTACGATTTAATAACTCATATATGCTAAGCATATTTATTTAAGCAACTTTATCTAACATGCAAACTAATCATTAAGCATATAACATGTATATACATATATTAGACAAGAAGATAATACATAGCACCAAGTAATTCATAGTATCATACTTAGGAAGATTAAAAGGCTAGTTAATTAATCCTATTGATTATCTATGTACAAGGGAATGTGGAGTTGTGATAGCATGGACTTCTAGACTTGTACCAAGTGAGATCTTTAATAAGTAAACCATGATTTTTCATTTTTGATTTAGTTCACTTATAAGTGTCATATACACAAGTATATATGACATATATGAGATCACCAAGCATGATTTAAAGAAATGTTTTTGGCATTATTCAACAATGCTTGAAAGTAGCTTTTATGTGGATGTGAAAAATATATTAATGAAATAGTTTTGGCTTTGTTTCAAAATGTTTTTATGAGGAAAGAAAACATATTTTTCCAATCTTTGGTTTTTGATAAACACGTAATTATGGACACAAGTTTGAAAGAAAGGTAGGATGGTGAAACATGTTTAATATCAATGTGTCATAATCTTTTGAAAAATCATTTTTCCATAATGTGAAGTTTTTGCAAATTTAAAAATAAGTCCCATTAATTATAGGTTTAAAAATAGTGGTTTATAAAAGATCTCATGCTCAAGGGCATTGGTTAAGTCTATTGTCACATGCTACCTCTTTCTACATATCCTATGGCATTTAAGCATGTATTATGACTAAATACAAAAATACATCATGTCAGAGTAGTTAGAGAAAAACAAAAGCTATTATAATGACAATGCATTCAACAACTAAACAAATAATTACAAAGGCATGCAGTCAAATCACATAGGAGCAAGTAAACATCTATAAATTTTATATACGCAAGATGACATAAATCTAGGAATGAAAAGCTCTAGTGAAAAGCAAAGTTCATAACAGTAAACTATCGTTAGGTATATTTAGGAAGAATAATGTATTCAAGTTGGAGAATGAGTATGAGACTATTACTAGTGGTGCTCAATTTAGGCTAAACACGACCGTTTTTATGGGTTACACACACCCAACTTCTCACATAGAAGCAATTCAACCGTTAGGTCAAATTGAGTTTCTAGTCAATAGATTCTCCAGTAGTCATTCTCTTTTTAGAAGAAATTAAGTTCCTAAATTTACCTATCGAAGAGTACCAAATATGAAGATTGCTTGGTTCACTAACACTTAGGGGGGGTAACTAAAGGGTTTCTAGTTTATTAAGCCACAGAACGAATATAACTAAAGTGTAAAGGCAAAGCAACCTATTAGACTAAGCATATCCTAAGGCATTAATGAGATTATATGCATGAAGTAATTACTTATGAAATTTTAAATAGAGAACTTACCTCACATCTTAGCTTTTCTTCGTAATGTCTCAGATGATGATCGACGTGTGAATGATAGGTGAGTCTTCAAGATACACAAGGTGTGAAAGTATATCATGGCAAGCTTCTAACACCTTATTTAAACCGAAGTGGCTTGACCCGAACATGTCTTGTACGGATCATGATCTTCTCCTTCGTCTGTGTCACTCCATGATTTTGGATTGAGTTCACTTTGGAGTTGATTCATGTAGTCTTCGTCGTTAATACCTACATTAACAACATTTGAACTAGTAGCACATGTATCTATTTTATCTAAATGTTTATCTATTAAAATTTTTAAGATAACTAATTCATGTACAAGATCGAAATCCTCATCTTTGGCTTGACATTTTTCTTGATGAAAGTTTAAGAGATTTTTCCAAATATCATTTGTCGTTTTACAGAAATATATTCTTTCATATTCAACTTTCGGCAAGGTTTTGTAAATAATTATTTTAGCTTCATTATTTTTGTTATTCTTGGGTTTTTAAATAATCATTTTGAGTTTCAAAATCCGTTTTTGTTTGACTTTCAAAATCCGTTTTTGTTGGTTGAAAATCACCAATCGAAATGACATGCCAAAGATCTAGATCAATTGATTTCACATAAGTTTCAAATTTATTTTTCCATTCAAGAAAAGTATAGTTTTCAAATAGTGGTGGTTTTAGCAAAGATTCCCCTTCTAGATATTTTTTGAATTCCATAGATCGATTCAAGTTTTAAAATACAGTATATTTTAAAGATCTTGATTGACCTGGCTCTTGATACCAATTGTGGAAAACTAGAAGGGGGGGTTGAATAGTTTTATGTCTTTTTAATTTTATTATGAAAACCTTTGTTTATTTTTAAAACACTTAGATTCAAGTTTGTATGAAAAATAAAACTTGAACCTTATTATTAGTTATATATGTATTCTTTAAAATTGATTGTAAAAGTTTTGGTTTCTTGAATGGATTTTCAAATTGATCTTTATGTGAAGTCGACCTCTAATTAATACTAGCAATTATATAAACCTATGTGTATGAAAGTAATGACGATGCAAGTAAAGAAATAAATAAGGTATGGAAAGATCTAACCGAGACACGAGAGATTTATAGTGGTTCGGCTACAAGGACACCTTCCTTGCCCTACTCCACTCCCCGAGCACACCTTGCTCGAGTGTTTTCTTCACAACTTCAATAAGCTCCCTTATGGCGGAGAAAACCGTACATAACTTTGGCTTACACGGGTTTAACGACACAAAGCTAAATGTCGAGTTCTAATCGTAGCTAGAACCAATCTCACAACTTCACAACACAACTTCTTCACAACTTATTCACGACTACCTCACACCGGCTTCACGACTGCTTCACGACTTCTTCACGACTTCAACACGACCGCTACACAACCTCTATGCTACGGCTTCACGACTTCAACACTATGGCTTCACGACTTCAACATGACCGCTACACAACCTCTATGCTACGGCTTCATGACTTCAACACTAGAACTTCACGACAAGGACTTCACAACTTTAACACGACCGCTTCACAGCTTCTATGCTACGGCTTCACGACTTCAACACAAGGACTTCACGTCTTCTAAGCTACGGCTTCACAACTTCTACACCACGGGTTCACGACTTCTACATAACGGCTTCACGACTTCTACACTTTGACCTCACAACTTCTATACCACAACTACTTATACAACATCTTCACTACTTACACACAACACTAATCTACAACACACACCTTACATACAAATGAATGAATGATTTACAAACTTTGTTAAACACACAACTTAAGTAACAAAATGATACTAAGTTGTAATACTTCTAATCTTGATTGATAGAAGTATTCTTCTTTTGCACTTGGATGGTGGAAGCTTGGATCACTTGGAAACCAATGCTTAAGATTACATGATCAAAGGTTTTTCTAAGATATGAAATGAGATCTACAACAGAAAGTTTTAGTGCAAAAGGGTTGAGAAAAAATCCAGGAGAAGGCTTGTATTTATAGGGAAAAATCTGGACAGCTGGAGCCTACTGGAGCGGGGGCGGTCCCCTTAATTATTAAGGGGGCCGCCCCTACTGAACGTTGGCCAATTTTGTCCTTTTGTGGGGAAGGTTTTTCTGGAACATTTTAACTGATTTTGGTTAAAAATTTGAATTCATATTTTTATAAAAGATTAAACATTTTTATTTAATACCAAAAATGTTTTTCAAAAATATATAAAATGTTTTTGATGTTTTATAAAAAATCTAGTTATTAAGAAAATGTTCCTTTGATCATATAATGCATTAAGCATTAGTTCATTCATACCTTAAGTGATTTTAGTTGTAGAAGTGAATATTTACAACTAAGTACTTGTTTAATTTATAAATTTATGTTTTAATGAGTTTACATTTTGTGATCATCGAAACATAGAGATATGAATAAATATTGATAATGTTTTTAGGCATTTATTTATGTCAACATAAATTGTAGTTCAGATAACATGCTTTCCAAAAAGTCCAGCCACGATTGATTTCGAGGTCGGGAAGTCAGTCTAATGATTTTTGCAAGTAAAGGTGTCAAAACTGTTAAACCGGGATAGATTTAGGTTAAAAGTATTGAGGTACAAAGTGGTTTAAAGAGTGTAATTTGGGTTAGCCCTTATGGAGAAATTGAGTTCTATATTCCCTTTGACTTTCACGTGAAGGGTATGCGTTAATAAGTTGTGTAAATATGTTTGTTAGGTCAAAACATTTTGGTGTACGTTCAGATCCGAATCTGGATAGTTTTTATGTTTGATTTTTCAAAGAGTACTTGTGTGTGTTTTTAGTGCATGGCCTTCTAGGAGAAGCTTTTACGCTCATGAAGTACCATGGTGAATTTTTTGTGTGAGTTTTAGAGCTTATTTTGTTGTGATTTCATGTGGGTAAAAGTACCCCAAAAATCTGCGTATTCTGAAAAAGTGTATGCAAGGGATTTAGTGGGTGTAAGTGTTTGGTAGTGGTTAGTATGGAGTATAGGTGATCCATGGTGGTTTACATGAACCTAAGACATCCATCGTATGTGTGTTACATGGACTATAGCTTTTAGCTTGGTCGCGTGTAATGTGATCTTATTTTGTTGTATAGATTTGTGATTGATAATTTGGAAGCTGCAAAGTTTGAGGTGAGTTTCATTGTCCTATTTTTACTTTGTTTTAACTTGGGATGGGAATGATGCTTGTGCTGAAATATTTTTGAGTTACTGTGATTATGTGGTCGTAAAATGCATGGACTTGTAAGTGTTATTATACGTGTAATGCATGTTATGAGATTATTGTGTGGTGATTCTGTGTGGTCCATTTGGAGGGTAGCTATGCTCCTATTATCCAATTGGAGAGTAGTAGCTCTACTCACTATTATTCTGTGTGGTCTGATCAGAGGGTGATGATTACCCATTATTGTGAACTTGGATCGAGCGCGTTCCATCCCAAATTGATGTTGGATATTGATATTTGGATCGTGGGCACGTTCCGTCCCTTATGTCCCGTGTGCTGTTTAGTTGGTTGCGATTACATGCTAGTTGTATAATAACTATTTTTACTGTCCTGCTATGTTTTATAATCACAGTGAACTGGTTGCCTGAGATACATTGTGTGTCTTAAACCTATGAACCTCACCAACATTATGTTGACGTTTTTATCTCCACTCACTATTATTCTGTGTGGTCTGATCAGAGGGTAATGATTACCCATTATTGTGAACTTGGATCGGGCGCGTTCCGTCCCAAATTGATGTTGGATATTGATATTTGGATCGCGGGCACGTTCCGTCCCTTATGTCCCGTGTGCTGGTTAGTTGGTTGCGATTATATGCTAGTTGTATAATAACTATTTTTATTGTCCTGCTATGTTTTATAATCACAGTGAACTGGTTGCCTGAGATACATTGTGTGTCTTAAACCTATGAACCTCACCAACATTATGTTGACATTTTTAAGCATCATTTTCAGGTGAGCATTCTAAGGCTAAGGTAGAGGGAAGCGACTAGACGAGACTTAGTTGCATTTGAGAACGATTTATCTTTATGTTTTGAATTGAATATGTTTGGTTTCGATTGTGATACTTTAATGTCTTTCGACTAGTACTTTATGTATTATTGAAGATACCTTTTGGAGATTTGTTTTGGTTATGATCTTTTAGGGTATCGTTACGACACTTTGTGTCTGTACTTTGCTCTATTTATGTGCTTGTAGTAATTCTCTATTTAGACACCATGTGTTGTGATGATATCCATGAAGTTACACTTGTGTTTCCGCCTTGGAAAAGTGTGCCAGATTGGTATCAAAGCCTTGGTTATAGAGAAGTAGGTGGTTGAACCTAGACTATAACTTAGGTGTCCCTCATATAGTTGCATTTAGGGCTTATGTATAAGTATGGTATTTTATATGTCTATTTTTCTTAAGTTTATAAGAGGTTTTGTCGAGTTTTGGACGCCTATTGAACCCCCATACTTAGTATTATATATGTCACTTTTAGCATGGCACCTCTCGTGCATAGCAAGTTTTGTTGGACTATCGTTGTCGCTACTGGCTGCAAGAGGATTGGTAGCTTGAAACGGACTAACAAGAGGACCTTAGTTCCTACCAGCATGTGTCCATGTAAGATCGAGGAGAAGATGACTTTAGTGAACATGGGTGGAAAGGAGATAGAAAGGTACGAGACAAAGGTGACCAATAAAGACGGCTACATTATTAGGTACCCTAGAAAGTGTCCCAAATTCCTAGAAAATGGAGGAGAGGTTTGGGCTGAGCCTCATAATCTGTATGGGTTTGTGGACCACATAGAGGAGGAAGAAAGGAATCTCAGGAGTGGTTTTGCCAGTCGTCCACTACCACAGAACGAGGGAAACCGGAATGGATGGATAAGTGAGGAGGAAGAGTACGAAGTGGATTAAGATCTAGAGTCTATGGCAAGTAGTAGATTTAATCCGAGTTGAATGAGAGGGGCAAACGTTAGGGTGGAGCTCGAGCCGTGTGCGATTCTGTTTGGTTTAGTGTTATGTTTTGGGATGTCTTCTGTTGACTTTGATGTTTGGTATTATGTTGGATCGCGAATTCCTTTGAATTCTGGGATTTTACTCGAGTAATTAATAATAAGGCTTGAGCGAGTTTGAATATTTTATGTGTGTGATATGTGATTAATGGGTGTATTATATTAATTTTGAGTTTGTGTAACTATAATTGTGAGGTGTTATTATTGTTAGGCGTGGTATTGGAAGCGAGTACACATGTGAAAGGATACATCTATAATTATGGGTGGCCAACATAATTATAAATGTATCACGACACATGTGGATTTATGGCCAATGCTACGTTGACCAATGATGACATGCTTACGTGTAGTAGGATTAAGTTTAACCTTGATATTTGTGTTAATCGTCCCATTTGATGGGGAGTACTTGTGTTAAGTAAGAATGTGTATTCTTGAACTTCGTGAACGGCGCCTAATGGTATTAATGATCTGTGTGTCCAGGAAATGGCACCAAAAAGACCGAGACGCCCTATTACCAAGTCACCAATGAGTGGAGCCTACCGGACGCCGATGAAGCGGACGCTGAAGAAGCGAAAGCAGGCGCCCACTATTGGAGAGAGTAACCCCATCTTCCAGCAAATGATTAATCAACAACTGGAAGCTCTACTGCCAGAGATTGTTAGCCATGTGAGTGCACAGATGGGTGATGGTGCTCAACCTAATGGTGCTGGAAGTGGTAGGGGTGGCAACAACGGATGCTCCTACAAAGAGTTTATGGCTTGTAAGCCCAAAGAGTACGATGGTAAGGGTGGTACGATAGCGCTCACTCGATGGATAGAGAAGATGGAAGAAGTAATGGATATTAGTGGCTGTGCTGAAGCCCAGAAAGTCAAGTATGCAACAAGTTCTATGATCAATAAGGCTTTGACTTGGTGGAACACGCAAGTCCAAGCTAGGGGTAGGGTTGCTGCGATGGGAATAACTTGGGAAGATTTCAAAGCCTTGATGATGGAGGAGTTTTGCCCAAGGAATAAGATGCAGAAATTGGACGAAGAATTTTGGAACCATGCAATGGTTGGAGCTAATCACGCGGGGTATACTGACAGGTTCCATGAGTTAGCTAAGTTGGTCCCTCACTTGGTAACTCCTGAGTCGAAGCATATCGATAAATACATTCGTAGGTTGATTCCACAGATTCGTAGCATGGTTAGGGCTACAGAACCCGTGACACTCCAGAATGCTATTCAGAAGGCTGGAGCACTAACTGATGAAGCGGTTAGGAGTGGGGTACTCGCGAAGATAAGTGAGAGGAGGAAGGAGGAGACTGAAGCAGGTAAGCAGGTTAGTTCTGGTGCTGACAATAAGAGAGCAAGGAATGGGAGAGGGTTCATAGTGGTGAATCATGTGGTGGCAGCGAGTCCTGCGATGGCAGCTACTCCGGCTGTGACAGGAAACACAGACAGGAGGGGGTATACTAGTTCTACTCCCAAATGTGTTAAATGAAATGGTTATCATCATGAGCAGGCTGCGTGTCGTACGTGCTTCTAGTGTAACAAACCTGGACACTTTGCTAGAGAATGTGGTACGGTGATTACTCAAGCGACTCCAATCGACTCGGTTGGCGCAAGGTATAATCGTAGGGCGTGTTATGAGTGTGGAAGTACAGATCATCTCCGAAATGTGTGTCCCAAGCTGAACAGGGCACCTGGTCAGGCGGGAAATAGGTTGGCCATTGAAGGAGGCCAAGGGCAAGGGTACAACAAGAATGCAGCTAGAGGAAAGGCGTTCACCATAAATGCGAACGAGGCGCGTCAAGACCCGCACATCGTTACTGGTACTTTCTCTCTAAATGGTCATTATGATACTACTTTATTTGATACGGGTGCGGACTACTGCTTTATGTCCACTGAATTTGCTAAATTATTGAATGTTGAACCTAGTGAACTTAGGTCTAGTATTGTGATTGAGATAACTAGCGGTAGGGAGGTAGAGGTTGACAAGGTTATTCGTGGGTGTACTATAGTGTTAGAGAGCATTCCGTTTATGATTGACTTGATACCTTTTGGACATGGGAGTTTTGATGTGGTGATAGGGATGAGCTGGTTGTCTAAACGTAAGGCCGAGGTTGTATGCCATGAAAAGGTAGTTCGTATACCTTTAGAGAATGGTGTTATACTTCGAATACAAGGAGAATGCTTAGGGACTGATTTGAAATCCCTTAAGAATGCGAAATCCAAAGAACTTAAAATAGAAGAGATTCCTGTGGTGTGTGAATTTCCTGGCGTCTTTCCTGAAGACTTTTCTGGGTTGCCTCCAATCCATCAAGTTGAATTCCGTATTGAATTGATTCCTGGAGCGGCACCTGTGGCGAAATCCCCATATCGTTTAGCACCCTCTGAGATGCAGGAGTTGTCCGCGCAGTTGCAAGAACTTCAGGATAAGGGGTTTATCCGACCCAGTCACTCTCCGTGGGGAGCACCTGTTTTGTTTGTTAAGAAGAAGGATGGTTCGTTTCGGATGTGTATCGACTATCGGGAATTGAACAAGTTAACTGTTAAGAATTGGTATCCTCTTCCTAGAATCGATGATCTCCTTTACCAGCTGCAAGGTTCTCGATTCTTTAAAAAGATAGATCTACGTTCTGGTTATCATCAGTTAAGAGTGTATGAGGAGGACATTCCGAAGACTGCTTTTAGGACTCGTTATGGACACTTTGAGTTTTCGATTATGCCATTTGGGTTGACAAATGCACCTACGGTATTCATGGATCTGATGAATCGCATTTGTAAGCCTTATTTGGATAAATTTGAGATAGTGTTCATCGATGATATATTAGTCTACTCTAAGACTGAGAAGGAGCATGGAGAGCATTTGAAGTTGGTCCTTAAATTGCTGGAGAAGGAGAAGTTGTACGCTAAGTTTTCAAAATGCGAGTTTTGGCTTAGAAAGGTACATTTTCTTGGTCATGTGGTTAATAGCGAAGGTATACATGTAGACCCTGGAAAGGTCGAAGCGGTCAAGAATTGGAAGGCTCCTACGACGCCGTCAGAGATATGCTCTTTTTTTTAGGATTGACAGGGTATTACAGACGATTTATCGAAAATTTTTCGAAGATTTCCAAACCCCTCACATTGTTGACCCAGAAGAATAAGAAGTATGTCTGGGGAGAGGAGCAAGAGATGGCTTTTCAGACATTAAATGATAATTTGTGCAATGCACCGATTCTGGCGCTTCCAGATGAACCAGATGACTTTGTGGTGTATTGTGATGCATCAAAACAAGGTTTTGGATGTGTACTAATGCAGAGAGGGAAAGTGATAGCCTATGCATCCCGACAACTCAAGATTCATGAGATGAATTACACCAGTCATGATTTAGAGCTTGGTGCGGTAGTGTTCGCCCTCAAGAATTGGAGACATTATCTGTATGGCACAAAGAGTGTTGTTTATACGGATCATAAGAGTCTTCAGCATATCTTCAGTCAGAAGGAGCTGAATATGCGACAGAGAAGATGGATTGAATTGTTTAGTGATTATGATTGTGAGATTCGCTATCTTCCTGGAAAGGCGAATGTGGTGGCTGATGCGTACTAATGCAGAGAGGGAAAGTGATAGCCTATGCATCCCGACAACTCAAGATTCATGAGATGAATTACACCAGTCATGATTTAGAGCTTGGTGCGGTAGTGTTCGCCCTCAAGAATTGGAGACATTATCTGTATGTGATGCGTGGTTTTGCAACCTTACAACAGGTTTTACCTCTCGAGGGATCTCAAGAGGCTTACAACCCCACCAGGCAGTGTACCTGACCGATGTAGTATAGTGTAGTGGTAAGTACGGGGGGATTGATCGTTCTCCACAGGGAATAGTGTCGTTAGGATTGAAAAACTACTCTAATTAGGTCTAAGGGTGAGAGAAGATTCTTTTTTGTATTTTTATATTTTTTTTATGAAAGCAAGTAAAATCTCGGGTTTGAAGGAGTGGGCGGAATTAGTTGCTAGTCAACTAACCCAAATAACTACAAATGCAAATAAAATAAAATAACTGAAAATGAGAAAGGTTGTGAAACTTATGTGGAGAGAAATGTGTTTACTTAGATTTCCTTACTCCCTAACTATCTTTTACCGGTTGATTAGTGTGTATTAATTGCGTAGATGACGGGTGTATTCCTTAATACCAATCGTGGGGTGGCGTACATACTTCCCCAACTCTATGAGCTCCTACTTCACTCCTATGTCGAGCCGGCTAGGAAGCTCCTAACATGGGATCACTAGAATTCGCTCATGCATTAAGTACAACCATAAAAACCTTAGTACGCATTGGTTCATGTTTCTTAAGACGTTCAAGCAAGTTACCGTATAGGAAGTTAGCCAGTTTTCTTAAGCCTAACATCGATAAACAATCATCCAATACAATTAATAACACACTAATAACCAATAATCAATAGCTAGGTTTCATTAGATCTAAGCAAACACAAGATAAATCTAACCTAGCATGTTAATCAAAAGACAAGAAGAAGATATAATCAAACAACACATAGACATATTGATTGATTAAGTGATAACTTATCTTCAATTAAACATGGGAGATCCAAGGGTATGAAAACCCTTAAAAATGGCAGAAATTCGTCTTAGGGTTTCTCCTCACAAAGTTGCACACTAATGACAAAAAATTGTAAAACTATATATAGAGTTTAAGGGCTGACGGCGTCACGTTATAGGACTTGACGCCGTCACCTCGCCGTGTCTAGGGTTCCCGGATGGCCTTCCTGACGCCGTCCCTCTTTAGACCTCAAAAATCCGCTCTGGCTTATCAAAGCTTGACGCCGTCAGAAATGAGCTTGACGCCATCCCTCTTTAGCTTAAACCGTGACGACCTTGATTACTTCAAAGGGTGACGCCGTCAGAAATTCATTGTAAAATTCTCTGGCTTATCATGAGTAATTTTCATATCCACCTTTTTTGCCAAGCCGTGACGCCGTCTGGAACAATCCCTGACGCCGTCAAAGGTACTTTCCAGCATAATTTTGAGACTTTGTCGTTTTCTTCACTTTTATGCTCCAAAAACGTCCAAAATGCTTCCTTTTCCAGATTTCTTCTCCAAAGTACCTAAAATGACAAAAGGAACGATTTAGGGCAATATTTGATCAAATAAATACGATTTAGGGCTTAAATGACCCCCTAAAAGCGGTACACTTTTCGCTTCATCAAATACCCTTACACTTGAGATTTGCTTGTCCTCAAGCAAATGCGCTTTTATTCTAATCAAAATACAAGTTAGGGGTCATTTAATGCTAACATAAAAGTAATTACAACAATTAGTCGTTCCACTTTAATCATAATAAGCACGGAGATTACAAACTAGCACCTCACAGGTAGTGTTTAGATACTCACATCTCTCAGTTGTCATCAAAATAAATCTCATAAATGAAAACGGATAATATCTCTCACTACCTGTCATAGCAAATAGATTACCATAGGCTTGGGAAAGGATCAAAAACCTCCTCCACTAGGCGTAAGCACCTAAGATAAACTATCAAAGAGGGCTTTTAAACGGGTTATAACGTTAGGTGTAGGGATATGATAAACACGGTTTTGTTGGATAAAGGATATTTTACTGGTGGCGAGTTAAAGATCTTTATTAATTACATGTACAATATGGCGTTGCTAAGCCAAGACTAGACTCGACTTAAGCTAAAAACAAAATAACAAAAACATAAAATAAACATAAAATAAAACGGGATGGTAGTCCGTATGTTTTTTCTATTTTTCTTTTTCTCATTTTTTTGTATTTTTCTTGATTTTTTTTTTCATACACTCTTGCCCTACCATCCAAAATAATACATCATAGGGGTGTTGCATCCCCCTTACACTTGAACTTTTGCATAACTTTACAAATAACTATTCTAATGACTCGAATTAAGATAATCGCAACACTTGGAGTACTTTTAAAATATTTAGCACAAATGGGGGTAATAAATGATGTTCTTCCCCATTACTCCATTACACTAGTACTTTACCCACGAGTCCCAATCGTCCCAAAACAATATGTACAAGGATATGACTCGACTTAGCAACCATGTAATCAATTAGATAATTAACTTGGGTTTTAAACAAATGTTGTCACAATAATGCACTAAAAATTAGTGCATCCAAGGTAGGCTAAGGCGATTTGGGTGTACATTTAAGTGGGGTGTAAACAAATTCTTCCTTTAAGTAAAATGCTTAAAGGTCGAAACGAAAAGATCGGCTCTGAGGGGTGTACTAGGGGTATCGTGTACTAAAAATGAGTACAACGCAAAGGGTGTGGGAGAATTACTTGACCAATGTAGCCAATGTAATTATAACAAAAACACAGGTGTAAAACAATGGGTTAATCCTAATGCCTCTTATCATGTAGTAAATCTAACTATACGAATGTAGTCTCACTTGTGGCCTCGGAATGGTCCTAACGCAAGTTCTAGAATCTAAGTGCTACCGGTACACACATTATAGCATAAATGCTTTTCCTACCAATTCTAGGGGCGAACCTCACATATTTGGGGTGGAAAATTTTTTTAGTGGTACGGTTTTCTGCTAGTCATATAACTCCTATCCATGAGACGCTCATTAAGATCAAAGTTTCACTCCTAAATGTTGTAAAAAAATTTAAATTTGGCACTAAAGTTGCCCTAACAGGTATTTCTCTCAGTTTTATTACACATCTACTATTAAACAAACAAAAATCAAGCGTAATAGCATTCTCTAAAGTGTCGTACTTTTACCCCCCCTTACACTTAAGATGAACATTGTCCCCAATGTTCAAATAACAAGATGTAAAAGTAAATAAGGTAAAAGAATGAAATCAAATACTCCCCTGATTCGCTCGGTGGATAAAGAAGTAACATGGTTAGATCTTCTTCCAAGAGAAAGTAGAAGCTCCAAGGCTAATGCATCGCCATAAGCTTGATTCCACATACATCTCCTTGTCCAAAATAACCTGTTGAACCTGAGAAAACAAACACGAAAACCTGCATAACATCGGCGGGATAAATTCTATATATAAGGATATAATGCTTGTGGAATGATTATTTTGCAAATTCCTGGAGATTATAAGTTAGAGATTTAATAAAAACTTTTTATGAAAACAAAACTTTCAAAAATTTCAGAAAATTAAAACCTGACGCCGTCAGGTTGTAAAGCCTGACGCCGTCAGAAATGATCTGACAGAATTCTCATGTTAAGTTTCCGGAAAATTTCTGGGAAAACCTCTACCTTACTTCCTGGAATTCCTGCAAAACATCATTATGACTCGATACAAGCATTTGACTCAAACAAATACTAATATGTATGTTAATTTATTATTATTACGATTCATGTTCATTTGTTCTAATAACCCGATTTGGATTTCCCTTACACTTAACTTTTGCAAAATACCTTTATATGTAGTTAAGACGAAGTTAAAAACAAGATAAAGCATTTTCACAATTTACTTTTGAACATGAATCAATAATAATAAAATTAAACACACATACGGAAACAAATAAAATCAAACAAACAAATAAATAAACACCAAGAAACAATTAAAGCTTGCATGCAATAAAGAAAACCAATGTCACAAAATTTTAAAGGCCATAAGATGCCTAATCCTAAACTATTACAGACCAAATTGTTCCAAATCATACAACCATAGATTAAATTGTTCAAACATCATAACATCAAATCAAATCATCACTGGGGTGGGGGACCTTGGCGATAGTCGTAGCCTGGAGGGAGGTGCCCGTAGTACCCATATGGTGGGTAATCCTGCTCACGTCCCGGGAAAGGGTCAATCTGCAGGTGTGGGTCCAACTGATCACGCGTAGATAAATGCTGCATCTGACGAACAGTGTGATCATACATCCAGTCGAACCTCTCGTCCACCCGGGTTCTCCAAGTATCAACCTGGCCAATCCAGGCCCCCTGGTGAGCCTGCCAATCCCCTCTGCTCATGAGCCGGTAGTAATCTGCCGTACCAGCCTCATAACCCCCATGTTGCTGCTGCTGATGCTCCTCCTCCTCATCATCCCCACCACCAACATCCTCATCACTGTCTGGATGATACCACATAAAGGTCCCATCATGCATCTCCATAACCACCTCCATCTGCTTCAGGGACCTAACCTTCACTGTCCTGCATGCATCACCACCACTCAAATACCTCATGACCTCGGGCCTGAGGACTCCATAGGATCGGGCCAGCCGGGTGATAAACATCCCACCATAAATCCTGTCTCCTTCCCTTTCCCCAACTCCACCATGCAGAAAGCTAGCAACCCAAAATGGGATGTTGCAGTAAACCTCATTCGAGTAAATGGTGTACAAGTAGAAGAGGTCTGAAGCAATGACACGGTGGTGAGAGCTGTGGCGCCCTGTCAAGCTGTAGGTGAGACATCTATGGGTCAACCTAACTCTAGGTTCCCTGATTTGAGATGCCACAGTAGTCGAGGTGTACACACCATCCCCAATAGTCGGCCAGAACATGGAACATCTAAAATCATTCCTCATTGACTCCCCATGCAACAACCTAGTCATGAACCCTACTTGAGTGGTTTCATGCTGACTATACAACCCTAGTCTCCATCCAAACTCAGTAACCGAGCATGTCCTAAGCTCACCCCCCAACCTAAAATAGATTGTGGTCCTACCCACATCGGTCCTTGCCTCGGCCATGTCAAAGTGAAAAGTGGCAAAGAATTCACGTACCAATTCGTCATAGACCGGCTCTTGAATTCTAAACAGGTTTTCCCACTGAGGGCCGGTAAATTCATCGGTCTGAAAGCTTTGGAGAAAGGTTTGCTCAAGACCTTCCCTCCTCAAAAAGCTCCAATCTACCACGGCCCCATTTTCAACTTTATGGTGTAGCAATTGGGTGTATTTAGTTGTGGCAGCATCGTCATCGAAGACACCCTAACTGAGGACCGTGTCGCCAAAGTTCTCTTGTTGAGATCTAGAAGAACTCCCTCTGCTAGGTCTTTGACGCTTACTCATTATCTGGAACAAAGCAAGGAGGAACAAAAAGGGTTAATTTGTGAATCAAAGAATTGGTTGAGCATCAGACAAGTCTGACGCCGTCACCCTTTGCTAGGTGACGCCGTCAGGTTTGACCAAATTCAAATCCAAAATTACGAGGGAAAAATCAATATCCAAACTTCAAGCTTATAAACCAAACGCCCCTTTTTACAGCAAATGGGTGATTGGATCATAGGTTATGGTTCAAATTCGTGGCCACCCAATTAGTGAATAAACCCATTTGATTGCCAATCATCAAATGCTTTAATCATTGCTAAATAACACTAATTAAAGGCATTATGAGTTCTAGGCATGAATCAATCCTAGGGTTTCATGAGTTGGGGGTTTTCGAAATTCAAGAATCCTATGAGTAATTAAAGCGAAAAGAATGAATAAGAATTACTTACCACGTGGAGATTGGTAACGAAAGTCGGTGAATTTGACCTTGAAAATTCTTGGGTGGGGTTGGAGTGGATATGGTTTGTGGGGTTTGTGATGAAAGTGATGGAAGTAAAGTTATTATTGCTGTGCAGACGGGGTGACGGCGTCACGTTCATAGTCTGACGCCGTCAGACCAGCGTAATTTACCACTTTGTGCCAGTTTACAAATGAGCCCCTTGTACTTTAAGGGAGCAGCTAGTCAGGGTCAATAACCCTGATAGCTAGTCTCGTTAACAAGTTCCTCCTGGGTCAAATGTTTTGTTACTGTCACGGGATGTAGTAAAATGTTGGAAAGGGCCGGTTGACGTCTCATTCAGGTTCCAATTTCCATCACGGCAGGTATTCAGGGAGTGAGAGGAACTTTTCCAGGGGGTTTTCGAAATGAGGGTGTGCCTTAATTGAGTTCTTCTCACACCTGGCTTAAAGCCAAAAGATCGTTTCCTAGCTTCATGAAAGTTAGGGAGCGTGACAACCATGCTTCCTACGAAAATGCTATGATCTTGAGAATTCTCTTTCTCGCGAGGGGATCCAAATGGATAAGAGGGTTTGAAAGGTGAAGGCTCGGGGAGAGGGGTTTCATCATCCCATTCGTTGTATGGTTCATTAGGGACCGGGAGTTCAAAGATCTTCTCGATCTTTTGTGTGAAGCTTCTTCCCTAATTTTCTCCTTTATTCTCGCGATAAATTTTTCTGCTAGTTCCATGAACATATCTTGGGTGTTTTTCAATTGAGTCTCTAATTCCTGGATCCGTCTCTCTTAGTTGTTCACGAAAGTTAGCATTATCCCTTCAAATTCATCTTGTCGTGAGAATTGATGAAACGTATGTTTACCAATTGTGTTCACGCACTCATCGGGATTTTCATCAGCCGTAGGTGTCTCAGCTTTCAATAATCTCTCAACCTGCCTTTTTATGTTTTCGAACAGCTGTTCTTGGGTTGTACTCATGCAATTTAAAATCCCTTCTTCCGAGAACGTTGAGTCTTTCCATTCTTATTCTTCGTACTGTGCTAAGTCCTCAATGACTTCCCAGCACTTATCGACACTGAGCCTGCTCAGCCTTCCATTGGCAGCGTAATCCATGGTTCTTCGAGTTTGATGGTTTACGCCATCATAAAATCGTTGGATTTGTAGCCAAGGGTCCATGCCATGGTGAGGGACTTTTTGGAGTAAGTCCTTGAATCGAGTCCATGCCACGTAGAGGGTTTCACCTTGACGTTGTTGGAACATCAAGATATCATTCCTTAGCTTGGTAGTTCTTCCCGGTGGGAAAAACTGAGCAAGGAAACGAGTGGTGAGATTGATTCCTCCCGAACAGTCATCTTTATATCAGTCAACCACTTATGAATGGTCAACCATACAAGTCGAACCGTAAGGGAGAAAAATGCAATTTAAATGCGTGGGAGTTAAGTACATGAGTACAGAAAAGTGCATCCCCGGGTCGTTATGTCCCAACGAGGTGTGTAAAGTGTAATATAACGAATGTGCGTGTTGAAAATGATATGGAATATACAAAAACGGGAATCTGATTGACTAACACTGGAATGTGAATAGTCATAGCTCTGTCACAGCTGTATCGTTAAAAACGTGCAATCAGAAACCTAAAAACGCGAAAGATTTACAAACGTATGTTTAAATTTAATTTAAACGTAAACGTACAAAACGAATAAAAACAAACATTCCCAAAGAGGGAATTTGCATGCCTTGACGGCTTAAATGCAAATTAAAAGAAAATAAAATAAAAAACTATATTTACAAAGCTATTATTATAATAATAAGAAAATCTAAAAACCTAAAACGTAAGTTTTATCTAAAAAATGTGAAAGATAATTAAAAACGACTAAAAACGTAATAAAAATGATTATCTAAGACTTACGTATACAAAAACTACAAAGAAAACTAAAAACGCGCGTTTTTATTAAAAACTATGTACGTGCGCGAGTAAAAACGTAAAATTTGTGAAATATAAACACTACGGGTATAAATCTATTTTTTATAGGTTCTATATGATAAAAGAAAATTTTAGAAAAAAGAATTATATTTTTTTGACTTTTATATTTTTTATTATGATTTAATTACTATTATACAAATAAAAATACGAAATAAATACTAAACGTATTCTAAAAAATCTGAAATTTTTTATATAAATACTTTACATGATTACAGATTTATTAAAAATAAAAATGACAAAACAGCTTATGCGGATAAGCTAATATAAGCTGAAAAAGAAAATAAGCTATACGAAAAAGAACAAGGTTAAAAGGAATTAATCCCCTTCCCATATCAGAACTGGTGCTCCAGAGCAGATGGGAAGGGGGTGTGGTTGTGTGCATGTTATACTATCCGATAGGTCGCGAGTTCGAATCCCACACCCCACACTTTTTTGTGATTATTTTATTTTTTTATTTTTCTTTTACAAATTAACTTTTTAACTAAATATAAACAACTTTTAAAAAGAAACTATTTTTAAAATAAGCTAAATAGGCTAGTTCAAAATGCTATTTCACAACAGTGGGTGGTTTTAAAAAAACTTAGAAAATTCTAATTAAGCTATAAGCTATAAAATAAATTATAAGCTAAAAGAAAAAGATAAAAGGGACTGAGTTACTATTAAAGAAGCTAAGAATACAAGAAAAAGCTATGGCTTAAGGTAGAAAAGCTCTCAACAAGCTCGAACCAAAACCAAGTCTGCTGTTGTACTTGTGGAGCAGGGCAAAACTGCCCTTGTTCGAGGCCTGGTTTAGTGGTCTTAGAAGGTTCTAAAAATCAAGAAAAAAATCCTAGATGTACACAAGCTGGGGAGCTATATGCACCAAAAATTTCAGGTTCTAACTCCTTACGACGAAGAAATGAAAAATCGCCGAAAATCAGCCCAGAACCACCAAATACGCAAATTTAGAAAAAAAAGTGCAGATTTTGTGCAGATCAAAGGAGAGCAAAAGAGAACAAGCTAGGCTATTTGGTATTCACTAAAGGGACTAAGGGGAGTTCAAAAGTGCCAAGGAATAGGCCAGAATAAGGCTGAGCTTATTGCAAGCTTATTTGGACAGTTATGAGGCTGAAATTAACTAAGCCTATAAAAACTTTGATTTTCTATCTAAAGTGCTAATAAAATCTTCAAAACAGCTTATTATGGCTTGTATAGACTGAAACAAAGTTAAGCTTTTGGTAATTGTACAGTGATAGTGCATAAAATGTGAGCTTATGGTTTAGACAGTCAAGCATAAGCTTGACTTGGATGGAATTGAGGCTTCAAAGAGCCTGTAATAAGCTCCACATTGAAAGAGAAAGATAAAATATGATTTGTACAAGTATTATGAACAAATATTAACAAGATAGTGTACTGGAATTAACCAATAAGCTCAATTAAGCTAATAAGCAAATCCAAGGTACTGCTAGTAGTACAAAGGTACTGCTAGTTCATTCTCAGTATATACTGAGAAAGTGGGACAAGTTAAAAGCTTGTAGCAGCCCTAGCAAATAAGCTAGGGCATGGAATTAAAGTGCTGAATCATAAAGATGGGTAGATTAGCTTAACAAAAAAACTAAATTACACAATCTCATGATCACTAATGAGCTTTTAGGAGCTGAGGGAAATGGTGTAAATTCACTGAATTCTCAGTGAATTGTTGTGAATGGGCAAACAACAAGCTCCTATTTAACTTACCAAATAAGCTCACACAAGCTACACAAGTATTGAGACACTGAGTATGACTGGTTAGCCTTTTGAAAAGCCAATTATTCACAAGCTCAGGTTCCAATAAGGGCTTAAATGAACTTAGGAAAAATCACTCACTTCCCTGTTTGCTTCAGTGAAGTGAGTTATTTTGTAACAAAAAGGAGAGGTGAATTAAGCTATCCTACAAGCTACTAACTGAAAAACAAGTATAAACATAACAGACAAGCCACAAGAGCAACACAAAACAAGAATTTACATAAGCTAAATCTTAACAAATCAAAAATGTGCAGGCCTACTGCCTGCACAGGGCATATTTGCAGAAAAAGGAATTTGACTTTTTACAAAAACACTAATAAGTTGACTAAGGTGAATTTAGATCCTATACTACTGACTCAATATGTAATATTATGCAACAATAACATGAAATAAACAAAGATTAACAAGATTTATACACATATGCAAGATTGTGGGATCAAATGACTTCACAGTTAACAGGTAATATAAAATCAAATGTCATTTTGACTATCTACCATGTTTTACTGTTTTATCAAAGCTCAAATGAGTTACTTATGACTTATAAATGATACATCAAACAAGAACAACCATTAATAAAGCCCATAACACAGATTAACAATCTAATCCAAACAACCCTTTAATGAACTTAAATTTAGATCTTCATAACAAAAGCCTGTGTAAACCAATTTCATCAAATCCAGGGATCAAAATGTGTCAAATCAGACCCTTTTAAGCATAAACAAGTAGTCACAAATGTTTTAGACCTATGATTATCAAAAACAAGCTTATGGACAGTCAATTTGGAATTCAAAGCATAATTCAAATCCAAAACATAAGAACCTAATATTAAGCTATAATAACATTAACAAACAGCAAATAAACATATAAACATGAAAATTAAAGCATATTAAAGACTAGGCTATGAAATGCAAAAATATGGATAAAAGGCTTACAAGTGATCAAGACTGAGAACCATAGGACCAAGGAACAAAAACCACTCCTAACTTGTTGTCAACAAGCTAGAAACCAGAAAAGCCATCCAGGTTAGCTTCTACCCCTCAGAACTGCTTATTGAACCACAGTTTGACTTTTTTTTTGACTTTTCTTGTTTTCTTGGAATAGAACAGATAAACACTAATACAAGCTTATAACAAGCTATGTTAAGCTTGAATAAGCTCATATAAAGGGTGTGTGGTGTTTTTGCTTGATTCTAACTACTGTGGTATTTAATACGAATCAACAAGATAAATGAAAACTTGAAATTTTATTACTACTTAATATTATTACAATACAGAAGTAAAATATTACTTAAAATAACCCTAAATTACAACTGAAAACACTAAATTAAACTGAAATAACATTACACTACTTTTCTACACTAATTTGGTCCTAAACTACTTGACACTTTATTTCTTGTTGCTTCTCTTCCTTTTATAGTACTCCCAAATGCTTTCTTGATGAATTCCGAACACATCCCCACCATTTAATTGAATTGAAATGATCTCAGCCTTCCATTGTATTTTTGGCGGGAAAACTAGACATGTGGAATTTTTGGCTTATTCCTGAGTCATGTGGGCAAGTGGGTTTTAGCAAAGAGATAAGGAGGAGGGGGGTTGTCAGGATAAGGTGGATGGTGGTTTTGTCAGGTGAAACCATGGGTGAGTGTGGTTTTGTGGTTTTGGCGGTTTAATGAAGAAGAAGAGACGGGTCAAACATAGTTTGACCCTGAGATATTATCTTAGGGTGTGGGCCGGGTTTTGTAACTGGGTTTAGTGTTGGGTATTTGGATTTTGGGTTTAATTTAGATAGGATCCGGATTTAGGTTTTAGTTAATCATAGGGACCAAACTTGTAATTCCTGAAAATTGGAGGGCTGATCTTGTAAATTCCCAAAAGTAATCACAAGTACCAAAATTGCCATGTTAGATAAACCAAAGGACCTATTTTGTATTTATTACAATTTTAAAACACCCGAGGACCATTTATGTAATTTTCCAAAAGTTTAGGGGTGAAATTGTAATTTTCCCAAAAGTTATCAAAAGGTTCCAAATTGTCATTCATGAATAGTTCAAGGGTTTAATTTGATAAATTTCCATTTTATAAAACCCAGGGACTAATTTTGCCAATTTTGTAACTTGAGGGGTAAAAGTTGCCAATTTGTGTAAACTTTTATCCAGGGACTATTTTTGAATAAGTTTGAGTTCCCATGGACTTAAGTTGGCTTTTCATTCATTTTAAACCTTCAGGGACTAGTTTTGACAATTTATGTAACTTCAGGGACTGAAAACGATAATTGTTGTGAAATTGATCATTTTTCACTTGTTTTTCAATCTTTTGTACCTGAATCACATAAAAACACATTTTGATGAATTTGTATCATTTTGTGAGTCATTTGTGTGTTTTTGGTCGTTTTTGTGGGTTCAAATTGTATAAAAGATATGTGTAATTAGGCACATATCAAATCCCCCACACTGAACTATTGCTAGTCCCTAGCAATCTTTTATGAAAAACTTAATGGATTTCAACTCTTTACCAAAAGCCATTACTTCTGGAGTAGCCAAATGTTTCAGTTCAAGTAAGAACTTTGGTACAATGATAACCAAATGATTTTGAGCAAACCATAAGCTGTAAACGGATTTGATTTGTCTTTACCAAAAGCCGTTTGCTTCTGGACTAGCCAACTCTTAGATAAATTATTAATATTATCTTTGGTGAGCTGATTACCAATCATGGTTTTTCCACTGCCTTTACCACAAGCCATAACCTTGCGGGCTAGTCAACTCTTCACTTTTTAGGATATGGTGAGTCGAATACCATACTATTTTGGGCAAATTGCAAGCCATAAACGGATTTGAGATATCTTTACCAAGAGCCGTTTGCTCCTGGATTAGCCAATCCTTATGTGGGTTAGACATGGTGGACTGATTACCATTTGTTGTGTTTAGTACATAGTACTTCCACTAATTTTTTTTTTTTTTTTTTTTTTTTTTAAATTTGGCCATTTTGGGGGAAAAAGGGACTAAAATGGAACATTTTTGATGAAATTCGCCAGAATTTCCCCCCCCCCACACTTGAACTGAATATTGTCCTCAATATTCAAAGTCCCGGCTATTATGCCGAATCCTTGAACGTAAAAAGATAATATTTCTAAGCCAAGTGGGGTAAACACAACAGTTATTCTGTTTTTTAATATACACAATTTTCTCAAATATTTTTAGATCTATATACAAAATGTGGGGCACACCCCCACACTTGGGTGGAACATGGGTGAAAACCCATATGGTGCTACTGTTTTTGATAACTGAGTCGCTAGCTTGACTCGACCCCGAATTAATTGGTTCATGGGGAAAAGATTGGGTGAGAAATTGGAGTGGGGTCCACTCACAGAATTATGAATAATAAGGGAAGGGGAATATTTTTGGTTTTTTATCTTTTATATATATATACAAAAGAAAAGAAAATATTTTTGTGTTTTATATTGTTTTTGGAAGTGAAATATTATATATAATATATACAAGGGATAGAAAACACAAATTCATTATACGCACCACACCTCCCCGGCAGCGGCGCTAAAATTTGATTCCTCCCGAACAGTCATCTTTATATCAGTCAACCACTTGTGAATGGTCAACCATACAAGTCGAACCGTAAGGGAGAAAAATGCAATTTAAATCCGTGGGAGTTAAGTACATGAGTACAGAAAAGTGCATCCCCGGGTCGTTATGTCCCAACGAGGTGTGTAAAGTGTAATATAACGAATGTGCGTGTTGAAAATGATATGGAATATACAAAAACGGGAATCTGATTGACTAACACTGGAATGTGAATAGTCATAGCTCTGTCACAGCTGTATCGTTAAAAACGTGCAATCAGAAACCTAAAAACGCGAAAGATTTACAAACGTATGTTTAAATTTAATTTAAACGTAAACGTACAAAACGAATAAAAACAAACATTCCCAAAGAGGGAATTTGCATGCCTTGACGGCTTAAATGCAAATTAAAAGAAAATAAAATAAAAAACTATATTTACAAAGCTATTATTATAATAATAAGAAAATCTAAAAACCTAAAACGTAAGTTTTATCTAAAAAATGTGAAAGATAATTAAAAACGACTAAAAACGTAATAAAAATGATTATCTAAGACTTACGTATATAAAAACTACAAAGAAAACTAAAAACGCGCGTTTTTATTAAAAACTATGTACGTGCGCGAGTAAAAACATAAAATTTGTGAAATATAAACACTACGGGTATAAATCTATTTTTTATAGGTTCTATATGATAAAAGAAAATTTTAGAAAAAAGAATTATATTTTTTTGACTTTTATATTTTTTATTATGATTTAATTACTATTATACAAATAAAAATACGAAATAAATACTAAACGTATTCTAAAAAATCTGAAATTTTTTATATAAATACTTTACATGATTACAGATTTATTAAAAATAAAAATGACAAAACAGCTTATGCGGATAAGCTAATATAAGCTGAAAAAGAAAATAAGCTATACGAAAAAGAACAAGGTTAAAAGGAATTAATCCCCTTCCCATATCAGAACTGGTGCTCCAGAGCAGATGGGAAGGGGGTGTGGTTGTGTGCATGTTATACTATCCGATAGGTCGCGAGTTCGAATCCCACACCCCACACTTTTTTGTGATTATTTTATTTTTTTATTTTTCTTTTACAAATTAACTTTTTAACTAAATATAAACAACTTTTAAAAAGAAACTATTTTTAAAATAAGCTAAATAGGCTAGTTCAAAATGCTATTTCACAACAGTGGGTGGTTTTAAGGTTTAAAATAAAAATAACATATTAAAGAAATTCTAATAAGCTATAAGCTATAAAATAAATTATAAGCTAAAAGAAAAAGATAAAAGACGAGTTACTATAAAAGAAGCTAAGAATACAAGAAAAGCTATGGCTTAAGGTAGAAAAGCTCTCAACAAGCTCGAACCAAAACCAAGTCTGCTGTTGTACTTGTGGAGCAGGGCAAAACTGCCCTTGTTCGAGGCCTGGTTTAGTGGTCTTAGAAGGTTCTAAAAATCAAGAAAAAAATCCTAGATGTACACAAGCTGGGGAGCTATATGCACCAAAAATTTCAGGTTCTAACTCCTTACGACGAAGAAATGAAAAATCGCCGAAAATCAGCCCAGAACCACCAAATACGCAAATTTAGAAAAAAAAGTGCAGATTTTGTGCAGATCAAAGGAGAGCAAAAGAGAACAAGCTAGGCTATTTGGTATTCACTAAAGGGACTAAGGGGAGTTCAAAAGTGCCAAGGAATAGGCCAGAATAAGGCTGAGCTTATTGCAAGCTTATTTGGACAGTTATGAGGCTGAAATTAACTAAGCCTATAAAAACTTTGATTTTCTATCTAAAGTGCTAATAAAATCTTCAAAACAGCTTATTATGGCTTGTATAGACTGAAACAAAGTTAAGCTTTTGGTAATTGTACAGTGATAGTGCATAAAATGTGAGCTTATGGTTTAGACAGTCAAGCATAAGCTTGACTTGGATGGAATTGAGGCTTCAAAGAGCCTGTAATAAGCTCCACATTGAAAGAGAAAGATAAAATATGATTTGTACAAGTATTATGAACAAATATTAACAAGATAGTGTACTGGAATTAACCAATAAGCTCAATTAAGCTAATAAGCAAATCCAAGGTACTGCTAGTAGTACAAAGGTACTGCTAGTTCATTCTCAGTATATACTGAGAAAGTGGGACAAGTTAAAAGCTTGTAGCAGCCCTAGCAAATAAGCTAGGGCATGGAATTAAAGTGCTGAATCATAAAGATGGGTAGATTAGCTTAACAAAAAAACTAAATTACACAATCTCATGATCACTAATGAGCTTTTAGGAGCTGAGGGAAATGGTGTAAATTCACTGAATTCTCAGTGAATTGTTGTGAATGGGCAAACAACAAGCTCCTATTTAACTTACCAAATAAGCTCACACAAGCTACACAAGTATTGAGACACTGAGTATGACTGGTTAGCCTTTTGAAAAGCCAATTATTCACAAGCTCAGGTTCCAATAAGGGCTTAAATGAACTTAGGAAAAATCACTCACTTCCCTGTTTGCTTCAGTGAAGTGAGTTATTTTGTAACAAAAAGGAGAGGTGAATTAAGCTATCCTACAAGCTACTAACTGAAAAACAAGTATAAACATAACAGACAAGCCACAAGAGCAACACAAAACAAGAATTTACATAAGCTAAATCTTAACAAATCAAAAATGTGCAGGCCTACTGCCTGCACAGGGCATATTTGCAGAAAAAGGAATTTGACTTTTTACAAAAACACTAATAAGTTGACTAAGGTGAATTTAGATCCTATACTACTGACTCAATAAGTAATATTATGCAACAATAACATGAAATAAACAAAGATTAACAAGATTTATACACATATGCAAGATTGTGGGATCAAATGACTTCACAGTTAACAGGTAATATAAAATCAAATGTCATTTTGACTATCTACCATGTTTTACTGTTTTATCAAAGCTCAAATGAGTTACTTATGACTTATAAATGATACATCAAACAAGAACAACCATTAATAAAGCCCATAACACAGATTAACAATCTAATCCAAACAACCCTTTAATGAACTTAAATTTAGATCTTCATAACAAAAGCCTGTGTAAACCAATTTCATCAAATCCAGGGATCAAAATGTGTCAAATCAGACCCTTTTAAGCATAAACAAGTAGTCACAAATGTTTTAGACCTATGATTATCAAAAACAAGCTTATGGACAGTCAATTTGGAATTCAAAGCATAATTCAAATCCAAAACATAAGAACCTAATATTAAGCTATAATAACATTAACAAACAGCAAATAAACATATAAACATGAAAATTAAAGCATATTAAAGAGTAGGCTATGAAATGCAAAAATATGGATAAAAGGCTTACAAGTGATCAAGACTGAGAACCATAGGACCAAGGAACAAAAACCACTCCTAACTTGTTGTCAACAAGCTAGAAACCAGAAAAGCCATCCAGGTTAGCTTCTACCCCTCAGAACTGCTTATTGAACCACAGTTTGACTTTTTTTTTGACTTTTCTTGTTTTCTTGGAATAGAACAGATAAACACTAATACAAGCTTATAACAAGCTATGTTAAGCTTGAATAAGCTCATATAAAGGGTGTGTGGTGTTTTTGCTTGATTCTAACTACTGTGGTATTTAATACGAATCAACAAGATAAATGAAAACTTGAAATTTTATTACTACTTAATATTATTACAATATAGAAGTAAAATATTACTTAAAATAACCCTAAATTACAACTGAAAACACTAAATTAAACTGAAATAACATTACACTACTTTTCTACACTAATTTGGTCCTAAACTACTTGACACTTTATTTCTTGTTGCTTCTCTTCCTTTTATAGTACTCCCAAATGCTTTCTTGATGAATTCCGAACACATCCCCACCATTTAATTGAATTGAAATGATCTCAGCCTTCCATTGTATTTTTGGCGGGAAAACTAGACATGTGGAATTTTTGGCTTATTCCTGAGTCATGTGGGCAAGTGGGTTTTAGCAAAGAGATAAGGAGGAGGGGGGTTGTCAGGATAAGGTGGATGGTGGTTTTGTCAGGTGAAACCATGGGTGAGTGTGGTTTTGTGGTTTTGGCGGTTTAATGAAGAAGAAGAGACGGGTCAAACATAGTTTGACCCTGAGATATTATCTTAGGGTGTGGGCCGGGTTTTGTAACTGGGTTTAGTGTTGGGTATTTGGATTTTGGGTTTAATTTAGATAGGATCCGGATTTAGGTTTTAGTTAATCATAGGGACCAAACTTGTAATTCCTGAAAATTGGAGGGCTGATCTTGTAAATTCCCAAAAGTAATCACAAGTACCAAAATTGCCATGTTAGATAAACCAAAGGACCTATTTTGTATTTATTACAATTTTAAAACACCCGAGGACCATTTATGTAATTTTCCAAAAGTTTAGGGGTGAAATTGTAATTTTCCCAAAAGTTATCAAAAGGTTCCAAATTGTCATTCATGAATAGTTCAAGGGTTTAATTTGATAAATTTCCATTTTATAAAACCCAGGGACTAATTTTGCCAATTTTGTAACTTGAGGGGTAAAAGTTGCCAATTTGTGTAAACTTTTATCCAGGGACTATTTTTGAATAAGTTTGAGTTCCCATGGACTTAAGTTGGCTTTTCATTCATTTTAAACCTTCAGGGACTAGTTTTGACAATTTATGTAACTTCAGGGACTGAAAACGATAATTGTTGTGAAATTGATCATTTTTCACTTGTTTTTCAATCTTTTGTACCTGAATCACATAAAAACACATTTTGATGAATTTGTATCATTTTGTGAGTCATTTGTGTGTTTTTGGTCGTTTTTGTGGGTTCAAATTGTATAAAAGATATGTGTAATTAGGCACATATCAGAGATCATCCCAAGAGGTGATGGATCCTGCGGGTAGACGCTCTAGCCATTGACTAGCTTGGTCCCGCAGAGAGAATTGAAAAAGACGCAGTCGGGTCGTCTCTCGAGTAGCAACATCAAGCTCTATAGAATCAACGATTTTGAGAAAGTCCTTGAGATGTTGATTAGGATCTTCAGAACGAAGTCCATGGAATGCGCATCCGCTTTGCACCAACTGGATGGTGTCGGATCGCAAGGGAGTGACATTGGCTCCTTGAGTGAGCTCAATGGTGTTTCGATAGCCATGGTGGCTAGGACGGGAGTAGTCTCCTAAGGTACGGGCTCTAGGAGGTAGTGGTGGTTGTTGTGGTGGTGGGTTATTGGGATCAAGGATATTACCACCTTCCATGATGTCGGATGGTAATGGTTACGAACAAAGAAATGAAGAAAAAAGATAGACTAAAGAAAACCTAGAAAAATAAAATAAATATCTCACTAGAAAGGAATCTAGTGAGTAGACCTAATAAAATAAAAATTCAACCTAAACAATAACTATTCCCCGGCAGCGGCGCCAAAAACTTGATGCGTGGTTTTGCAACCTTACAACAGGTTTTACCTCTCGAGGGATCTCAAGAGGCTTACAACCCCACCAGGAAGTGTACCTGACCGATGTAGTATAGTGTAGTGGTAAGTACGTGGGGATTGATCGTTCTCCACAGGGAATAGTGTCGTTAGGATTGAAAAACTACTCTAATTAGGTCTAAGGGTGAGAGAAGATTCTTTTTTGTATTTTTATATTTTTTTTATGAAAGCAAGTAAAATCTCGGGTTTGAAGGAGTGGGCGGAATTAGTTGCTAGTCAACTAACCCAAATAACTACAAATGCAAATAAAATAAAATAACTGAAAATGAGAAAGGTTGTGAAACTTATGTGGAGAGAAATGTGTTGATGCGTGGGTTTTGCAACCTTACAACAGGTTTTACCTCTCGAGGGATCTCAAGAGGCTTACAACCCCACCAGGCAGTGTACCTGACCGATGTAGTATAGTGTAGTGGTAAGTACGGGGGATTGATCGTTCTCCACAGGGAATAGTGTTCGTTAGGTATGAAAAACTACTCTAATAGGTCTAAAGGTTGAGGAAGATTCTTTTTATGTTTTTATATTTTTTTATGAAAGCAAGTAAAATCTCGGTTTTGAAGGAGTGGGCGGAATTAGTTGCTAGTCAACTAACCCAAATAACTACAAATGCAAATAAAATAAATAACTGAAAATAAAATGTGGTGAGAAACTTATGTGTAGAGAAATGTGTTTACTTAGATTTCCTTACTCCCTAACTATCTTTTACCGGTTAATTAGTGTGTATTAGTTGCGTGGATGACGGGTGTATTCCTTAATACCATTCGTGGGGTGGCGTACTTACTTCCCCAACTCTACAAGCTCCTACTTCACTCCTATGTCGAGCCGGCTAGGAAGCTCCTAACATGGGATCACTAGAATTCGCTTGTGCATTAAATACAACCATAAAAACCTTTAGTACGCGTTGGTTCATGTTTCTTAAGACGTTCAAGCAAGTTACCGAATAGGAAGTTAGCCAGTTTTCTTAAGCCTAACATAGATAAACAATCATCCAATACAACTAATAACACACTAATAACCAATAATCAATAGCTAGGTTTCATTAGATCTAAGCAAACACAAGATAAATTTAGCCTAACATGTTAATCAAAAGACAAGAATAAGATAAAATCAAACAACACATAGACATATTGAATGATTAATTGATAACTTATCTTCAATGTAACATGGAAGATCTCAAGGCAAAAAGCCTTGAAAAAGAAGCTAAAATCGTCCTAGGGTTTTCTCCCAAAATTCCACACACTCAGCTCTCTCTAATGACAAAAAATTAGAAAACTATATATAGACTTTTGCATCTGACGGCGTCACCTTATGGATTGTGACGCCGTCACCTCACCGCTTCTAGGGTTCCCGGATGACCTTCTTGACGCCGTCCCTCTTTAGCTCTTCAAAAATCCATTCTGGCTTATCAAGGCTTGACGCCGTCGAACTTTGAACGTGACGCCGTCCCCTTATGATTTAAGCCGTGACGCCCTTGATCAAGTTAAAGCGTGACGCCGTCAGAATTCACATGCTATTTTCACTGGCTTATCATGAGTAAATTTCACGTCCACTTTTTCTTGCCAAGGCATGACGCCGTCCAGAGTAAATTGTGACGCCGTCAAAGGTAACTTTCAGCCGATTTTTGAGACTTTGTCGTTTTCTTCACTTTTATGCTCCAAAAACCTCCAAAATGCCTCCTTTTCCAGATTTCTCCTCAAAAGTACCTAAAATGACAAAAGGAACGATTTAGGGCAATATTTGATCAAATAAATACGATTTAGGGCTTAAATGACCCCTTAAAAGCGGTACACTTTTCGCTTCATCAAATACCCTTACACTTGAGATTTGCTTGTCCTCAAGCAAATGCGCTTTTATTCTAATCAAAATACAAGTTAGGGGTCATTTAATGCAAACATAAAAGTAATTACAACAAATAATCGTTCCACTTCAATCATAATAAGCACGGAGATCACATACTAGCACCTCACAAGTAGTGTTTAGATACTCACATCTCTCAAGTGTCATCAAAATAAATCTCATAAATGAAAACGGATAATATCTCTCACTACCTGTCATAGCAAATAGATTACCATAGGCTTGGGAAAGGATCGAAAACCTCCTCCACTAGGCGTAAGCACCTAAGATAAACTATCAAAGTGGGCTTTTTCATGGGTTATAACGTTAGGTGTAGGGAAAAGGAAAACACGGTTTGGTTGGATAAGGGATAATTTACTGGTGGCGAGTTAAAAATCTTGATCAATTACATGTACTATACAATGTTGCTAAGCCAAGACTCGACTCGATCTTAAGCTAGAAACAAAATAACAAAATAACAAAAACATAAAAATAAACATAAAATGAAACGGGATGGTAGTCCGTATGTTTTTTCTATTTTTCTTTTTCTCATTTTTTTTGTATTTTTCTTGATTTTTCGATTTTTTTTTTTTTTTTTTTTTTTTTTTTTTCATACACTCTTGCCCTACCATCCAAAATAATACATCATAGGGGCATTGCATCCCCCTTACACTTGAACTTTTACATAACTTTACAAATACTAATCTAATGACTCGAATTAAGATAATTGAAAAACTTGGAGTACTTTTAAAACATTTAGCACATATGGGGGTAATAAATGATCTTCTTCCCCATTACTCCATTACACTAGTACTTTACCCATGAGTCCCAATCGTCCCAAAACAATATGTACAAGGATATGACTCGACTTAGCAACCATGTAATCAATTAGATAATTAACTTGGGTTTAAACAAATGTTGTAACAATAATGCACTAAAAATGAGTGCATACAAGGTAGGCTAAGGCGATTTGGGTGTACATTTTAGTGGGGTGTAACAAATTCTTCCTTTAAGTAAAATGCTTAAAGGTCGAAGCGAAAAGATAGGCTCTGAGGGGTGTACTAGGGGTATCGTGTACTAAAAATGAGTACAACGCAAAGGGTGTGGGAGAATTACTTGACCAATGTAGCCAATGTAATTATAACAAAAACACAGGTGTAAAACAATGGGTTAATCCTAATGCCTCTTATCATGTAGTAAATCTAACTACACGAATGTAGTCTCACTTGTGGCCTCGGAATGGTCCTAACGCAAGTTCTAGAATCTAAGTGCTACCGGTACACACATCATAGCATAAATGCTTTTCCTACCAATTCTAGGGGCGAACCTCACATATTTGGGGTGGAAAATTTTTTTAGTGGTACGGTTTTTGTGCTAGTCATATAACTCCTATCCGTGAGACGCTCATTAAGATCAAAGTTTCACTCCTATATGTTATAAAAAATTTTAAATTTGGCACTAAAATTGCCCTAACAAGTATTTATCTTAGTTTTATTACACATCTACTATTAAACAAACAAAAATCAAGCGCAATTGTATTCTCAAAAATCGTACTTTTACCCTCCCCTTACACTTAAGATGAACATTGTCCCCAATGTTCAAATAACAAGATGTAAAAGAAAAAAGTAAGAGAATGAAATCAAATACTCCCCTGATTCGCTTGGTGGATAATGAAATTACACGGTTAGATCTTCCTCCAAGGTAATGTTGAAGCTCCATGACTAATGCATCGCCATAAGCTTGATTCCATAAACATCTCCTTGTCCAAAATAACCTGTTAAACCTGAGAAAACAAACACGAAAACCTGCATAACATCGGCGGGATAGAATCTATATATAAGGATATAATGCTTGTGGAATGATAATTTTGCAGATTCCTGGAGATTATAAGTTGGAGATTTAATAAAAACTTTTTATGAAAACAAAACTTTCAAAAATTTCTGAAAATTAAATCTGACGCCGTCAGGTTATAAACCTTGACGCCGTCAGAAATGACCTGACAAAAATTTTCATTTTAAGTTTCCGAAAAATTTCTGGAAAAACCTTTACCTTACTTCCTGGAAATCCTGCAAAACATCATTATGACTCGATACAAGCATTTGACTCAAACAAATACTAATATGTATGCTAATTTATTATTATTATGATTCATGTTCATTTGTGTTCTAATAAACCAATTTAGATTTCCCTTACACTTAACTTTTGCAAAATACCTTTATATGTAGTTAAGACGAAGTTAAAAACAAAATAAAGCATTTTCACAAATTACTTTTGAACATGAATCAATACTAATAAAAATTAAACACAAATACGGAAACAAATAAAATCAAACAAACAAATAAATAAACACACAAAGCAAATAAAACAAATAAAGCTTGGGTTGCCTCCCAAGAAGCGCTTTTCTTTATTAACGAGTCTTGTAGCTAGACTCAAAGTCACTCTACCCTATATAAGTGAGCTCGTCATCGAGGACGTCTTTAGGGTTAAGCTTGGATTGAAGTTTCCTATTGGTCCGCTTAGTACGATATATCTTTTCAAACTTCTCTCCATCCGGGTCATACAATGTCATCTTAATATGCCATGACCCGTCTCCATCTTTGGGTGGTTTATCCCAATTCCACTTATGATCATCTTCCTCACAAATCCACTTATTCATTCCTAGGTTAATTGGCAAAACTCCTAGGAAATCAATCATCTTTCTAAAAACTAGAGAATCTTCAAATGGATCCAATTCGGTGTCCCTAGCCAAGAGTTGCTCTACCGAATGCGTTCGGTTAACAAAGTCCTCTTCTAGGTAAAATGGCGGTTGGGGTCCTATGAAGTCTCTATCAATCCAAGGTCCATATCTAGATGGTCTCCTATTTGATTCTAGCCAATGTGGTGTTGGTTCCTCACTAGTATCATAGGCATGTTTCTTAACATCATAGACTGACCAAGTATCTCCTTCTCCTACCGCTATCTTGGATTCCTTACAATCAATCATAGCACTAGCGGTCGCCAAAAATCCTCTACCTATCAACAAGGGGCATGTAGGGTCACTAACCATATCAAGGACGTGGAAATCGGCTAAAATGGTTAGTTTTCCAATGTGCACTAACACGTCCTTAACTACTCCAATCGGGTAAGCAACACTCCCATCCGCTAAACCTATTATCACCTCGGTTTCTTCAAGTTTTCCTAGTTTTAGAGAGGTGTAGAGAGGTAACGGAAGTAGGTTAAAGCTTGATCCAAGATCGGCTAATGTGTCATAGGCCTCCGAATTACCGATCTTGCAAGGTAGAACAAATAAGCCCGGGTCATCTAACTTCTTAGGTAGCTTATTTTGAACAAAGGCGGTCCCTTTTTCGCCTAACTTAAGCTTCTTCTCATCCAACACATCAACAACCGGACTTTCAAGGTGGAGCTCCTTGAATTCATCGTCAAGGTTTTGAGTGGGAGGTGTTTCAACTATGTTGTTGACCAATTTGGATGTCATAACTTCTTGGTCATTTGGAACGACTTGGGTTTGTTTGAAACACGTGCTCATGGAATTGACCGAATAATATTGTGGACAAGAACTAGGGGACGAAACCGATGAAATAGCGTTGACGTTTAGTTTCGGGTTCTTGACCGTGTTGCTAGGGAGTGCTCCCATTTCTCGGTCATTGAGGGCTTTCAACAAGGTGTCAATCTTATCGGTCATCTCGCTTTGTTTTTGTTTGAAATCGGCTTCAAACTTGGCTAAACGAGCTTCTTGAGATGCCATAAATTGAGACATCAATCCTTCAAAGTTATCGGTACTACCATTGCCGGAAGGATTGTTGTTGAAAGTACGGTTCGAGTTGGAACCGCTTGATTGGAAACGATTAGGTGGGTTGGAAGAATTGGTTTGTTGTGCGTTTTGGTTTTGTTTCCACCTAAGGTTCGGGTGATTTTTCCATGAGGGGTTGTATGTATCACCATAAGGGTTTGGCTCGGGTTTGAAAGTGTACCACTTGTCTCCCGCTCCGTCGGTACGCGAGGATGCGTAGTCCACAAAAGCTTGTTCGGGGAGTTCCATGCAATCACGAGTGTCGTGGGGACCACTACATAATTCACATGAAGAAGTGATTTTGTTCACTAGGCTTGAAGGGTTAGGAGCCTCGTAGGATTTCATGAGAAACTTGACTTGGTCTTCAAGTTCTATGATCCTACGGTCGGAAGTGCTTGAATTGTTCGAAGGCAAAGATATTGCCTTGACCGTTTTATTCAAATCACGGGGATCACTCCAACTTTCGTTGTCATAAAGAGCAAGATCCTCTAGGAGAGCCCATGATTGTTCCGCACTTAGATCACGTAGCTTACCACCGGCCGCTTGGTCAATGGTTTGCCTCGTGGAGAGATTGATATGGTCATAGAAGATTTGGACTTGGAGCCAAAGTTCTATGCCATGGTGAGGGACTTTTTGGAGTAAGTCCTTGAATCGAGTCCATGCCTCGTAGAGAGTTTCGCCTTGACGTTGTTGGAACATCAAGATATCATTCCTTAGCTTGGTAGTTCTTCCCGGTGGGAAAAACTGAGCAAGGAAACGAGTGGTGAGATCATCCCAAGAGGTGATGGATCCTGCGGGTTGACGTTCTAGCCATTGACTAGCTTGGTCCCGCAAAGAGAATTGGAAGAGACGCAATCGGGTCGTCTCTCGAGTGGCAACATCAAGGTCTATAGAATCAACGATTTTAAGAAAGTCCTTGAGATGTTGATTAGGATCTTCAGAACGAAGTCCATGGAATGCGCATCCGCTTTGCACCAACCGGATGGTGTCGGATCGCAAGGGTGTGATATTGGCTCCTTGAGTGAGCTCAATAGTGTTTCGATAGCCATGGTGGCTAGGACGGGAATACTCTCCTAAAGTACGGGCTCTAGGAGGTGGTGGTGGTTGTTGTGGTGGTGGGTTGTTGGGGTTAAGGATATTACCATCTTCCATGATGTCGGATGGTATGGTTACGAACAAAGACACGAAGAAAATAGATAGACTAAAGAAAATCTAGAAAAAGAAAAAAAAAAAAAAAAAAAAAAAAAATCTCACTAGAAAGGAATCTAGTGAGTAGACCTAATAGAAATAAAAATTCAACCTAAACAATAACTATTCCCCGGCAGCGGCGCCAAAAACTTGATGCGTGGGTTTTGCAACCTTACAACAGGTTTTACCTCTCGAGGGATCTCAAGAGGCTTACAACCCCACCAGGCAGTGTACCTGACCGATGTAGTATAGTGTAGTGGTAAGTACGGGGGATTGATCGTTCTCCACAGGGAATAGTGTTCGTTAGGTATGAAAAACTACTCTAATAGGTCTAAAGGTTGAGGAAGATTCTTTTTATGTTTTTATATTTTTTTATGAAAGCAAGTAAAATCTCGGTTTTGAAGGAGTGGGCGGAATTAGTTGCTAGTCAACTAACCCAAATAACTACAAATGCAAATAAAATAAATAACTGAAAATAAAATGTGGTGAGAAACTTATGTGTAGAGAAATGTGTTTACTTAGATTTCCTTACTCCCTAACTATCTTTTACCGGTTAATTAGTGTGTATTAGTCGCGTGGATGACGGGTGTATTCCTTAATACCATTCGTGGGGTGGCGTACTTACTTCCCCAACTCTACAAGCTCCTACTTCACTCCTATGTCGAGCCGGCTAGGAAGCTCCTAACATGGGATCACTAGAATTCGCTTGTGCATTAAATACAACCATAAAAACCTTTAGTACGCGTTGGTTCATGTTTCTTAAGACGTTCAAGCAAGTTACCGAATAGGAAGTTAGCCAGTTTTCTTAAGCCTAACATAGATAAACAATCATCCAATACAACTAATAACACACTAATAACCAATAATCAATAGCTAGGTTTCATTAGATCTAAGCAAACACAAGATAAATTTAGCCTAACATGTTAATCAAAAGACAAGAATAAGATAAAATCAAACAACACATAGACATATTGAATGATTAATTGATAACTTATCTTCAATGTAACATGGAAGATCTCAAGGCAAAAAGCCTTGAAAAAGAAGCTAAAATCGTCCTAGGGTTTTCTCCCAAAATTCCACACACTCAGCTCTCTCTAATGACAAAAAATTAGAAAACTATATATAGACTTTTGCATCTGACGGCGTCACCTTATGGATTGTGACGCCGTCACCTCGCCGCTTCTAGGGTTCCCGGATGACCTTCTTGACGCCGTCCCTCTTTAGCTCTTCAAAAATCCATTCTGGCTTATCAAGGCTTGACGCCGTCGAACTTTGAACGTGACGCCGTCCCCTTATGATTTAAGCCGTGACGCCCTTGATCAAGTTAAAGCGTGACGCCGTCAGAATTCACATGCTATTTTCACTGGCTTATCATGAGTAAATTTCACGTCCACTTTTTCTTGCCAAGGCATGACGCCGTCCAGAGTAAATTGTGACGCCGTCAAAGGTAACTTTCAGCCGATTTTTGAGACTTTGTCGTTTTCTTCACTTTTATGCTCCAAAAACGTCCAAAATGCCTCCTTTTCCAGATTTCTCCTCAAAAGTACCTAAAATGACAAAAGGAACGATTTAGGGCAATATTTGATCAAATAAATACGATTTAGGGCTTAAATGACCCCTTAAAAGCGGTACACTTTTCGCTTCATCATGTGTTTACTTAGATTTCCTTACTCCCTAACTATCTTTTACCGGTTGATTAGTGTGTATTAATCGCGTGGATGACGGGTGTATTCCTTAATACCAATCGTGGGGTGGCGTACGTACTTCCCCAACTCTATGAGCTCCTATTTCACTCCTATGTCGAGCCGGCTAGGAAGCTCCTAACATGGGATCACTAGAATTCGCTCATGCATTAAATACAACCATAAAAACCTTAGTACGCATTGGTTCATGTTTCTTAAGACGTTCAAGCAAGTTACCATATAGGAAGTTAGCTAGTTTTCTTAAGCCTAACATCGATAAAAAATCATCCAATACAATTAATAACACACTAATAACCAATAATCAATAACTAGGTTTCATTAGATCTAAGCAAACACAAGATAAATCTAGCCTAGCATGTTAATCAAAAGACAAGAACAAGATATAATCAAACAACACATAGACATATTGATTGATTAAGTGATAACTTATCTTCAATTAAACATGGGAGATCCAAGGGTATGAAAACCCTTAAAAATGGCCGAAATTCGTCTTAGGGTTTCTCCTCACAAAGTTGCACACTAATGACAAAAAATTGTAAAACTATATATAGAGTTTAAGGGCTGACGGCGTCACGTTATAGGACTTGAGCCGTCACCTCGCCGTGTCTAGGGTTCCCAGATGGCCTTCCTGACGTCGTCCCTCTTTAGACCTCAAAAATCCGCTCTGGCTTATCAAAGCTTAACGCCGTCAGAAATGAGCTTGACGTCGTCCCTCTTTAGCTTAAACCGTGACGACCTTGATTACTTCAAAGGGTGACGCCGTCAGAAATTCATTGTAAAATTCTCTGGCTTATCATGAGTAATTTTCATATCCACCTTTTTTGCCAAGCCGTGACGCCGTCTGGAACAATCCCTGACGCCGTCAAAGGTACTTTCCAGCATAATTTTGAGACTTTGTCGTTTTCTTCACTTTTATGCTCCAAAAACGTCCAAAATGCTTCCTTTTCCAGATTTCTTCTCCAAAGTACCTAAAATGACAAAAAGAACGATTTAGGGCAATATTTGATCAAATAAATACGATTTAGGGCTTAAATGACCCCCTAAAAGCAGTACACTTTTCGCTTCATCAGTATGGCACAAAGAGTGTTGTTTATAAGGATCATAAGAGTCTTCAGCATATCTTCAGTCAGAAGGAGCTGAATATGCGACAGAGAAGATGGATCGAATTGTTTAGTGATTATGATTATGAGATTCGCTATCTTCCTGGAAAGGCGAATGTGGTGGCTGATGCGTTGAGTAGAAAGGAAAGGATTAAGCTTAAGCGTGTGCGAGCTATGTGCATGACCTTGCAATCGGGAATCAAGAGGAAGATATTGGCAGCACAAGAGGAAGCCCTCAAGGATGAAAACGCAATAACTGAGATGCTGCGTGGGTTGGATCAACAAATAGAGAAAAAGGAGGATGGTGGATTATATTTATTGGATTGGATATAGGTTCTGATGGTGGTAGATGTAAGAAGGTTGATCATGGACGAGGCTCATAAAACGAGATACTCAATTCATCCAGGATCTGACAAGATGTATTTCGATCTTAGAGATGCTTATTGGTGGCCAGGGATGAAGAGGGAAATAGCCGAGTATGTTAGTAAGTGTCTGACTTGTTTGAAAGTTAAGGCTGAACATCAGAAACCCTCTGGATTACTACAACAACCGCCGATCCCTGAGTGGAAATGGGAGAATATAACGATGGATTTAATTACCAATTTGCCTCGAACACGTAATGGGCAAGACACGATATGGGTCATAGTGGACAGGCTGATGAAGTCTGCACATTTTCTGGCCATTCGTGAGGATTATAAGATGGAGAAGCTTGCAAGAATTTATATTAATGAGATTTTGGCACGACATGGTGTGCCAGTGTCTATTATATCTGATCGCGATAGTAGGTTTACCTCGCGGTTCTGGTAGTCGCTACAGAAGGCTTTGGATACACGTTTGGATATGAGTACAGCTTATCATCCACAGACGGATGGGCAAAGTAAGCGAACGATTCAGACTTTAGAAGATTTACTTAGAGCATGTGCTATCGATTTTGGAGGAAGCTGGGATACTCATTTTCCTTTAGCTGAGTTCTCCTATAATAACAGCTATGATTCCAGTATTAGGTGTGCGCTGTTTGAAATGTTGTATGGGAGGAAATGTAGATCACCTGTTCTGTGGGCAGAGGTTGGGACAAGCCAACAAATTGGCCCTGAACTAGTACAAGAGACTACGGATAAGGTTTTTCAGATTAAGGAAAGAATTAAGGAAGTAAGGGATCGCCAAAAGAGTTATGCGGATAATCGCCGTAAGCCTTTCGAGTTTAGTGTTGGTGATCTTGTGATGCTGAAAGTGTCCCCTTGGAAGGGTGTTGTGCGTTTCGGTAAGAAAGGCAAATTAGCACCGATATATGTAGGACCGTTTGAGATTACGGAAAGGATTGGATTGGTGGCATATCGATTGAAGTTACCTGAGGAGTTAAGTGGTGTACATGATACGTTTCACGTATCTAATTTAAAGAAATGTTTGGCGGATGCTAGTCTGCATGTGCCATTAGATAAGATTAAGGTTGACAAGACCCTTCATTTTGTCAAAGAACCTGTTGAGATTATGGACCGAGAGGTCAAGAGTTTGAAGCGTGGTAAGATAGCGTTAGTAAAAGTGCGTTGGAATTCGAAGCGTGGTCCTAAGTTTACTTGGGAGCGCGAGGATCAGATGAGGTCTAAGTACCCAAATTTGTTTGCTGATGTGGTTGGTGAGACAAGTAGCTAAATCTCGGGACGAGATTTCCCTAAGTGGGGGATGATGTAACAACCGTGATTTTAGCAGGTTAGTCTAACTATTAGTTTCGATCTATTTAACTTTTGTTTGGTGTGACTTAAGTGTTTTGTGTGGCATATGTGTGATATACGTGTGCTTTGGCACTAAATCCCTTTGTGTGACTCTATTGGTGTGTCTTGAGTAGTGTTGTTTTGAATAAGTTCATTTTGTTCACTTTGGTGACGTGGAAATGACTTGTATGGTTTTGTGTTCGGGGTTTTGCGAAATGAGGTGTGTTCAAGTTTGTAAGCGTTGGTAAATTAAGTGGTGTTCGGTTTTATGGGTTATATTAATAGAGAGTGTGAAATTCTATTTTTGGAAACTTTGTTTTGAAAATGATAATTATTCAAGTTGTCGTAAAATGAAGAATTACCGCGTAAGATGTTAGGTTTCGGTATAGGCTTTTATAAAATATCAAGAGTACAAGGTTTTAAGTGTAATAATTAATATTAATTAAATATATATATATATATATATATATATATATATATATATATATATATATATATATATATATATTAAAGGGGGCGGCCGAATATGGGTTTTAGGGGAAAAAGGAAACAAAATTTTAGTCCAATTATAATTAGGGTTATCTAGAATGATCATATGGGTAGTATAAATACAAAACCAAAACCCTCTCACCCTTTTTTTTGAGATATACGGTCGACCAAAGCGGAGGAACAAGGAGAAAAAATTAGGGTTTCATTATTGTGAAGAAAAACAAGCTTAAGGTATGCCTAGTAATCCCTAATTCATTTAATAATTGATTTGATTCATGTAATACAAGTTATGATGGATCTAGGGTTTATGTTTACTTCTGTAAATTAATGATATATAACATGTTGGGAACAATAACTAGTAATATTATGATGATTGGTGAAGAGATTAGGGTATAAAACATGTTAGTTATTGAGTTAGGGTTTGACAGATTTTTAGGGCTGTAAAGATATGAAGATATTTAATAGATGAAAATGATTTAATTGATGATTCTTGAGTCTAAATTGTATTTCAGAGAACATGCTTTCCAAAAACTCCAGCCACGATTGATTTCGAGGTCGGGAAGTCAGTCTAATGATTTTTGCAAGTAAAGGTGTCAAAACTGTTAAACCGGGACAAATTTAGGTTAAAAGTATTGAGGTCAAAAGTGGTTTAAAAGGGGTAATTGGGTTAGCCCTTCTGGAGAAATTGAGTTCTATATTCCCTTTCACTTCCACGAGAAGGGTATGCGTTAATAAGTTGTGCAAATACGTTTGTTAGGTCAAAACATTTTGGTGTGCATTCAGATCCGAATCTGGATAGTTTTTATGTTTGATTTTTCAAAGAGTACTTGTGTGTTTTTTTAGTGCATGGCCTTCTGGGAGAAGCTTGTATGCTCATGAAGGACCATGTTGAATTTTTGGTGTGAGTTTTAGAGCTTATTTTGTTGTGATTTCATGTGGGTAAATGTACCCCAAAAATCTGCGTATTCTGAAAAAGTGTATGCAAGGGATTTAGTGGGTGTAAGTGTTTGGTAGTGGTTAGTATGGAGTCTAGGTGATCCATGGTGGTTTACATGAACCTTAGACATCCATCATATGTGTGTTACATGGACTATAGCTTTTAGCTTGGTCGCGTGTAATGTGATCTTATTTTGTTGTATAGATTTGTGATTGATAATTTGGAAGCTGCAAAGTTTTAGGTGAGTTTCATAGTCCCATTTTTACTTTGTTTTAACTTGGGATGGGAATGATGCATGTGTTGAAATATTTTTGAGTTACTGTTATTATGTGGTCGTAAAATGCATGGACTTGTAAGTGTTATTATACGTGTACTGCATGTTATGAGATTATTGTGTGGTGATTCTGTGTGGTCCATTTGGAGGGTAGCTATGCTCCCATTATCCAATTGGAGAGTAGTAGCTCTACTCACTATTATTCTGTGTGGTCTGATCAGAGGGTAATGATTACATATTATTGTGAACTTGGATCTTGGGCACGTTCCGTCCCAAATTGATGTTGGATATTGATATTTGGATCGTGGGCACGTTCCGTCC
Source organism: Artemisia tridentata subsp. tridentata (assembly GCA_021014915.2). Lineage (NCBI taxonomy): Eukaryota > Viridiplantae > Streptophyta > Magnoliopsida > Asterales > Asteraceae > Artemisia > Artemisia tridentata. The sequence goes on from CP139503.1 coordinate 40,204,067, forward strand.
CTTATGTCTCGTGTGCTGGTTAGTTGGTTGCGATTACATGCTAGTTGTATAATAACTATTTTTACTGTCCTGCTATGTTTTATAATAACATTGAACTGGTTGCCTGAGATATATTGTGTGTCTTAAACCTATGAACCTCACCGACATTATGTTAACGTTTTTAAGCATCATTTTCAGGTGAGCATTCTAAGGCTAAGGTAGAGGGAAGCGACTAGACGAGACTTAGTTGCATTTTTATGTTTTGAATTGAATATGTTTGGTTTCGATTGTGATACTTTAATGACTTTTGACTAGTACTTTATGTTTTATTGAAGATACCTTTTGGAGATTTGTTTTGGTTATGATCTTTTGGGGTATCGTTACGACACTTTGTGTCTGTACTTTGCTCTATTTATGTGCATGTAGTAATTCTCTATTTAGACACCATGTGTTGTGATGATATCCATGAAGTTACACTCGCGTTTCCGCCTTGGCGGGGTGTGACACACCATTCTCATTATACATAACATCAAAAGCGGAGCGAAACGATGAGATAGAACATCCGCCATGGCAGCAACTTTAGTAAGTTATCGCGCCAAGATGTAAATGACCTCATCTATAGTCCTCCCCACCCCTAGACTCATCATTGCCTCATGAAACCGCAAATTACACACATACCACTCGTGTAAGGTTGCCTCGCCAAGATACTCAGTTTGTGTAGAATGCGCTTTCAACCCGTCATGGCTGCAAACACCACTTCCGTGGTGCTGCCCCGCAAAGATACAGGTAGATTTGGCATGTTTTAAAAATCTACACCATTTAACAGAAAAAATACCATAAGGCAATGATAATAAGCTGTCGTTTGATCACCACATCATCAAACCAAACATCATAACAGCATAGCATAACTCAGCATAAGCAAGCCATCATCAAAGCAAACATCATAACCAAAGTATATTTAAGGGGATACCCGGTCCAGACTCGTTCTCGGGCCAGATATATTATTTTCTCTGGATGTGCTTTGCGTTTGTCGAGAGCTACATAAGATATGGCACTAAATAAAATTTCTAACACCCACATTACCATGATAAGCAATAGGTTTTCTAGCGAATAAATCGTGTCGCAATGAGCTGATTCACTGATCTAAATACACTGAATCATTTACATATAATAATAGTTAAATATTGGTGTTCAAAAGAATTAAAGAAAATATGAGATGATGTGAATGGAGAGTTTGTCCATCAAACACAAAAATTGAATTCACCCCAAAAGAAAACTTGCAGGCTTCGCTAGTTTCTTTGCCCGTATCCACCCAAACATGTGTCAAACACTCAAACGACATAAAATAACAGGCCTTTGATAACAAACCTCCTACTACACCTTTAGAAGCTTATAAATCAACTCACGCGTCAAACACTCAAACACCCAAACCCGTTCGACCCCAAAGCTTATAAAGTGATCATAACAAACTTCCTAAAGCTCCGACTTTATAAGCTTCTAAGATAAACTAAAGTGACTTGATTTAAACATCAGGCATAAACAATTCACAAATCCAAACACATTCACATATGCAAAAAGATACAAACTTTACCATAACTCAATCGCCAAGTCCCCAAATTTAACAAACCCCACATCACAATTGACTAGAAAGTAAATAAAAACAAACTTGTTTTTATTCACAAATCATTTTTTTTTTGTACCTGTTAAAAAAAATCAAAATCATAACAATTTACCACAACAAAGACCCTAAATTTCAAAACCCCTAAAATTAAACACAACTAAATCCAAACCCATCAAATTCCAACTTAATTAAACCCCAATTTCAATGCTCAGATTTCAATATAACCAAAATCTAAGAAACAAAAAAACACCAACTAAATATTCAAAACTAAAAAATTAAAAGCTTCACTAACCACATCCTTCTGAACAGCAAAAGACGTCGGAATCATATATATACATCATCACATACGTCTTCAAACCTGGAATCAAACATAAAACCATGACTAAAATCAGAAACTTTTTATAAAAAAAAAATAACTGGAATTAAAAAAAATGAAGAACTGGCACCAATTTTTTTGATCAAAAATTTTCCAGTAAACCTATATTTAGATCTAAACTTGTGGATATAACTAAGGGGGATACTGTAGCCATAACATATGGCATAAGAATAGCCACAAAAGCAATAAAAAAATATTATCACTATTCATAGCACTGTACACCCCCTCACAGGCAACTGTAGTTGCCACAAAACCCATATGGTCGGCTCAGAAAAACTTGAATGTCCGTCGGATTCACGTCACCGGGGTACACGTTTCGGATCTCAAAGGAAAACATAGACTGTGAGTGAGGATGAATAATTCAGGATACCTAATAACCAACCAATTTATTATTCAGACTATTGCTGGAGCGGGTTGCCAAAAAAAGGGGGGCTAGGTAGCCCAATGAATGTTAGTTAGATATAATGGATACATATAAAAGGGTTAAATATTATTTTATTTCTGTTGGCCGAGTTTGATATTGAAATAAAGAGTAGAGCCGTATATAAGTATCACAAGATAGTTAGGCTCATATTGTTATTTCTTAAGTATCACAACATCATTGACCAACAAGTTTCAACAGCAAACAAGAAGTAGAAGTATCAAGACTGCAACAATAGCCGATCAACATCAACTAAACCAACAAGTGAATAGAAGAGTAGTGATATACAATAATAAGGTTTTGTTATAAGAATTGGTTTAAGGGTTATTAATAGTGAGTCAACTCATTATTTAATGAGAGTTGTGTTTTAGTTAAAAGAAAGTGGGATAGTAGTTTAGTTGAAAAATATTACGTGTTAGTTGCCTATCTTTAACAAGTAACGAGGTTGTAAGCCGGCGCGTTATCGCGGGGTGTTTGTATACGTAAGTTAGCCCAAAAAAAAAGAGGTCCGAAGTTACCATATTGCGTTAGAGTGTTAGGGTCTAGTTAGGGTAACAGAAACCACGAAGTTACCATGTTTTAGTAAATGTATCGATGTTCCACAATTGATAACCAACATAAACACGACACGATACTAAGATGACACGATACTAACAAAAACTGTCATATACCATATAGCTTTTGCATAGTATCGTTGTTTTTTAGGCAATAAATCTAAAAAGTAAGATACCCTTTCTATTACAAATCCAATAATTATATACTTTTTACAATAACTTAACAAAATATATATATATATATATATATATATATATATATATATTATATATATATATATATATATATATATATATATATATATATATATATATATATATATATTAAAAGTTTCGTAGGTATGCACCGGTTTTTTTTCTCTCACATAGATATTACTAAAAGGTACTCATAGATTAGGGTTTGGTGAAAAAATCAGGTGCTTAAAATTTGGGGCAAATCATTTGTAGATTTTGTTATTGGTTAACACCTATTTGTATTGCAGGTGACACTGTCTGATCTTTCAATCATGCCATCTTGATTTCCTATGTGCAATCTACTTTCTAAGAAGGCTGGAGGTTCTAAGTGTTTGCATGATATCTTGGGGGAGCATCTTAAGCAAGAGTAGGAAGGTAATACTCATGCAGTCAGGTATTATAAAGACATGATTTCAATGATTCAAAATCGTATGGCTTTTAGGCGAAGGATTATGAAGGAGTTTGAGTGTTTTGGGGAAAGGGTTGTGTTTGTTCGTACTATTAAAGGATTAAGGATGGCAAAAAAAGAAGACATTGAAGAGATTGGGTATTTGAACCTACTGGTAAGGGCTTGTGAGCGACGCCGGGCTGCACAGACCAAGGTTATGTTGTCACTTCTTAAGTAAATAGTTTGTAGTTAGGTATGTAGGATTTCAGTTAATATGTAATGTTGTAGTAATTTGTGGATCAGTATGTTTGCAATGGTCTAGGTGAACTTTGAGTTAGTACTTTGTTGTGTTGCCTGTTGTGAATAGCGTTTGTGTATGTGTAGTTTGTGTTAAACTCCTAGGCTCTAGTGAAGGGATCAAAGCGTTTAGTAGTATGGTGTTGTGTCTGTTGTTTAGGTCTCTATATTTTCTTCTATGGTCTAAGCATGTGGACAAATTTTGTGTTGGCAGTCTATATGTCTCAGGTTTATGTATCAATCAACTGCTTATGGTTTTATGAATAAAAATAACAATTATTATGTATGTTAAGTTGTTTTGTTTAATAGCCTACCATGATTGATTGTGCTTATTAGAATGGTAGCCACATACCAAGGGTGTATCCAAATTTGAAACGAAGATCAAAGTAATAAAAAAGTTTACACTGTTATGAAGATGAGTGTTCATGTTATGCGCTTGCCAACCCAGGGTAAGTGAAGTTACTAATTCCTTTGTAGCAACTGTGGTTTTTTTCGTTGTTTTATGTGTCATTTCTGTCTGCATGTTTTATGGGTGTTTCAAATAGTGGCCATATCTGGATTTGAAATAGCAGAAAACATAAGTAGACTGAGGCTTCTCTGCACATTTTGAAGGATTAAAATGTTAGCTATATATAGTAGTTATCATGGTTAACGTGTCTGAATGTACCTGATAATTAGACTGTTTGTAGGCGTACACCAGTTATACTTTTGAAAGTTTTAAGGCTTTTTGAGAGTGAAAGTTTTATAGCAACATTAGATATGTTATTATGCGATTTATGCTTTTAGCATTGCATAGATATTGACTGTGATAATTTGATAGGATTTTTACACCTGAGGTTCATGAAACAATGAAACTACTTATTTGCTTTAAAAGTGGGCCTGCAAGCAGGTGTGATAATTCTCAAAATAGCGTTGGTCTTGAAACTGATCATGTAGGATTAGTCGGTAACAGGTTGATAGGTCCCAAACAGGTCAAATAAAAGTCTTAGTATAACGGGTCCCAAACAGGTTGCGCTATGCTGGGTTTTATATTTGAGTTGATAAGTACAAAACCACAAATGAAGAATGAAACAAGAGTGAAACATGAAGGACCTACAATGAGAAAAGGAAATTCTACAAAAAGATGGAGATTACAGAATATACGGTTTACAATACTTTTGTAAACCTAATTCTCTATTATATAAAGAGATAGAGGTCTTTATGTTTTAAGTGTGTCAAAGATGTAAACACAGAAAACATGTGTGTGTGTCTCCTAGGCCTGAGTCCTCTAAAGTAGACGCCTAGGGTTTAGTATTTTGTTCAGCCTCAAGGATCATTGATCCCTATTAGATTAGGTAACTGTACTACACTTGATCACGTAGTATTGGGGCTGTGAGTTTTGTATGTAGATGTTAGAGATGATGATGAAGAAATCTTGTATCAATAATAATGATGTTTTGTTTATTCCGCTGCGTATGTTCTTATCATTGTTATTGTTAATCCCTAGTGCTCTAAACGATCCATGGAGTTATTTCAAACTTCATAATTGGTATCAGAGATTGGGGAGCTCTTGATCTAGGGATTATACAAGGTTTTGTCGAAGAAAAGAAGAAAAATTCGAATCTGGTTTAAATTTTCGTAACTTTCTGCATAGCTGTTTTTAAAAGGCGATATCTCCTTCGTTAACCGTTGGATCGGGCTGAAATTTTTACTGGAGATTCTTCATATATCAAGGTACATTATCACTGGAGGGATCTTCAATCTGAGCTCTTAATCGTAAGGTATAAATTTTTCAAAACTGCAGCAGAGATGTTCCAGTAATTAGGGTTTTAGGTGCTTAAATTCATGTTTTATTCGGTTATGGGTTTCTCAAATATGTTGCTACTGAATAGATCATGCATGTTACTGATGTGAGAGTAAGGCTACGTTATGAGATTACATTAATAATATGGATATGGCTATGAGGTCGATTGATTTTATTCGTTCTTGATAGGGGATAAGAGAGCAGTTATGTAGGAGAGTTTGATGCTGAATTCATGAACATGGCAGCTAAATGTTGAAGTAAGTTCGTGGTTTACTGATACAATGAACGCGAATAAAACTGTGGTTACTAGTAATTCTTATAACGGTATTTTCTTTGGAAGAAATCTTACGCTTATCTCTACTTCTATATCTGATCATTTGGATTTTTTGTACTGCTAATTCATGTCTCTAATGAGTTAGTATTGCAAGTTTCTTTTTAGTACTGCTCGATATATATCAATTAGTACTGTTCCGTGTAGTTTGTACTGCTACCTTAAAAACTTAGTACTGCTGCACACGAGGCTTAGTGCTGGTTGTTAGTACTGCTATGGAGCTTAATACTGCTGCGTTAGTGCATGATAGGGTTTTTATTACTTTGATGTGGCTGCTGCGTTTGCTCTTTGTACTGCTAGGTTTTTGGTTTAGTACTGTTTGTGAAAGATCAAACTGCTACAAGTAAAGGAAGTAGTGACACCTTATTAATAACGTACTGGTGGAATATGGTGATAATGGATTTATTTTAAGTGCAACGAGTGGAATTCTTTACTGTACATGAGTATGGTATTGGTGTTTTGAAAGCTTTTGGTGTTTAATTTGTTTCACACAAGTTTGAGTTCAGGTTTGTGTGAACATTTTTGTCGAATTAATGGTTTCTTGGAAGTTTTGATTTGTCACGGTTAATTGATTCTGGGGAAGAAACTTCAAGAATACATGAGCTTTACGACAATTCAATAAGAAAATTTTCAGGACATAGTATATGGTTTGGTTCTCAGATGACACACACACAGAGAGATTGATTGGTTTTTGGAATTGTGAAGAGATGCATGGTATTACACACACAGAAGTTGGTTTTGATTTTATGGGCTATGCGTTACAAGAAGTGAGGGGAAGCCAAGATGGTTTCTAGTTTTGTTCGATATCTGATGTTTTATCTTTTGGTTCTCGGACAGTTTAAGTTTTTGGAAGACACACACATGAAGGTGTTTGGTTTTGGATTTTGAAGTTTGGTTGTGACCTGATGTTTCTTATTATTGAATACTTTTCTGAATCAGATTCAAGTTAAAGAACTATTCTTCATTGATTACTACTGCTTGGTTTCAAATGCTATCGTAGTCATTTTTCGTAAGCTATTTGGTGCTCGTTCATTGAAGGTACCACATGGTGTTCGTTGCTATGGTGGTTAGTTATTCGACAAGTTCTTTTAAATGGTTAACATATAGGTTTCAGGGGAAGCTTAATGTTAAAATGTTTAACCATTTATGTGCTGCATCGAGGTGAAGGTTTTTACAACTGCTAGTTGTTATTATTACTATGGGTTCAGGTTTCTTTTGTCTTGAGTTCATTTATAGTAAGTGTTTTGGTGTTCTTAATGGTGGGTAATTCGAGACATTGGAAGACTGGATTGGAAGTATCATAGTGGTTCGTGGTTCTGAAGATCAAAGTTGCTTTTACTTAGAGTCCCCTAGTGGATAATACATAAAGGGGAAGAAGATTTACAAAGAAGAATTGCAACTTGAAGATCCTTGGTGGTGCATGTTATTTAAGTTCATGTGGTGAGCTTAAGGGGAAGATTGTTTCATGGAAGATCAAGACAAAGGTTTTGTAATTATCAACTAGGGGAAGATTGTTGGGTTTTATATTTATGTTCATAAGTACAAAACCACAAATGAAGAATGAAACAAGAGTGAAACATGAAGGACCTATAATGACAAAAGGAAATTCTACAAAAAGATGGAGATTACAGAATATACGGTTTAGAATACTTTTGTAAACCTAATTCTCTATTATATAAAGAGATACACGTCTTTGTGTTTTAATTGTGTCAAAGATGTAAACACAGAAAACGTGTGTGTGTGTGTCTCCTAGGCGTGAGTCTTCTAAAGTAGACGCCTAGGGTTTAGTGTTTTGTTCAGCCTCAAGGATCATTGATCCCTGTTAGATTTGGTAACCGTACTACACTTGATCATGTAGTATTGGGGCTGTGAGTTTTGTATGTAGATGTTAGAGATGATGATGAAGAAATCTTGTATCAATAATAATGATGTTTTGTTTATTCCGCTGCGTATGTTCTTATCATTGTTATTGTTAATCCCTAGTGCTCTAAACGATCCATGGAGTTATTTCAAACTTCACACGCTATTTTCGCTAGTGAAATTATTAACTGTTGTGGTTATTGTTATGATATTTTTTTGTTGATGAAGATTCTGTCATTTTTTGTTGGAATTTATGTTGTTTGCTGTTTTAGTATTGTTTAATTTTTATTTTTATTTTATTTTTATTTAATTTTTGTTTTTTTTATTTGTATTTTTTTTAATGCAATGCTACTATTACATTTTGTTTGTTTCCTATTTTCTTGTGGCTATAAAAGAATGGCTGGAACAAAGGTTTGGTTCCATCTTGTTTGGTTTTTTTGTTAGGATACATTCAAGGTGAATGGCTGCAACACCAAATCTTGATGAACTAAAATAGGCCTGTGGTTCTAATCCGCTTCATCATTGTTTCAAATTTCTTTTAATGCAAGAATGGACAGAAAATGAGGGTCTTATTACGTATCTTGGACAGAAATGTGTTTATCTCCAAGCAAATATCGAGAGGAGGGATCAGTTGATTCAAGAGGCGTAATCTTTTGGTCTTTTTCATGATGTGGCTACTAATGGGTTAGAATGCATGGTTGAGACGCAGCAGAGAGTGCAAGAGATTTTAGCTGGGTTGAGTAATGTTTTGGATTTAGCTCATGAAGGCAGGCATGAAAAGCAGCGTCATGTCAGTTTGATGGACGTGAAGGATTAGTCTGCTTTGGTTTGGTTGTTGATGGTGTTAAGTGTGTTGGTAGCAAGGTTTTTTAAATTTTAAGTTTGTCGTATTGTTATGTTTTTTTTTAGTTAATGATGATGATTGTGTTCATCTTGATGTGGTCTTTGTAAACCAATGGTTATTATCAATAAAACCTTGTTGTAGTTAGTGTTATTGGTTTTCTGATGATTGTTACTGAATTTGTTTTTGGTGTGTTTATGGTTATTTGAGGCTGATATTAACATGCTAATTTTATAAAATTTTATAAGTAAGTCTTTTTTCATTCCTTTGAATGTTAACTATGCATCAAATTTTAAAGTATCCATTGTCTGACTATTGTAACTCTACATATAAACAAAGGTTTATGAAAGATTATACTAACAATCAAAAAGTAGTAGAAGCAGTTCTGATTATATTAGATAACATAAGATATTTTTCAGACAAAATTGTTTCAGCGGCTGTGTCACAAATGCTTTACAAAGAAGTTGCATATGTTTTGACACATATTTGGGCAGTTGCAGATCTGGTGCACAAATACCTTACAAAACATTGACTGAGCATCGTTTGCATGCGTACATTGTTAAAGTAGTTATTGTTGCCCAAGAACGGTAGTAAACCGTTTAAATATTTACATTGGATCTAGTTGATAACAAAAGCTAGCAGGATGTGTGTGGCATGATCACTTCATCTTCAGTTCTGCTTTTTCTTTTGAACATTTCTGGTTTTGTGTTTCTCTACTAATGAGCTTCCTGGTGTGGCTGCATAATTTGAAAAAAGGAGTATATCAGTATTCAAACAAAATATGATAAAGCTTGGTACCATTTCCAGCTTGCAAAGGAACAAAATACTTCTTTTAACATGATAGCAATGGTATTTTTGATGTTTGCATCATTCAATAGAAACAGTTAACAATGTATTATTTCTGCCTTCCTTGAATGGTAGCAGGTTAATAATTTTGCTTTGTTTTGGATGCTTGTATGACTCAACACAAACAAGTAATAATGTAGTATTTGTGGCCACTTTCAATGGTTGTATAATAAGTTCAGAGACTGCATTAGTGGAATCAAAAGTGAATTCAGGAAATAGTGTACTAAAAAATAGTTTTTACTCAATGGCAATTGGTGGTGTAAAACTAAAGGGAATCCAAAAATAGTATTTTCTTATCAGTCAATCAGTGATTGTGGTTTGTATTCAAAGTGAATGCACAAAACAGTAATGCATCAGCCTCTTTTGGACTCTTTTTTTTTTTCTACTCAATACAGCTGCAAAATTTGTTTTTATGTGTACAAAAGCTAGGCATGTGAAAAATAATTTTGAGTTTCGTTTGTCTACTTAAGACAGTTTAGTTACATTTTTTTTCAAACAATTAAGAAAACATAATGCCAAGGCATCCTAAATGTGATAAGCTTAGAGCTGATGCCAATTCTAGTAATTGGTCAGAAATGCTAGCTTTTTATTGTCGTCAAGCTTCAATTGAAGATATTGAAATAGCGCGGCAAATAAATGAGTTGTGTGTAAGATTGGTTGATGTCATCACTGAAAGGTTCGTTTCATTGAGGAGTTCGAAATTGTCAAGAATTTCTATGCGAAGAAAACGGTTGAGCATCTAAGAGAGGTTCAAACGAAAGATGATCAAAATGTTATGCATATGCAGATAATGACAAATGAATTGGACCTGAGTACTCGAGATAAGGATGTATTTATTCTGAAGCTTAAAGGGTTGATGAATTTCTAAGTGTTGGCCTACAATGTGATATGATTCCCGTTTGCTTAATAAAGATGGTGTCTATGTTTGTGTAATATGTATTTGTAAGATATTTTATGTAATAAAAGTAATAATAAATTATGTAAATGGATTATCTGTGCTTTCTTTTGAAACTAATGAAGTGTCAATTCATGTAGGGAAAATCTAGGTACTTTGAAAGTGAATCCACAAAACAGTAATACCCAATTATGGCCTGTGTAAAAAAATTTGGTACATTCAAAGTGAATACAAAGCAAATCTGCAAAACAGTAGTGTATATGTGTATTTTGTTTTGATGCAAATCAGCCAATGGTTTATTCAATATTAGATTGTAGATTATACATGTGGGCAGTTTGTTTTTATGTGTGTAAAAGATAGCTATGTGAATTCCTTTTGGGGTTTGGTTTCCCTATTTAAGACAGTGCAGGTGTACATTTATTTTCACAACTCATTTTTTAACTTGTGATAAAGAAGTAACAAATCACAGTGTCAAGGCGTCCTAAGTTTGATCAGCTTAGAGCTGAGGCTAATTCTAACAATTCGTCTGAGATGTTAGTTCTGTATTGCCGTCAATCTGCAGGTGAAGACATTCAAATGGCGCAACAAATGAGTGCGCTTTGTGGAAGACTGCTTGGTGTCACCTGTGAAGGGCTTAGTTTTATTCAAGAGCTAGAGACTGTTCGGAATGCCTATGCCCAGAAAATGGAAGAGTATCTAAGAGAGGTCCAGGCAAAAGATGACCAAAAGGTTATGCAGATGCGCATAATGGCAGCTGAACTGGAGCTAAATGCTCGTAATAAGGAAGTGTTTATTCAAAAGCTTAAGGGCGTGATAGATTTATAAGTGTGTGCCTACACTCAGAGAAAACTGTTGTTGGTTATGATGTGTGATTTATGTTGGTGTTTGCATTTGCAATTATGTATATGTGTTTAATTTTATTATGAGTGTTGTTGTAATGTTTGTGCGAACCCTATGTCAGTTGATTGTAAGATATTTTATTCAATAAAACGGATCGTTTATGTTAAGCAAATTTGCGCCACTTACTTTTTTGCTTTTTTGGATCTACTAGTTCATCTTGAAACAATGGTCTCTTCACTGTTTTGGTCCTACTCTCTTCATATGTCTTTTCTTGTGGATCCTCTTGGTTTGTTATTGCGAGAGTTGCTAATGTTGTTCTTAGTTTTTATAAACAAACAGTTAAAAGTTGCGTATGCAGATCTTATCTTTAAATAAGAGAAACTGTTAAGTAATATTGTGTTACCTAGATTAATTTCTATTGCTGCACTTCTTCCTTCATCTTGTTTTTTCTTGTTGAAAACCTGATCTAGGATGAAATCTGTTGTTCTGCTTGTTGGGTTGAAATGGATTTGGAAAACCTTTTTTTGCCTTCGATTGCAAATATCTCGGCTGGTATTTCCTGTGGGTCTGCTGCTTTGTGCTTTGCAATTAATTCTGAACATGAATATCCTATGACATCATCTGCTGTGGGGGTAAAGAAAGTGATTGCAGCTGTTGCAGATGGATCTGTGATGAACCCTTTAAAATTATACCTGTGTATTATTCAGGAATTAAAAGGATTATTATTTTTTATTTTTTAGTTTTTGGTTTCCTAACTTGATATAAACCTGGGTTACAATATGATGTACCTGTAGCATGGTTGTGGCTGTCTTCCATGGTTGAGACAACGGTAGATTCCATTATCTTCTTTCACTTTTGAGCTACATTCCTTGCAAGACATGTAATACCAATCACTTTTTATATTGATGCTGGTTATTGTTGCTTCAATGGTGAATTTTACTCCCTGCAAATGTTTGTACAAATGATTAGTTGTGCATAAAATTTTCTACCACCGTTTGTTGTTAACTTTTGTGCGTACTCTTAATGTATTTGGTTATGCGTTATACAACATTTACCGTGTAGGTCTCCAGACTATGTTTTAAAAGTGTCTTCAAATGAAATCTATTGCGGAATTTTTCTTTTTCAATATCTTCGTATGGGGTCTTGCAAATCCGTAACGGTGGACTTACAGCGTGCCTTGCTCTATACCTATTTCATATCCAAAAGTTAGAATTAATCTGTTTTTATAAATTTTCATGTAGATATGCCGTGATTCTCAGTTTTGGGTTTCAAGGTTCTTATTGTGCTCTTGATTGATCAACCTCTGGTATCTGCGGGTTTAAGTAATAATATGTTGCAGATGTCACTGTTAACTGGTAATTTGGCAAGACAGTATTTGACAATGTCATAAGAATTTTCTATTTGTATACAAAGTTAGTTTAAAGTATCAATGTAATACCTCTGTATTTTGATACACGGCAAGAGCTGACTGCAATTATAACTGGCTGCTCCATTGTCTCAAGCCTCGCCTCTCCAAACTTTCTGGCCATCTCATCCCACATTATAAACTCCACAAGATTACCGCTACCAACATAAGTAAGTCATTAGAGAGACGAGAAAGGGTGGAAACTATTTTTTTTGTAATAGAAGTGTTTGGTATAAGCTTACATACTTTAAATTTTCTATATCCACTTTCCTGTAGATAGTTTGATCTTGGTTAGCACCTCCTTTTCTTTTTAGCTCGCCAACTGAACCTAGACATCCTATGTAATCTGTAAGTAAATAAGTATTAGAATTTTAATATTTTGTTATATTTAAAAAAGTTAAGAACTAAAACATGACCTATGAGTATCGGGTACTCCGTTTTCCCTGATCTATCTTATCTAGGGACCCTGGATTGAAGTTGGTTGTACGAAACAAAGCTAAAGTAGTGGTGTGGAGTGTCTGTTGTTATTATAGGTTCAAAATTTGTGATTTTTCCAAATCTTATACTTGATTTGTTATCAATGGTTTGTTGGTAAGGGTTGGTAGGTTCACACATGAATTCGGAGATCCTGTATACTAATCCAACATTGATTTTTAGGTTGAAGTAGTCAATATCTCTGACATTCATATTGCCTTGTATCGCATTCCCCTGTTCATATTCATATGATGTTATACAAAAATCAATATTTAATATGTTTTGTTTATAGTACATGAGTTGTTTCATACCTCTCGATCTATCAAGATGCAGCAGAATCCAGTTTCAATTTTTTTCCATTTTTTTGGTAACTTACTGCAACCCATTTTATGTAAACCCTAGCTTCAAGTATTTTTTCATAATATGTGGGTCACAGCTCAGCAATTGTTGCCACTTGCATTGTACTGGTAGTTGCAAGTGTTTTGTCATCAGGTGTGGATTCTAGCTCACCAAGTGTAGCGTTTGTTGTCTCTTCCATTGTACTGGTAGCTACGAGTGTTTTTTCATGTGGTGTGGCTTGTAGCTCAGCAACTGTAGTGTCCTCCATTTAACTGGTAAGAGATAAAAAAACAAAGTCAGTTATAAAGGAAAACTGAAAAGTAATAACGATGCAGACATACGCCATTCAAATAATAACATGATAAGGGAACTTAAATAGTAACCCTCTATAGTAAATTTACATGTATCTAATCATTGTTATCATACTTTTATCAAAGCAAAAGATAGTAAAAGAAAAAATTATAGACATATAAAGTATATACATATAAAGCAAACAGTCATATTTAAAGTTGGTTGGGTTGTATTCTTTTGAGAAAGTCTTTGTAAACTATGTTTTTTGTGACATTTTATGCCTCATTTTCTTGTTGTTTCATAAGAATTTTCATACCGTACGGAGAAGTTGGTCTAGATAGAGCCACATACAGTTGCCCGTGGCCAAAGATTGGTTCCGGTAGATATACACCAATCTTGTTTGGGGATTGTCCTTGGCTTTTGTTGATCGTCATGGCGTAGAAAATTTTTATTGGGAATTGGGTTCTTTTGAATATGAAAGGAAGGTTGGGATCTTTATGTATTAAACTGATTTTGTGTATAAAAACCTTCTCGCCAACTCTTGTAATAGTAATAATCTGCACTTCAATAAGCTTTGACATCAGATGTGTGACTATCATTCGTGTACCATTGCATAAACCGCCTGCCACATTTACGTTTCTTAAAAGCATAATTGGTGCTCCCACTTTCAGTTCAAGCTGATGTGGAGGAAAGCCAGAGAGTTTAAACGTATTTAGATGTTCAGGTGGGTATAACATTTCTGTTTCAGCCCCAATGTTCTCAGATGGTATTGCCACATCATAAATTGCATAAGTTGTTGTCTCACCTTCCACCATTGAGAGAACTTTTGAGTTGATAATGTCTGCGGTTTTGTTTTTTGGACATACGATGGCTTTTTGTTGAAGAGTTGTTGCTGAAGGTGTGTGTAGTGTGGGTTGGTCATAAATGAATACTATAATTTTCAACAAACCTTGGTCATCATCTTTAATGTAATACCTTGTTGGAATATCAATCCATGATGTATCTTCTTCACCTTCTGCAGCAGCGTTTCCAACTTTACCATTGCCAACATCAAGAAGCCATGATGCAAAGGAATTAGCTAGGTTCTTTTCTTCTTCAGTTAAATATGGCCTTAATAATCTCATGTTTTGTTTAAGCGCCAGAAGACGAAAACGCAGCCAAAGGTATGAATTCGCGATAGATGATGCTATCAGTTCCATTTTTGGTGCCCCCTTCTTTACAGGAAGTGTCTACCTGAAATCCCTGCCTAAAATAGCTGATTTGCCCCCAAATAAGACATCTGGTGCGTCAAGCAGATCTTTCAATGTTCTGTCTAATGCTTCAAAACACCTTCGTTCATTCATAGGCGCTTCGTCCCAGATAATAAGATCTGTGTCCACCAACAATTTTCCCAAGTGAGTGTTTTTTTTTAACTTTACACAATGTCTCTTTCGTCAATTCAAGTGTCAATTTGAATCTAGAGTGGGCTGTTCGACCTGCTGGAAGAAGTAAAGAAGCAATGCCTGAAGAAGCCACTGCTAGCACTATCTTGCCTTCAGAACGTAGACTGCTAATGATGGTCTTCCAAATAAAAGACTTACCCGTTCCGCCATGACCAGAGACAATTATTAGTTCTTGCTTATTTGCTATAGAAGCATCCATAATAAGATCATATATTTTTCGCTGGTCACTATTTAACTTTGGCACATTCTCATTCTTTTCTTGTTTTAATGCTTCACGATTGTAATTCTTTTCTTCCATTAGAAGCCTGTTTTCCAACTCATCAAGCAATTCTCTTGGAGGCGGTGGTAAACCAAATCCTCGTAACGATTTGCCAAAACCGCTTAATAATACTTCGAGCTCAAATAGTATGTAACCTTTTAACTCAGGATCGTTCACATGATAATTTCGAATTCCAACACTTCGTGACATAATTCTTGGTATGTCATGGCCCGTC
This sequence comes from Artemisia tridentata subsp. tridentata, assembly GCA_021014915.2. Lineage (NCBI taxonomy): Eukaryota > Viridiplantae > Streptophyta > Magnoliopsida > Asterales > Asteraceae > Artemisia > Artemisia tridentata. The sequence continues at coordinate 40,219,778 of CP139503.1, forward strand.
TCTTTCCAGTATTTCTCCCATAGTGGGACAGGACTGACCACCTCACAATAAGTTAGAATATGGGCGAAGACAGACCGTAGCTCTGATGATGATCCTGAAAAACATGCCTCTTCAAGTGCTTTGTCCCATTCTTTATCATCACCAAGAAGCCCTAATGCTTCACATGCGGCTCGGTATGTGGGATACAACATTTGGTTTACTTTTCGCACTTCTGTAAACCCTCTAGATCCTTTTTTATTGTAAAGCAGCATTCTAAAATAGAAGAGTTCACCCAAACTTGGATGTATGTATGCCAACAGATGATTGCGTAGTTCTTCTAGGCTGCCAAATTTTCTTGTCTTGATACCACACAAACTCTGAAGGAAACTCTAAGTAGATTAAATGGCGGCCATCTTCAATGTTAGTGATGTGTGCTTAAAACACACATCATTTTATACCGGAAAAAACATGCTAAAACAGACTAATAACCATAAAATAAGTTAAATTATATTGCAAAAATGTTTGGTTTGCGTTATTATGTCTTGCAGGTACAAGGGTTTGAAAACAAAGCAAAAAGGGTAATTACCCGAGCACTCTATTGGAAAGAGCATGAAATTATGAGTAATTTGTGTGGAGTATCGAGGCAAAAGACAGAGTTTTGAAAGATTAAATGAAGCCCGAAAGAAGATTAATACCAAGTATATTTGTTAGAATCCGGATCAGCCCAAAAAGGGAATAAAAGAAAGTTTGTGGAAGAACATGTCACAAAACCAACTCTAGTGGAGATGGAATTTGTGCTGTTGGTGGAGGTGCGCCTAATTCATGCTAGAGGTGAGGGGTTCGAGTCACGCTAACCACCCTTTCTTTTTCTTATATCTCAGCTGCTGCAGAATTACCATTTGGTCCCTGAAAAGCTGCGAAAATTGACAAAAACATCCATAGACGTTTTCCACTCAAAGCCCACCACATGGCACATCATCTAGCCACAAATATTAGCTTGGGGAGCAAGTTGATTTTTGAAATATAACCACTATCTACAGTCAAATGAAGGGAGAGACCAGTTTTTTTTCTTCTTTCATTTTTCTTTTTTCTTTTTTAATTTTTTAGGTTAGTTTTAATTTTATATAAATTAGTTAAACTTTGTAATAAATCTTTGTATTTTAAAGTATTAATCTATGTCATGTTTCTTTCATCTCTCTTTAAATTCAAGTTTTTATTTCAATGTTTTAGTTAATGATATTTTTCCCACTTAATCTCTAGTTTTAGTATAATAAGCATTTTTTTAGTATTTCTCTTTTCTACTTTGTAGCTTTAAATCTTTATAGTTTTTCAATAGCTTTAGCTTATTAGTTATAATCTAGTTTAATCAAATTAGCTTATTCATAGCTAATTTTGATTAAAGATTAGTGCTTTTTAGATTAACTTAGCTTATTTTCTTTTATCTTATTTGATCTAGCTTTTTAGCTTGTATCGATCTTTACTAGTTTAGATCTATTAGCTTTTTAGCTTATTGGATTAAATTCTAGTACTTCTAGATCAAGTTAGCTTTTCCATAGCTTATTTGATCTAGTTTAGTTATTTAGATTGCTTATTTGTACTAACCTTTGTTAAAGTTTTGATTTTTCTTTGATCTCATCATCTCATCATAAGGCGAGGAGCTTATGGGTTTTATAAGCTTGCTTATTAACCAAAGTTAGTAGCTTTCTTTGTTTCTATTAATCTAAATAGTGAATAAAGTTTATAACTTTATTGATTATTTAGATAAATACAAGCTAATAAAGAAATAAACTTTGGGTTTGATAAGTTTATAAAATCGGGTGGTATTTAGTCTCACTTTATTCACCGGGTTCTATTTCCTTACTTTCTCTACTAGTTTAGTTTATTAATTAGTTTAGAATTATGCGTAATAATGTTGGATTTATTATTGTTCTGACTAGATTAGTTAATATGAGTAGTGAGTATATCTTTTTATATGCTTGTTAAGTATTGGTGATTTGTGAAATTAAGTGTGAAACCTTAGAAATTATTAGTTGATAACCCTTGGTTTACTTGGTTTGATTTTTAGTAACTTTAACGGGAAAAATCCGTTAAGGTAACTAATTATCTAAACCAAGTAGATTTTACCTAGGTAAATAGAAGTGTTTTCAATATAAACCAACGTTGTGAGAAAACATTCCTTTTTAAACGGGTATTCAAATGTTATTGATTAATAATTTTCGGATTCTTTTTAGATCTTTTTAGTTTGTTGTTTTAACGGGCAAAAACCGTTAGGATAATTGTTTATTTAGATCCAATAATTTTTACCAAGAAAAATTAATTGTTTTCAATATAAGCCAATGTTGTGAGAAAATGATATATTTTTATGGGTATTAATTAAAAAATGGCTTAAAACGAGAATTCACACTTTATGATATTTTCACCATTCTTGACAAGCATATCTTTTAATATCATACTCTTAGCTTAACTTTCTCGTCATTAGTTGTATTCTACTTTTAAAATAGTTTAAAATAGTTGTTTTAAAATAGTTTTTAATTTTTCTCTAAAAACCAAAACCAAAAATATTCGACAATCAAGCATTAAACAAAAGACATAACCGTGATTTTCAATTCAAATCTCGCCGTGGAATACGACCCCGGAAGATTAATTGTCATTTGTCATCAAGTGATTCTTTTATCTTATTGGGAATACAAATATTAAAACTGTCGTACACTTATAACGTATCAGTTTTTGGCGCCGCTGCCGGGGAGGTTTGACCAACTGTTACGTTGTGTTTGGCGTTCGTGCCTTGAAGATCCTTTTTTTGGAAAGTTTATTTTGTTAAAAACTTAAAAACCCAAAAAAAAAAATAAATAAATAAATAAATAATAAAAAAATAAAATAAAAAGTACAAAAATCCAAAAATATTTTCTTTTTTTTTTTCAAAAACTTTCAAAAATCCAAATATACTTTTCGTAAATATTCTCAAATATCTTTTTCTAAAATCTTTTTTCAAAAACTAAAACTACAAAAATATTTTCATTTTCTCAAAAAAAAAATATTTTTTAAACCAAAAGTATTTTTTTCTAGCTTCTTTCTACCTCTCATCCCCATGATCTTCTTACCATGGAGGACTTCTACCGCCCTTCACTCATCGGTAGAGGAGGACCGATCGCTCCGACAACCAATCAAAAAACCAATTTCGTTCTAAAAAATTATATGGTTGAGCGTATTAGACAAAATTGCCAATTTCATGGATTTGAATATGAAGATGCAAACCAACACTTAAACAGATATTTTTCAATTTCTGAAGACATTGTCAATCTTAATCTTTTTCCATTCTCTCTATCCCACAATGCTGAAAAATGGTTTTATCATCTTAAAACTGATTCTATTCGGGCTGAGATGGTCACCAAGTTTCTATCCAAATATTATCCTTATTCTCGAGCATTGCAATTTTGGAAAGACATCTTTAATTTTCAGCAATGGCCCGATGAATATGTATTTGAAGCTTGGGGAAGATTCAAATCATTGTTGTGGAAATGTCCTGATCATAGAATTTTGCTTCTTGATCAAATCCTAATCTTTTATCATGGACTAACAATGATTGGTCAGGACAAAATCATGTTGGCTGCCGGTGGAAATCTCATGCAAAAGACTCCTCAAGAAGCTTATGATTTAATCGAGAATATGTCACATCATCATTATCAGTGGGACGCTGAAGTTCAGTACGAATCTACCACTGTTTTGAGTGATCATTATTCCGATTACAATTCCGCAATGAGTGCACAGCTTGAGGTCCTTGGCAAGCAAGGACCAGGTCATCCTAACTCTGTTCATTTTACATACTCTGATGAGAGTGATAAGGATGAGCCTTTAGAGGAAGAGAATTCAGAGATCAATTCACTCATTAAGGATCCTTCAGATGCCTTTTTAATGGGGGACAAGGAAGTCGAATTCAATCCTCTTAAGGATATTGATGACCTTGTTCCAATCCCAAGGGCATCCGAGAAACCCTTTAATCTTCCTGACTTTGAATCATTTTACATTGACTTCAGTCTCAAAGAATTTGAAGACTTTCTTTATCATAGTCCTTCGATTGCTCCACCGGAGTATGATCATTTTCACTTTGATCTCGAAGCCGATCTAGGAGAGTTGACTAGATTTGTAAACCCATCTAATGAATTATCGTCTAAACATGTCGACATCACATCTCCATCGGAATATGATCATTTTCACTTCGATCTCGAAGCCGATCCAGGAGAGTTGACTGGACTTTTGAATGAGAATCCGTTTAAGGAATTATCGTCTAAACATGTCAACATCACATCTCCACCAGAGTATGATTATTTTTACTTCGATCTTGAAGAAATGGAGACTAAAATGAATGAGATGCAGATTCATAGCCCACAAAGTACCGCACAAATCCCACCTCCGTATATCCTGCTTGTTCCTGAGCCTAAGCCAGAAATTTCTTTCATGGCCATTTTATTTGAGAAGCTAATAACTAGTTGTAATAAGGTAACTCTTGATATTACCATCCGTGGTCCATACACTATCTTTTCACAACTGCGTTATGCTATTCATGGCTCCTATTGGTTCTTAAGCATTCTTGGCCAGCGACTAATTTCTTCTTCATCAAATAGTCGCGGCCGCATTCTTCTTGTGAAATTCCCCAAGTCTCACTCTTTTGATTTATTTGAGTTGGGAGATGAAAATGAAGTATTTGATCCCGCAATATTCGTTATTACTGGTCGACTCTGAAGTTTGAAAGATATTCCATCAAAAATTCAACCATCCCATCTTTCCCCTATGGACAACTAAATTCGGGGGCGAGTTAAGCTAGCGACTCTTTAATAAACAAGCGCTTCTCGGGAGGCAACCCGTGTTATCTATCTATCTATCTATCTGTTATTTTTATTTTCTAATTATTGTGATGTGAATATTGGATAAGTGTGGGGGAGTGCTTCTCTCCATGTTGTGTTTTGTGGGTTTCTGTTTTTGCTTGCAGGATTCCCTATGATCGTGAAGACCTCCGTGCTTGTTTTCAAATCCTCCAACACTCGGTCTCCGATCATATTCATTGTTATATTTAGGGAAATCCTTTATCATATGTGCTAAACTTGATATAGTTTTCCCCTTTCACACTTTAAATTTTAAGCATTTGCCTTTTTCGTTCCAAAGTGTGGGGGTAACACCCGATATTTTTGAACATTGAGGCCAATGTTCAGTTCTAAGTGTGGCGGGGATTTCTATCAAAATTTTCAAAAAATTTCAAACCCTTCCATTGTCTATTTCCTACGCAACCCCGTTTTAACCTATATATTTGTTTGATTTATTAGCAAAAAAAATGAAATGAAAGAAAAAATGAAAAATTTATGTGTATAAATAAGTAGGCCCATAGGCTAGAACAAGGGAGATTCTGACTTGACTGAGTATTGCACTCTAGCTTTCCCCTTAGCTTTCGAGACTGAGCGTTCGCTTAACTTAAAATTTTTGCAAAGAAAGAAAAATAAAAGTTAGATGCTAAGCGTGGAGTAGTTGGATCTCTTTAGAGCTCATAGAGGTTATTTGTGGCTTTTTGCTCCCACCAGCTTGAAACATATAAAAAATAAAGCTTTGAATAAATAAATATGCACGGTTTTGGCGATAGTTAGTTTTTACTCCTTATTTAGAGAATTCTTGCTTATGGGAGTTGGATACACATCAAGGTACTGTCAGCGTTACGGGGAAATAATACAACTGGTTCCTGATAGTTTGTTGCTATTGTTTCGGATGTTGAAAGACTGTAGGACTCGGGGTTAGGCACCTAATAAATGTGAAATAAACCGAAGCCATAATAGACTACTGTGCCCTGACGGTTCGTTCCCGTTGACATGGTTGTTCAATGGGTGCAGGTAATAATAATAATAATCCAAAGCCGATACAAGTTTTTTGTTTCCTGACGGTTCGCTCCTGTTGACTCAGACTTGAAAAACGCAGAGAAAATTCCCAAGGTCATAATAGGCTACTGTTTCTGGACGGTTCGCTCCCATCGTTGCAATTGTTATAAATGGTCGATGGCTAATATGCTTAATAATAAGGGCCAAATATACAAGTAGCCCGGTCGATTAAGGTGTTGGGCTTTTTTAGCCCCAAAAAAGTCGCTTTCTCAAAATAGCCCAAGAAATAAGCGACTTTCAAAAAGTCGCTTAAAGAGACTTTTTTGTCAATTAAGCGACTTACTATTTGTGTCTTTTTGCAGCAAAAAAGTTACTTTTTTAAGCGATTTTTGCTAGATTTTAAGCGAATTTTTGACTTTTTAAGCGACTTTTCGCTAGGGGCCAAAAAGTACACGCCACATGTCGCTCCCACATTTGGTCGCTTATTTCTTGGGCTATTTTGAGAAAACGACTTTTTTGGGGCTAAAAAAGCCTAACACCTTAAGCGACCGGGCTATTTGTAGAATTGGCCCTAATAATAATGATAATAAAGCCAAATTTTGACTCCGGGGATATCCTAATAAAGCTTCTGTCTCTGGACTCGTAGATGAGTTGTTTCGGTCGAAATAAAAAGGATATCCCCTAAATCGTGTTAAATTAGGACCTTGATGTGGGCCTCATTCTTATTTGCAGCATTTCTCCGGGGAAGGATTTTAAACTAATTATTTTCTAAACCGGGTGCCTTTATCGGAATAACATCTATCGAAATAAGAAAAACTCGTTTTTCAAAATAAAATCCATAGAGGATCTAGGAATAAGGGAGCAAGAAGTAGCTGCGCGTACACAATTAGCATCTATGAGTAGTGTTAGCGTTTAATTTTATATTTAGCTGTGATTTCGTTTTAAGCTTGGTTTGGGGATTGCGAAAATCAAGGATGATGATCTTTATCTCCTGGAAACACCCAGTTTGTGTGTTTCCCGTTCTTGAAGCCTTTTATATCTTTTGAAAAAAAAAAAAAAAAAAAAATATTAAATTAATTGTTATTGTTATTATGTCTATCTTTTATTTTATTTTCTGATTAAAACGGGGTGTTTTCAAATTAAAAGATTTTTATACCCCTTGATTTATATCTTTCTGTTCTTGTTTGATGTGAGGGATTTTTAGTTAAGGGGGTTTAAAGATTTTCAATCACCACGAGTGTGATAAATATTGCGTGAGGGACCATCAATGGATTAGTGTGGGGGATTTCTGATGTCTGCTTAAACACACATCATTTTATACCAGAAAACAACATGCTAAAACGGACTAATGACCATAAAATATGTTAAATTATATTGCAAAAATGTTTGGTTTGCGTTATTATGTCTTGCAGATACAAGGGTTTGAAAACAAAGCAAAAACGGTAATTTCCCGAGCACTCTATTGGAAAGAGCATGAAATTATGAGTAATTTGTGTGGAGTATCGAGGCAAAAGACAGAGTTTTAAAAGATTAAATGAAGCCCGAAAGAAGATTAATACCAAGTATATTTGTTAGAATCCGGATCAGCCCAAAAAGGGAATAAAAGAAAGTTTGTGGAAGAACATGTCACAAAACCAACTCTAGTGGAGATGGTATTGGTGCTGTTGGTGGAGGTGCGCGTAATTCATGCTAGAGGTCAGGGGTTCGAGCCACGCTAACCAACCTTTCTTTTTCTTATATCTCAGTTGCTGCAGAATTAACATTTGGTCCCTGAAAAGCTGCAAAAATTGACAAAAACACCCCTTGACGTTTTCCACTCAAAGCCCACCACATGGCACATCATCTAGCCACAAATATTAGCTTGGGGAGCAAGTTGATTTTTGAGATATAACCACTATCTACAGCCAAACGAAGGGAGAGACCAGTTTTTTTTCTTCTTTCATTTTTCTTTTTTCTTTTTTAGTTTTTTAGGTTAGTTTTAATTTTATTTAAATTAGATAAACTTTGTAATAAATCTTGGTATTTTAAAGTATTAATCTATGTCATGTTTCTTTCATCTCTCTTTAAATTCAAGTTTTTATTTCAATGTTTTAGTTAATGATATTTTTCCCACTTAATCTCTAGTTTTAGTATAATAAGCATTTTTTAGTATTTGTCTTTTCTACTTTGTAGCTTTAAATCTTTATAGTTTTTCAATAGCTTTAGCTTATTAGTTATAATCTAGTTTAATCAAATTAGCTTATTCATAGCTAATTTTGATTAAAGATTAGTGCTTTTTAGATTAACTTAGCCTATTTTCTTTTCTCTTATTCGATCTAGCTTTTTAGCTTGTATCGATCTTTACTAGTTTAGATCTATTAGCTTTTTAGCTTATTGGATTAAATTCTAGTACTTCTAGATCAAGTTAGCTTTTCCATAGCTTATTTGATCTAGTTTAGTTATTTAGATTGCTTATTTGTACTAACCTTTGTTAAAGTTTTGATTTTTCTATGATCTCATCATCTCATCATATGGCGAGGAGCTTATGGGTTTTATAAGCTTGCTTATTAACCAAAGTTTGTAGCTTTCTTTGTTTCTATTAATCTAAATAGTGAATAAAGTTTATAACTTTATTGATTATTTGGATAAATACAAGCTAATAAAGAAATAAAATTTGGGGTTTGATAAATTTATAAGATCGGGTGGTATTTAGTCTCACTTTATTCACCGGGTTCTATTTCCTTACTTTCTCTACTAGTTTAGTTTATTAATTTGTTTAGAATTATGCTTAATAATGTTGGATTTATTATTGTTCTTGCTATTTAAGTTAATATGAGTAGTGAGTAGATCTTTTTATATGCTTGTTAAGTGTTGGTGATTTGGGAAATTAAGTGTGAAACCTTAGAAATTATTAGTTGATAACCTTTGGTTCACTTGGTTTGATTTTTAATAACTTTAACGAGCAAAAGCTGTTAAGTAAACTAATTATCTAAACCAAGTAGATTTTACCTAGGTAAAAAGAAGTGTTTTCAATATAAACCAACATTTTGAGAAAACATTCCTTTTTAAACGGGTATTCAAATGTTGTTGATTAATAATTTCCGGATTCTTTTTGGATATTTTTAGTTGGTTGTTTTAACGGGCAAAAGCCGTTAGGATAATTGATTATTTAGATCTAATAATTTTTACCAAGAAAAATTAATTGTTTTCAATATAAGCCGACTTTGTGAGAAAATGATTTATTTTGACGGGTATTAATTAAAAAAGGGCTTAAAACGAGAATTCACACTTTATGATATTTTCACCATTCTTGACAAGCATATATTTTAATATCATATTCTTAGCTTAACTTTCTCGTCATTAGTTGTAGTCTACTTTTAAAATAGTTTAAAATAGTTGTTTTAAAATAGTTTTTAATTTTTCTCTAAAAACCAAAACCAAAAATATTCGACAATCAAGCATTAAACAAAAGACATAAACGTGATTTTCAATTCAAATCTCGCCGTGGAATACGACTCCGGAAGATTAAATGTCATTTGTCCTCAAGTGATTCTTTTATCTTATCGGAAATACAAATTTTAAAATTGCCGTATACTTATAACGTATCAGTTAGCGTTGTAAGCAAACCATTTTGTCAATGTTGTCACCTTACGGTCACGACGATTAACAACTGATTCTAAGTTATCATTGTCCTGAAAGGTGAAATTGTTAATACAAATATTGTCTAAAAAACGTTATTTATATTTTACAATATTTTCTATATTTTGTTAGAGACAATTATAAACTTTATTTTACCAGAACATAAGTATAGTTAAGTCTTTTACATATATTATCACAAGTCTTTCTTAAATACAAACTAAACATTACTTAGGTAGCCAGTATATACATTTTACAAGTATACTTTCATAAACATGTTAATCTAAAAAGAAATTGTATTTTTACCAAGGTTGCAAAAATCGTGAATCGGTAGTCGGGCGATCGACCACCTTGTAGCTTGTAATCGGTCTAGGCAGGATTAATCAGTGATTAATCGGATTGGCATTACTGACAAATTTTAGTTATTTCTGACAAGTTTTGTGTATTTCCGATGAGTTTTAGGTATTTCCGGCTAGGTATTTTCTAAAAAACAACTTGTAATAGACTTAAACAGTTACTATAAGTGATCAAAATAAGTTTACAGTGAGTTTTGGGTACTTCCGGCAAGATTTATAGGTTTTCGGAAAGTTTGACCACCATTGACCGTCGTTGATCGCCGTTGACCACGGTTGACCTATTTGTTTGACCCAGTTACATAAATCGGCAAGGTCGGTGGCCTTGTAACACCTAATCGGTGATTAATCGGCCTTGTAGACCTTTTTTTGCAACACTGATTTTTACATCATTCCATGGATCGTCCTACTCTAATCTAAGATTGCATAGTGTGGAAAACTAGAAGGGGGGTTGAATAGTTTTTACCGTTTTTCAAGTTTTATTTGCTTTGTTACTATACGTTAATTTCAAAGGAAACAATCACAAATAAATAATCACACAATGTAAACAAAAGATAAAGAGAGGAAAGATCAAACCACACGACACTGTTGTTTATAGTGGTTCGGCTACAAGGACTCTCTTCCTTGCCCTACTCCACTCCCCGAGTTTCCTACTCGAGAGTTTATCTTTCACTAAGAAACAAACGCCTTTTCTAGGCGGAGAAAACCTTTACACGTCGCTTACTTCCTTTTCCGGTACTAAGCTAAACACCGGGTTCTTTCACAAGGTAGAACCAACCTGACGTCGCCTATTTACTTTACCGACACTAAGCTAGATGTCGAGTTCTTTACACGGGTACAACTACTCCCTACACTCTTTGTGCTTTAAGGACTAAAGCACTAACCAAACTCACTGATTACAAATGATAGATATGATGTGTGAAACAAACTATAATATCACACAGTAATGCAACTAAAGGATTACGGTTCTGTAGATCCTTGAATGCTTGATCTCTTTTCTACAAAATGAAAGATCAAAGTGAAATGCAACTATGAATGATGTTAGTAAGATATGTACTGAATGAATATGTGTGTTAAAGCTATATGAGTGATGATAGAGCCAAATGATCAGCTTCCTATTTATAGGCAAGCTGATCTTCAGCTCACGGATCCCACGGATCCCTCACAAGGGATCCGTCCTTCATTGGATTTGGATCCGTGGGATGTGACAGCTAAGGTTTAGTTGTCTCTTACCATATCTTACCAAATCATCCAAGATCCTCAAATGTCAACTATGTATCTTGCAAATCTAAACAAGATATATCAAAGATATTGTATGTGATGTATGCAATGATGTCATGGAATGAGTTTAGAATTAAAGTTTCCTTTTAAGGAAACAAGTCACTAAATAAGCAAACTTGTAATTCTTGGTTATTATGTGAAGTGTAAAATGTGTACTTAAGAGACTTAAGCTAGTATTTATTATTTGCTAAAAGATATTCCTTTTATTTGTCATTAACAAAACTAATGAAAGATCAAAGAATATAAATAACGTTTTTGAGACGCTATTTGTATTAACAATCTCCCCTTTTTGTTGATGACAAAACATAAGGTATATTTTTGAGCAAGAGAATAAATATAGCATGAGTTCTTAAAAATATATATTAAGTTTGTTTATTAAAGAAAAGTTTTGTAAAAAATGTATGTACTGTGATGAATCACAGTTAATGCAAACTTAGTCCTTTCTCCCCCTTTTTGTCGAAACAAAAAGAGTAGCGTAGCGGAATGCGATTTTGATAACTTTAAAGCTCCCCCTTGTTTTATACTCCCCCTAGATGGAGTAATCAAGGAAATAATGCATGAATCTACAAAACAAACGGTTAGTATATGAAATGCTTATGAGATGCTCCCCCTTGATGTATACTCCTCACTTCTCGAGTACCAACGTATACTATGAAGGGTATGATATGCTACAAATGAAGTGTTAGTAATGAATGACTTCAATGAAGAAGTAGAATGCTTGTGAAGTATTCATCCAAACAAGCCTTTCAATATGTTTTGACTTTTAAAAGTCAAACTATGTGTCTGATCATTATTTTTACCTAAAGCAAGCATAATCAAGGTATAATATGATGTTAGTTCATAATGATAATGACAATATGCAATATGTTGATCACTCATAAGCATAAAATATCACATTCATAGATATTGAAAATTTTGTGACAAAAGTCACAATGATGAAATGATGTTACAAGTACAATAAGAAGACATCCTAGAAAGAAAATAAAAAGTCCTAAAGCAACAATTTAAAAGGTCCTAACAACTAGTCTAGAAAGATCCTATTGAGGAGGATGAGAGATGGCGTTTAAACGTTCAAGAACATGGTTCAAGATGAACCTCATCTCATTTTGAAGCTCATGGACCAAGATGTTGGTCCTTTGGGCCAAGTGAGCCGTTCTCTCATAATGTGCGCAATCATGACTTGAGAAACCGGGAGGAAGACTAGGCTCCAAGTTTTGTGGTGGTGGTGGTGGTGATGGTGGTTGGTTGGTTGTTGTTGTTGGATGGTTGTTGTGGTGTTTGGAGGGAGTTCATAAGGATGTTTTGAATGTCCATTGCTTCATGAAGGCGATGGTCAACCATACCCGAGAGAGTATAGAGTTGTGTTAACTCCGCACTTATCTCCTCTTGTGTTTGAGGAATGTTGCTCCACATTGCTTCATCAATGGCAATGAGTGTTGAAGTTGGTGATAGTGGTGGTATTTGTGGACGAGGTTGTGGTGCTTCTCGGTATAGAGGACCATGAATCTCTGGATGGAGAGGATGAAATAGCATAGGTTCTAAGTTTTCAAGACTTATTGGAGGATTGGTTGATGTAGGTGGAAGATCTTCTAACTCTTCAAGATATGGTTGTGGAGATGTTGGTGGTATCCTAAATAGTTCCATGGGTTGGAGTTTTGGTAAAGATGGTGATGAGGCAGACTTCTCAGACTGTGATGGAGCGGGAGCGGGAGCGGGTGGTGGTGTGGTTGCTATAGGAGTAATGGTAGGAGGTGGTGTTTTTATGACTACATGTGAGGGAGTTGGAGTGGATAAAGTAAGGAAGTTTTCACTAGCAATGGGTGAGGATATGTTTAGTGGTGATGATTCTTCAGAGGATGATTTGTGAATGTTGATGAAACAACAAGGTTTCACACTCATACAGGCTGTTCGTTTTAGTGGCTTGGATGTGGAGGAGCTGTTTGATTTTGTCATTGAGACTTTTTGGTGAAGTATGATAGCTAAAATGTACAGGAGAAGAGATGGTTGTGATGTGAATTGAAGATCCTAAAGTGCTAATTTATAGACAGAAGGTTTGTGAGTCTGTGTGTTTGGATTTGATGTGAATCCAATAGAGAATGTTGGTTTCTAATGATTTGGAACAAAAATTTGTGCAGGTCATATCAAGGAAGTCAATCCATTGAGCTTTGGTTGAGTAATGTGTTGTGGATTTGCAGTTAATACAAGGAGATAGTGGAAAATCTGATGATTTGATATTTCCACGGATTTGACGGATCCCTAAAAAGGGTTCCTTCTTTGTATCAGTTTGGTAACTCACACCTAAAATTCAAAAATTTAAATTTTGGTGGGAAATTTTGTTCCTAAGTTTCTAAGAATTCCTAAATGATTCTAAGATGAATTATGATCAGAGAATGAATCCTAAATGATACTGAACACTAAGATTTATGAATCGGGATTAGTCGAAAAAGTTTTAGATTTTTACTAGGGAACCTGCGGATCCAAGTTGAATCAAAGGCGGAACCAAAGTTAGGGATCTGCCTAATCCGCAAGTTGGCGGATGGCGGATCCAACGATAAGCCTTGGCGGAGCCCAGGTTAGGGATCCGTCGGATCCGTATGCCTAAAACTAAAGAAACTAAACAGAACATAAGTCATATTTCGCATTTTTCGACGAAAACCCGAAAATTCACCTAGACCTTACTTAACATCTAATATGTATAGAAAAACAACTAAATATGATAACATTAACACATGATTGTACATAGTTTAATTCGTTCTTAGAAACTTACCGTTTTAGGTGTTATGCCAAACATAGGCTATAACCCGGAAAATTGATAACCATGATGGTTATCTACCTGCAAATGTTAGTTATTACACATACACAACAAGTATTATCAGATAAATTCGAGACACATAGGAGTTTAACATCACAATATCCAAAATTGTTCAAAACCAAACACTCCATCAAGTAAGCTTCTTCTTCAACTTCTTCATCCCCTTGTGCAATTTCATCATCCAACGACCAAGATTCTTCACCATTCCTTTGATGTTTCGATACTCAGCGGATTCATTTTGAATTGGAGGAAGATGGCTCAAGTATTCGGGTAGAGGAATCCTAGAATTTGGCAAACCATCATCTTCACTCATTGAAGATGATGAGGATGATGTTGGTACACGAGGACGTTTGCCCTTATCAACACTAACCCTAAAGTCGCTCAAAGGAACGAAGGTATGTTCAATTTCATTTTAATCCGGAACAAAGCCTAAATGGTTTGGACGAGCGGGTGCAAAGGCTCTATAAAGTCGGGTTAAGAGCATACCATAAGGCATTGCAATCTTGCTTTGAACCGGAATGTCACACATTCTTTTGGCAACATAATAAGCAAGATTGAAGGGTTGACGAGTAGAGATGTTATACATCATATGACACAAACAAGCATTGATGTGATCACGGTTTCCTATGGTGCACATCACATTAGCCCTTAATACATCCTCCATCTTCTTGAATTCGGGTTTGAGTTCATTTAGCTCAATTGCAAATGGATCTCTAGCAACTTCACGACCATGATACATTCTTGTGGGGTTGTTCTTAGGAATGAAGAGATGTTCCCTAATCACTTCTTTTGATTCGAGAGGAGTGACATATGGTGCCGTCCTATCGAGATTGGATTCTAAGATTGTTAAGGACCATTTGTCCGAGTAAATACATGTCCCTTGGTTTGGAATTCCTAAGACCTCACCAAATTGATCAAGAGGGATGTTGACAAGATTTCCATTTAGAGTAAAATGAAGACTTAAGTAACCTTGGTCACTCGAACTAAAACCTACACTAGAATAGAACTCAAGTATGAACCTAGGAATAATTGGTTCATCTATATCTAAAAGAGAATCAAATCGAATTGCGGCTAATTGTTCCCTAAGTTTTGTTCCTTCATAGAACGATGAATCTACGACTCTACCCTCATGGACATACTTTTTCTCTAAGGCTTTGAAAATTTAGATTTGGGCATTTGTTAGACCTTTGGTTTTGTGGACATTGGGTAAGTAGTTAACGGTTCTTTTGTGATCGTAGTTGGTTGCGGGAGGCATGATTTTCCTAAGTACAAAAGTTACATAGTTTTAGTTAAAATGATCAAAGTAAGTGTAAAATTCCTAGTGTGTTCCTACATGGGGACAATGTGGAGGTGCGGTTATCTCGACTCCTTTGGATGCAAGAAAAATTAGTTTATGCAAGTTTTGTTTATAAACGAGAGATAACCCAAACGCTCTTATTTCAATGTAGCTACGGTTGAATGTACCCGAAAATACATATTAATTATGTATTCCCTTTAGCATTCAAGAGACATTATGCAAGTGAAGTCTAAAAGATAACGTTTTTGCATTTGTATGAACAATGTTCAAAAAAGATCATATTACCTAGTCGTTAGAAGATTTTAGTGAAAAATTTTCATGGGGTTTTTGTTAAATTAAGACAATGTGCTATGAGATGCAATTCCTAACTAAGAAAAACATGTTTTTAAGTATAATGCAATAAATATGCTTCATGATTTTTCAAGAATTATGCATATACCCCAAGTTTATGTTTTGTGCATGAAATGGAAATCCTAGACGCAGATCAGGAGTATAAATATGATAAGAATACTTACAGTGATGTTAGAAGCACAAATTTGTGGAAGAAAATGGTCTAAATTGTGATGGAGATTAAGTGTGTGTCGAGTATAGTAAGGTGATATGTTTTGGAGTGAGGAATGAATAGTAGTTGTTCTTGTTTATTTAATAATAAACTGAACTCAGCATGCGACGGATCCGGCGGATCCAAAACAAAGGATCCGTCCTTGTTGTCGATTGGATCCGCGGATCAGAACATATGTTTTGGTTTAGTGTCGTGTGTGGCTAAACTAATGTTTATACTTATGTTTCACTTAATCACTAGGTTCCATTAATCCTAATCCAAGTCTAAGATAGTTGAAAGGTTCTTGTTTAAGTGGTTTTGTGAGAATATCGGCAATGTTGTCCTCTGAGGAAACTTTCTCAATTGAGATGATTCCCTTCTGTACATTGTCACGAAGGAAGTGATGGCGTATTTCAATATGTTTGGTTCTAGCGTGTTGGACTGGATTTTTGCTTAGATCGATAGCACCTTTGTTGTCGCAAAGAATGGGAATGTTGTTGAGTTCAATTCCATAGTCGACGAGAGCTTGTTTCATCCACAGTGCTTGTTGACACGCCTTTCCTGCAGACACATACTCTGCCTCTGTTGTTGAGATTGCAAGGGCAGTTTGTTTCTTAGCGAACCATGATGTTAGACAATATCCTACAAAAGTACAAATACCGCTAGTACTTTTCCTATCAACATAATCACCTGCGTGATCTGAGTCGGTATACGCTATGGTTTCTACACCCGTTCCTTTGGGATACCATAATCCTAAATGTGTAGTACCTTTGATATACCTAAAGATTCTTTTAACGGCTTCAAGATGGGAAGTTTTTGGATCTTCTTGAAAACGTGCACATAGACAAACACTAAACATAATGTCAGGCCTACTAGCCGTAAGATAGAGTAAACTACCAATCATTCCTCTATATTTAATGGTATCTACGGATTCATTTTCTTCATCCTTAGTGAGTTTGGTTTCGGAGGACATGGGTGTTCTCATGGGTTTTGAGTCTTCAAGACCAAACTTCTTAAGCATATCTTTGATATACTTTGATTGGTTGAAGAATATCCCATCTTCAAATTGTTTAATTTGGAGACCTAAGAAAAAGTTTAGTTCCCCCATCATACTCATTTCAAACTCGTCATGCATGATTTTTGAGAAATCGTCGCATAACTCTTGACAAGTTGAACCGAATATAATGTCATCCACATATATTTGGACTATGATAATATGTGATCCCTTTTTCTTGGTGAAGAGAGTATTATCTACTAGGCCCATGGTATACTTATGGTCAACTAGGAAAGTCTTAAGTCGATCATACCAAGCCTTTGGTGCTTGCTTAAGTCCGTATAAAGCTTTCTTAAGTTTGAAAACATAATTTGGTTTTTCAAAGTCGGCAAAGCCGGGAGGTTGTGCAACATATACTTCTTCATTTATAAAACCATTTAAGAAAGCACTTTTAACATCCATTTGAAATAACTTAAAATCATGTGCACATGCATATGCAAGTAATATTCTAATAGACTCAAGTCTAGCTACGGGTGCAAAGGTTTCATCGTAATCTATACCTTCTTGTTGATTGTAACCTTGAGCTACTAGCCTAGCTTTATTTCTAGATACTATACCATTTTCATCCATTTTATTTCTAAAGACCCATTTGGTGCCGATTATGGTTTGGTTTTTAGGTGGAGGGACCAATGTCCAAACATCATTTCTAATAAATTGATTTAGCTCTTCTTGCATAGCAATTACCCAAGATTCATCTTTTATTGCCTCGTCTATATTTTTAGGTTCAACAGTTGAAATAAAACAAAAATAATTACTTTCATTTTGAGCTTTGGATCTTAATGTTCTTTCATTAAGTTTTCCTATGACGTTTTCTAATGGATGACTTTTAGTTTCTTTAATATTGACTATTTCTCCTTTTACGGGTTCATTGTCATTTTCAATGTTTTCTATATCATTAACCATTTGACTTTCAACTAAGTCATCATCTATCAAAGGTGATGTCTTAGAGGGAGGTGGACTTTCGTTGAATGTTACGTTCAACGATTCCTCGACTCTTGATGTTTCTTTGTTTAATACAATGTATGCTTTACTGTTTTGTGAGTACCCAAGAAATACACCTTCATACGACTTTGGGTCGAACTTAGTGAGATAATCCTTTGTGTTTAAAATGAAGCACTTGCTTCCAAAAACTCTAAAATATCCTAATGTAGGCTTTTTGCCTTGATAAATTTCATAAGGAGTTTTATTTAAAAATTGTCTAATTAAAACTCTATTTAGGATATATGTAGAAGTATCTACAGCGTGACACCAAAACTTTTTGTGGTATGTTTTGTTCATTTAACATAGTTCTACTCATTTCTTGAATTGTTCTATTTTTATGTTCTACTACACCATTAGATTGAGGTGTACGAGGAGCCGAGAAATTATGAGTTATTCCATTATTATCACAAAAATTTCCAAATTGGATTTCATTGTCAAATTCTCGACCATGGTCAGTTCTAATAGATACTATATTACTTCCTATTTGATTTTGAATTTTCTTGCTTAGAATTTCAAATTTGTCGAATGCCTCATTTTTAGTTTTCAAAAACTTTGTCCATGTATATCTAGAGTAATCATCTACTATGACTAAAGTGTAAAAATTTCCTCCATAACTTTGTATAGCCGACGGGCCAAACAAATCCATATGTAATAATTCTAGGCATCTAGATGTAGATACCATGTTTTTAGCCTTATGGCTATTATGTACTTGTTTCCTAATTTTGCAAGCATCACAAAAGTGTTGGTCATATTTCAACTTGGGTAGGTTCCTAACGAGTTCTTTGGATGACAAAGATTGAATAAGCCTCATATTAGCATGACCTAAGCGTCGATGCCATAGAGTTGAGTTTTCGTCCAAGGAGGTAAGACATAACTTATCTTTAGGTGTTTTATCTAATTTCATAACATAGACATTATTCTTTAAAACACCTTTTCCTACGGTTATGCCATCTTTAAGTATTTTACTTCCATTTTCACTGAAAAGGACGTTATACTTTTTGCGGCACAATTGACTTATACTAAGTAAATTAAATCCTAAATTATCTACATGAGCTACATCATCAATAGATAGAGAGTCATGAGAGATTGTACCTTTTCCGATGATTTTACTTTTAAGCTTGCTACCGAATGTGACATTACCTCCGTCATACACTTGATAGGTTGAGAAAAGATTTTTGTTTCCCGTCATGTGTCTTGAGCACCCACTATCTTTGATCCACTCATCAGGTTCAAGATCAACTTTCAAGCATACCTAAGTTCATAAAAGACTCAAGCATTTGGTCCCCAATATCTCATGGGTCCGTTTGGGTTAAACATGACATTATCATGGTTTATGTATGTAAATAGTGGACAATTGTTCCATGACATATAACTAGGACCATGAAAGTTTCTAGGTATGTTTTGGTTCCAATTATTTTGATAAGTATGTTGTGGATTAACTATACTCTTTGGAAATGGGTGTTTGGGAAAACTCATTTGAGGTCTCTGTTGATCCGTTTTAACTCTATATTCATTTCTAGCTTGTCCTCTTCCTAAAGATACTGCTGGTTTATGTTTATTATTGGTTATACTACTGTTAGGTTTCTTAGTAACTTTAACAAACTCGGAACGGTCAACTTTGTGAACCTTCTGTTCAACTTCTGTACTCGCGGATCCTTTGGATACACTTGGCGGATCCAAATTTTTGGATCCGTCGGATCCGTGAGTGTCCAACTTGGTTGAATCAGTTTTATTCACAGTCTGTTCCTTATAATCACTTAAGGTTCCTAGTTTCATAAAGCCTAGTCCTGTTTTATCATGAGGTAGCTTTTGCATTTTCATTATTTCATCTGCACAACTTATGTTTTTATCAAACCTTTTAAACTTTGAATTTTGTTTGATCAAATCTTCCTGTGTGGTTCTTAAGGTTTCTAATTCAAGTTTTAGTTCTTGACAAGACACACACGTTTCTTTACTATCTTTACCTTTTTCAATTCGTATTGCTTTTTCTTTAAGCCAAAATACTTCATTTTCTAAAAGTGTTGTCTTTGTTTTCAAAAACTTGTTTTTGTTTATGATTTTTAAAGTAACGTCACACAGTTTGTTATATTCTACTTCTAAGGTTTCGTCATCTATAGAGGAGTATGAATCAGAATGTACCTCTTCTGTGTCATTAGCCATAAGTGCCATTTCGTTGTTCTTAGGCTCATCATCATCATCTCCTTCACTATCGCTCCAAGCTCCACTAACGAAGGCTCTTTGAGACTTGGTCTTTGGAGGCTTTGGACATTCTTCTATTAAGTGACTGGAGTCACCACACCTATAGCATTTCCTATCAACCTTACCTTTCTTATCATCACGATCTTTCCGAGAGGATTTCTTTTCATCACGAGGTGGTTTTACAAACTTTCCTCGTCTCCTGAAGAATTTCTTGAAATCCCTCACGGCCATGGCATACTCTTCATCATCACTGTTTGAACAAGTCTCATCATCATCACTTGACTCGACTTTGGCTTTCAAGGCAATAGACTTAATCTTCTCCTTTTTGCCTTTGACAATTTCCGAGTCTTTTTCCATAATCATTTCATGAACTTTTAGGTTTCCTATGAGCTCATCCAGTGTCATGCTTGAGAGATCTTTAGATTCTTCAATAGCTGTCACCTTTGCTCTCCATTTCGGATGGAGTGCTCTTAGAAATTTCCTGACAAAATTCTTACTAGAAAAAGATTCATCAAGTGCTTTAAGTGATGTAATAATAGTATTGAACTTAGCAAACGCACTATCAATGGTCTCATCTTCAGAGATAACAAATTGTTCGTATTGTTGGACAAGAAGATCAATTTTGTTATCTTTTACTTGTGAGTTCCCTTGATGTGTGATAATAAGAGATTGCCAAATATCCTTAACCGTTTTAGACATAAAAACTCTTTCATATTCTTTCTTAGGTAAGGCATTATAAAGCATCATTTTGGCTTCATTATTTTTGGCAATTAGTTTCTTTTGCTCATCACTGTGACGAGTAAGAGAAGCTCCTTCATCCCGACCACCCGAAATATTATTACTAATAGGTTTGTAATCACCATCAACTATAATATACCATAGATCTATGTCCTTTGACTTTACATAAGTCTCAAAGCGATTTTTCCAATAAATAAAACAATTTGGTTCAAATAGAGGTGGTCTCTGCATAGATTTCCCTTCTTTAAAGTTTTCAAAATCCATGGATCGTTTTAAGTTTTAAAATACAATATATTTTAAAGATCTTAAGTAACGTAGCTCTTGATGCCAATTGTGGAAAACTAGAAGGGGGGTTGAATAGTTTTTACCGTTTTTCAAGTTTTATTTGCTTTGTTACTATATGTTAATTTCAAAGGAAACAATCACAAATAAATAATCACACAATGTAAACAAAAGATAAAGAGAGGAAAGATCAAACCACACGACACTGTTGTTTATAGTGGTTCGGCTACAAGGACTCTCTTCCTTGCCCTACTCCACTCCCCGAGTTTCCTACTCGAGAGTTTATCTTTCACTAAGAAACAAACTCCTTTTCTAGGCGGAGAAAACCTTTACACGTCGCTTACTTCCTTTTCCGGTACTAAGCTAAACACCGGGTTCTTTCACAAGGTAGAACCAACCTGACGTCGCCTATTTACTTTACCGACACTAAGCTAGATGTCGAGTTCTTTACACGGGTACAACTACTCCCTACACTCTTTGTGCTTTAAGGACTAAAGCACTAACCACACTCACTGATTACAAATGATAGATATGATGTGTGAAACAAACTACAATATCACACAGTAATGCAACTAAAGGATTACGGTTCTGTAGATCCTTGAATGCTTGATCTCTTTTCTACAAAATGAAAGATCAAAGTGAAATGCAACTATGAATGATGTTAGTAAGATATGTACTGAATGAATATGTGTGTTAAAGCTATATGAGTGATGATAGAGCCAAATGATCAGCTTCCTATTTATAGGCAAGCTGATCTTCAGCTCACGGATCCCACGGATCCCTCACAAGGGATCCGTCCTTCATTGGATTTGGATCCGTGGGATGTGACAGCTAAGGTTTAGTTGTCTCTTACCATATCTTACCAAATCATCCAAGATCCTCAAATGTCAACTATGTATCTTGCAAATCTAAACAAGATATATCAAAGATATTGTATGTGATGTATGCAATGATGTCATGGAATGAGTTTAGAATTAAAGTTTCCTTTTAAGGAAACAAGTCACTAAATAAGCAAACTTGTAATTCTTGGTTATTATGTGAAGTGTAAAATGTGTACTTAAGAGACTTAAGCTAGTATTTATTATTTGCTAAAAGATATTCCTTTTATTTGTCATTAACAAAACTAATGAAAGATCAAAGAATATAAATAACGTTTTTGAGACGCTATTTGTATTAACACATAGGATCCTTGAAAGATATGGTGAATATTTTGTTTAGATTATCACTCTAGAATCCTTGAAAGATATGGTGTATATTTTGGTTAGATTTGATAAAAGATTGTGAAGATTTTCTGTCAGGTCCCCGCAGAACCAAAAGGATGCACAGACGGAACCCTTGATTTGGTTCCGTCTGATCCGTGGTTTGCTGGCCTTGGTGCCTATAAATAGCAAGCCAAAACATGTTGTTTAATCATCACTTACATACATAAAACAACATACATTCTTTCATTCATCATTCCTTATATCTAACTCATTCATATTTCACTTTATTGAGCTTTTTTTGTAGCAAGAAGATCATAACATCATTTAAAGGCTTACAAGCTTCAACAAAGCGTTGCAAGACTTGTTAGTTCGTCATAGTGTGAATTGTAGTTATTCATACATCATTGTTTGTACCAAACCATCATAAACCTCTGATAGTGATCGGTTAGTATTTTAGTCCTCAAAATACATAGTGTCACGGGAGTGGTTGTACCCTTGTAAAAGAACTCGACATCTAGATTTGTGCCGGAAATATTGTGTAAGCGACGTGTAAAGGTTTTCTCCGCCGGATAAAGGAGCTTGTTGACTAGTGAAGAAAACTCTCGAGTTGAATACTCGGAGAGTGGAGTAGGGCAAGGAAAAAGAGTCCTTGTAGACCGAACCACTATAAACGCTCGTGTTGTGGTTTGATCGTTTCTATCTTTCTTGCACTTTACATATTGTTATTTTGTTTGCATACATTAAGTCATTTCACACACAAAGATAACTAAAAAAAAGAAATTAAAAACGGTAAAACTATTCAACCCCCCTTCTAGTTTTTCACAATTGGCATCAGAGCTACGTTACTCAAGATCTTTAAAATTTATTGTATTTTAAAACTTGAAACGATCCATGGATTTTGAAAACTTTAAAGAAGGGCAATCTATGCAAAGGCCACCACTTTCTGGACCAAATGGATTTATTTATTGGAAAAGCCGTTTTGAAACATATGTGAAATCAAAAGATATAGATTTATGGTATATAATTATAGAAGGTGGTCATAAAGCTATTATAAAAGATATTGCAAGTGGTCGGGATGAGGATACTTCACTTACTCGTCATATTGAGGAGCAAAATGAGTCTATGTACAAAACCGCTAAAAAATTTGGCAATCTTTAATAATCACTCATCAAAGAAATTCACAAGTCAAGAATAACAAAATTGATCAACTTGTTCAACAATATGAACAATTTAGTATTCCTGAAGATGAAATCGTTGATAGTGCATTTGCTCATTTTAATACTATTATTACCTCTCTCAAAGCACTTGATGAATCCTTTTGTAGTAAGAACTTTGTCAGGAAATTCCTTAGAGCACTTCATCAAAAATGGAGAGAAAAAGTGACGACTATTGAGGAATCTAAAGATCTCTCAATGTTATCACTTGACGAGCTAATTGGAAACCTCAAAGTTCATGAAATGGTGATGGTGAATGACTCAGAGATTGTTAAAGGCAAAAAGGAAAAAGTCAAGTCCATTGCCTTAAAAGCAAGAACGGAGTCAAGTGATGATGAAGAATCTAGATCGGGAAGTGAAGATGAAGAATACGCCATGGCCGTAAGAGATTTCAAAAAGTTCTTTCGAAGATGAGAAAAGTTTGTAAGACAACCTAGAGATGACAAGAAACCTTTCCGAAAAGATCTTGATGATAAAAAAGGGAAGGGTGAAAGAAAATGCTTTAGATGCGGAGACACAAGCCATCTCATAGGAGATTGTCCAAAGCCACCTAAAAACAAAACTCAAAGAGCTTTTGTGAGTGGTGCTTGGAGTGAAAGCGAAGATGACGACGAGGAACCAAAGAATGACGAAATTGCTCTCATGGCTCAAGACTCTAATGAGGTACACTCTGACTCATCTTACTCCTCTATTGATCATAAACAAAAATAAGTTTTTAAAAAGTAAAAATGAATTTTTGGAAAATGAAGTTTATGAATTAAAAGAAAAAACCAAACGTTTAGAAAAGAGTAAAGCCATTGACACGGTATGTACATCATGTCAAGAACTTGGACTTGAAATTGAAAAACTTAAAATCACACAGAATGATCTCATCAAACAAAATTCAAAGTTCAAAAGATTTGATAAGAGTATTTGTTGTGCTGATGAAATAATGAAAATCCAGAAATTACCATATGATAAAACTGGATTAGGATTTATGAAATTGGGAGATTTAAGTAGTCTAAATAAGCAAGCCGAAAAGGAGCAAGAAACTGCTCCAACCACCTCAGGATGTCACGGACCAGACGAAACCAAGAATTTGGTTCCGTCCGTTGAACCATTTGGTTCCGTGAGTTCCTCAAGTGAACAAAAAGATAGCAAATCGGCTCGTACTGAATTCGTTAAAGTCACAAAGAAATCTAAAGTTGTTACAAAGGAAAGTAAACAAAAACCAGCTATTACAATAGGAGTAGGACTTGCTAAAAATGAGTTTAGATCTAGAACTACTCAACAAAGACCTAAAACACCTATTCCCAAACGTCCCATTCCAAAAAGTAACTATAACGTACAACCCTACCATCAACATAATGGTTGGAATCAAAACTTCCCTAGACATTATCAAGCTCCTAACTACATGCCATGGAACTCATATCCACCGTTTCCATACATGAATTAAGTTAATGGGATGTTTAACCAAAATGGACCCATGAGATATTGGGGACCAAATGCTTGAGTTTTTATATAACTTAGGTATGCTTGAAAGTCAAATTGGAACCAGACGAGTGTATAAAAGATAGTGGTTGTTCAAGGCATATGACTGGAAACAAAAGCCTCTTCTCAACCTACCAAGAATATAATGGAGGTAATGTCACTTTTGGTAGCAAATTGAAAAGCAAAATCATCGGAAAATGTACTATCTCTCATGACTCTCTCTCTATTGATAATGTTGCTCATGTTGATAATCTAGGATTCAACCCACTTAGTATTAGTCAACTATGCCGTAAAAAGTATAATGTTCTATTTAGTGAAAACGAAAGTAAAATACTAAAAGATGGAATAATCGTAGCAAAAGGAGTTTTGAAAAACAACGTATACGTCATGAAAATTGATAAAACTTCTAGAGATAAACTTTGCTTAACTTCATTTGATGATTCCTCAAATCTTTGGCATAGACGCTTAGGCCATGCTAATATGAGACTTATCCAATCTCTATCCTCAAAAGATCTAGTTAGGAACTTACCCAAGTTGAAATATGACCAACACTTTTGTGATGCTTGCAAAATTGGAAAATAGGTTCATAGTAGCCATAAGGCTAAAAATATGGTGTCTAAATCTAGGTGTCTAGAACTTCTGCATATGGATTTATTTGGTCCATCCGCTATACAAAGTTATGGAGGCAATTTCTACACTTTGGTCATAGTAGATGATTATTCAAGATACACTTGGACAAAGTTTCTGAAAAGTAAAAACAAAGCTTTTTTATCAATTTGAAATTCTTAGTAAGAATATTCAAAACCAACTAGATAGTCGTATTGTGTCAATAAGAACAGATCATGATCGTGAATTTAATAATGAAATACAATTTGGAAACTTTTGTGATGCCAACGGCATAACACATAATTTTTCGTCTCCTCGTACTCCTCAGTCAAATGGTGTAGTAGAACACAAAAACCGGACTCTTCAAGAGATGAGTAGAACAATGCTTAATGAGCAAAACATACCACAAAATTTTTGGTGTAACGCCGTTGACACTTCAACCTATATTTTAAATAGAATATTAATTCGACCATTTTTGAACAAAACACCATATGAACTATATAAAGGTAAAAAGCCTATGCAAGGATACTTTAAAGTTTTTGGAAGTAAATGTTTTATTTTAAAAACTAAGGATTACCTCACCAAATTTGACCCAAAGTCTTATGAAGGTGTATTTCTTGGATATTCTCAAAATAGCAAAGCTTATATTGTTTTAAACAAAGAAACCTTGAGATTCGAGGAATCGTTAAATGTAACATTTGACGAAAGTCCACCTCCCTCTAAGACATCACCCTTGGTAGATGATGACTTAGTTGAAAGTCAACTTGTTGAAAATAAAGAGAATATAGATAATGACAAGGAAGATGAACTATTAAACAAAGAAATTGTCAATATCAAAGAACCTAAAGGTCATCCATTAGATAGTGTCATAGGAAAAATAAATGAAAGAACCTTAAGATCACAAGTCCAAAATCAAAGCAACTTCTTTTGTTTTGTATCAACCATTGAACCCAAAAATATAAATGAAGCTATAAAAGATGAATCTTGGGTCATAGCAATGAAAGAAGAATTAAATCAATTCGTTAGAAATGATGTTTGGACATTAGTACCTCAACCAAAAAGTCAAACAATAATTGGAACAAAATGGGTATTTTGAAATAAAATGGATGAAAATGGTGTAGTGTCTAGAAACAAAGCTAGGCTAGTAGCACAATGTTATAATCAACAAGAAGGCATTGAATACGATGAAACTTTTTGTAACACCCCAACCCGACAAGGGTAAAGATGTCACAATAATGGTGACGTATCAGAACAAACACAAGCATATGACTAATTAATACAAAATAAACTTCAAGGGTTACAAGGGAAAAGTCTGAAGATACAAGGTTACAAAGGAAATAATAATAAATTCTAGGTTCTATAATTTGCAATTGTTCTAAACATCTCTAATCCAGAATAGCTAGTAAGGTCTTCTAAGTCCAAGGTACTCTCCACTCATACCCAGCTTCCAAACTAAAACCTGTCGCAGGAAAAGAAATGCGGCTGAGCTACGAAAGCTCAGTGAACAGATATAACGATAACAAAGCAGTAACAATGGGATAGTGAAGTGAGTGAAACGATACAAGGTATAACAAGAGTTAGGAAAGAAAGAAAAGTAAAAGGTTATGCAGATATATCAAGAGTTAAGAAATAGTTACAATAAATAAGAGTAAAGGGAACAATAATCCACCACGAGCCCAAGTCAAATCAAGTCAAGTCAAATATCAAGTCAAGTATGTATCCGGAGGGGTGACCTCGGAATACCAGTATAAGGTTATAAGGCAAAGGAAACGGTAATCCACTACGAGCCCAAATCAAATCAAATAATCAAATATCAAGGTGTACGGAGGGGAGACCTCGGTACCAATACAATATGAGGGGATACCTCCAAGGGTGGAGTAGCTAGCTCCCAAGCTGTGAAAGACGTGTATCGCACACACCATCAGTCACCAAATATAACAAGTAATATAATGATAAACAAGTCAAGTCAAGTCAAATCTAGGATGCATCCATACGCCCCAGGTGGCCAAAGTCTGCCTCTACGTAACAAATCAAATCAAGTCAGGGACGGGACAGGTCATCACTCTCCTGCCCTAGAGTCATGCCATCGGTGCATCAATGACATGGACATGAAACCCTCATGCCTAGTTATGGCTCGTAGTCTCAAACTGTGGGTCAAGGTCAAGTATCAAGTATCAAGTGTCCAAGTTCAAGTTTCATATCAAGGGGTTCAAGTCAAGTTTCATATCAAATGGTTCAAGTCAAATTTCCAATTCAAGTGGTTCAAGTCAAGTTTCCATTTCAATTATACCATACGGTTCATATCAAATGGTTCATATCAAATGGTTCATAGCAAATGGTTCAAATGTCAAAGGTTCATATCAAAGGTTCAAAGCAAAGGTTCATATTAAATGTTCATATCATGAAAGTAATCCTTTATTAATAGTTTTCATAAAAGTGATCTTTAAAAACAGTTTTCATAAAGAAAGTCTTTAAAAGTAGTTTTCATAAACTTTTAGTAAAATTACATTTAAAAGTGGTATCGCATCGTGTTCAAATATCATTTTAAAATAGCTTTTCTCAAAACATTTTCATATATAATTAAGAAAGTTTTCACGTCCAATTATAATATCAAATGAACCTTCAAGGTATCCAAGGATTTGAATATTCATGTCACAGGGTAATGAACGAATTATATCAAGTATCAAGGGATCATAGCAAGGTTCAATTTATCAAGGGAAACATAACAAGGTTCACAAAACAAGGTTCACAAATCAAGGTTAACGAATCAAGGTTCACAAATCAAGGGGAGCAAGACAAACAAGAGAGATAGAGTTCATGAGAAACCTGTGAGAAGGTCAGAATATCTGTACCTTATACCGCAAGTGCAAACATATCTAGAAATATAAAGATCGGAAACAACTCCATCTTCAGCGAATCTACACGAATACATGGTCGTCTTATTATTAATATCTTCTTCAAATCAAATTTCTCATTTTAGTCGGCTTTCCATTTTTAGTAACTTTCCATTTATAGCAGGTTTCCAAAATTAGCAAGTTTCCATTTTTAGAAAGTTTCCTTATTTAGCAAGTTTCCAAAAATAGCAAATTTCCATAATTAGACAAATTCCACAAAGTAATTAGGTTAAGTCATTTATTAAATATTATTATGGAAATAGGGTTCATTTTAGCAAGTCATGATAGTTTAGGGTTCATTATGACAACTTTTTATATTTTAGGGTTTCAAATGTAAATATGCCAAAGTTAAGGTCCAAAATGCAAATATTACAAGTTATTCATTTTAATCCATAAGTTTCCCATAATTACAAATTTTAATCATTTAGTTTCAACAATTTTACAAATTAAGCCCTTTAATTACTTTAATTACAAATTAAACCTTATAATTAATTAAATTACAATTTAATCCTTATAATATCCATATTTACACCTTAAGCCTTCAATTATTCAAAATTACACATTATACCTCTTACATAAATGTTTATACGAAATACCCTTCACTTTTCATAATTCACAAAACAAGTCCCTTTATTTTACAAATTATCAAATCGAATTAAATAATTGAACAAAATACCATTTAAACCTTTTAGTTACCAATTTTACATATAATACCCCCATATTACAATTTTTACGTTTCACCCCTGGTCCAAAGTGTCTTACAAAAATAGCCCACAAGTTTATAAATTTACAAAACACACCCAAGACTTTATTAATTTCCAATCGGTTTAAAGTTAAATTACAAATCTTAACCCTAAAATTTTCCAATCATTACAAATCATCAAAAAAACCTTAAAACACATTGATTTCATCAAATTCATCATTACAATTCCAAACCCTAATCTAATTCGAATTGTTTCTTCTTTTATTTTCTAGCCGATTAACAAATAGCCAAAATAATTTACGAATCAAGGTTCAAGGCTTAATATAATTTCGAATACAATTTTCACAGATCACTTACATCATATTACAACCCATAAAAATATGTTTGAGATTTATAAAATTATTATAGAACCGATTTTAGTTTTTGCACGTTTTAGGGTTTTAAAGAATCAATTAATTCCAACGACCAGATTAGCATGCATGGATCATTATATACATTTTTTTAGATCATATATGATGCAAAGAGTGTTATAAAAATACCAGTTAACATTTAGAATGATCGGATGAGGTGTGGACAATTTATTCCTCTCGGCAAGACTTAAACGCGAGCAAGAACTCAAAACCAACGAACCAAGCTTCAAAAATTCGAACTCCTATTTTTATAGCCTTCTTATAACTCCAATGGATCCAGGAAAAATACCAAGAACATGCAGAAAATTGGTGGTATCTATTTGGGAGTTTTTTGTTTGATCGGTTAAGGTTTTTGAATATAAAAGGAATGTAAATAAAAGAAACCGTGTGATATAGGGGGAGGGTGAAAGAATTTCGGCCCAAGGGATGTGATAAGATCAATTAGGATCAATTATTTCTGATTTTCAAAGATTTTATAAATTTATATATATTTATCTCTTTATATTACATATTTAATCATTTAAAAAGAAAGTAATTACATAATTAAATATATATTCGGCCCATGTGAATTTTTATAGATGTGACAAGTATTTTTAGGACATTGGGAATATTAAAATGTTCATGCAAAAATTATTACATTTCATATGTTGCAAATTTCCAAGAGCTTGTGATTTATTTGGTGTTTTATTCAAGTATTTATTGAAATTTTAAGTTACAAGGGTATTTTGGTCATTTTGCATGTTTTGAAATGTTGGGTTTTACACTTTTGCTTTGGTTTCTAGGCTCGAGTTTATCAGAATTTTACTTGCATACGTATGTGCATATGACTTCAAACTTTTTCAAATGGATGTCAAAAGTGCATTTCTAAATGTATTTATAAATGAAGAAGTATATGTCGCACAACCTCCAAGTTTCATCAATTTTGAAAAACCTAATCATGTCAATAAACTTAAAAAGGCTTTATACAGACTTAAGCAAGCACCAAAAGCATGGTATGATCGACTTAAAACGTTCTTAGTTGAACATAAGTACACCGTGGGTTTAGTAGATAACACTCTCTTCACCAAGAAAAAGGATTCACATATTATCATTGTCCAAATATATGTGGATGACATCATATTCAGATCAACTTGTCAAGAGCTATGTGATGATTTCTCAAAAATCATGCATGACGAGTTTGAGATGAGTATGATGGGAGAACTAAACTAATAGGACTTCAAATCAAACAATTAGAAGACGGGATATTCTTTAACCAATCTAAATACATAAAAGACATGCTTAAAAACTTTGGTCTTGAAGACTCTAAACCTATTAAAACACCTATGTCTCCGGAAACCAAACTCACCAAGGATGAAGAAGGTGAATCTGTAGATAACAATGAATATAGAGGAATGATTGGTAGTCTACTCTATCTCACGGCTAGTAGACCCGACATTATGTTTAGTGTTTTTCTATCTGCTCGCTTTCAAGAAGATCCTAAAACATCACATCTTGAAGCCATAAAACAAATTTTTAGATACATAAAAGGCACCACACACCTAGGATTACGGTATCCCAAAGGAACAGGAGTTGAAACCATAGTGTATGCCGACTCAGATCATGCCGGTGACTATGTTGATAGAAAAAGTACAAGTGGTATTTGTACTTTTGTTGGACATTGTCTCACCTCATGGTTTTCAAAGAAACAAATGGCTCTTGCCATCTCAACAACCGAAGCCGAATACGTATCAGCAGGAAAAGCATGTCAACAAGCTCTATGGATGAAGCAAGCTCTTGTCGACTACGGAATTCAACTTA
This sequence comes from Artemisia tridentata subsp. tridentata, assembly GCA_021014915.2. Taxonomy (NCBI): domain Eukaryota; kingdom Viridiplantae; phylum Streptophyta; class Magnoliopsida; order Asterales; family Asteraceae; genus Artemisia; species Artemisia tridentata. The sequence continues at coordinate 40,251,064 of CP139503.1, forward strand.
ACGACATCTCTATCCTTTTCGAAAACAAATGAGCTATCGACCTCAGTAAAAATCCAGTTCAACATGCTCGAACTGAACACGTTGAAATCCGTCAAAATTTCCTTCGCGACAATATTCAAAAAGGAAACATCTCAATCGAGAAAGTATCCTTAGAAGATAACATTGCCGATATTCTAACTAAACCTCTTAAACGAGACCATTCAATCTCCTTAGAGTTGGACTAGGACTAATGGAACCTAATGTGTAGTTTTAATCTTAACTTAAACCTTCATTTGAACAAAACGAAAAAAACTGACCAAGTTGTGTTCTGGTCCTAAGGAACCCTTCGACATAACGGACGAAACCAAATATTTGGTTCCGCCCCATCCGTGGGTTCCTGGTTCAGACTTTAAATAACTTAAACAAACACTCATTTTCAGAAAAACCAAAACACACAACGACTCAAACTCATTCCATAACATATTACTCTCAAAATTAAGGCATCTCCTTCAACTAATCTTAGCTCAAATCAACATTGTAAGCTTCCTTACTACTTTTCTTCCCTCAATTCTGAGTCTAGGGTTTCTAATTTATGCACAAAACCAAAATGGGGGATTATGAATTTTCTTAGGTAGATCATGAAGTATATTTGTAAATTACATAAGTAATCATGTTTCCCTTAGTTAGGAATTGCATCTTGTAAGGCATTATCACGATTTACTAAAAACCCCATGTCAAATTTTTGTAAAAAGCTTCTCACAATTAGGACAAATAATTTTTCACATTGTTCATACAAATAAAAACATTATGTTTAAAACATCACTTGCATAATGTCTCTTGAATGCTAAAGGAAGTACATAACTAATATGTATTTTCGGGTACAGTCAATCGAAGCTACATTGAATTAGGAGCGTTTGGTTTATCTCTCATTTTGTTACAAAATTGCTAAAGAAATTCTTTTTATGCATTAAAAAAAAGATTAGAGATAACTGCACCTCCACATTGTCCTCATATAGGCACACACTAGAACATTATATCAAAATTATCATTAGTTTCGACTAAAGTGTGAAATTTTTGTATCTAGGATCAAACATGCCTCCCACAACTCATTATGACCACAAAGACACTCTCAACTACATTCCCAAACACCATAAGACTAAGGGCCTTACTCCCGCAAAAGTCAAAATCTTCAAAGCTCAAGAAAAACGTTACTTTCATGAGGGTAGAACCATTGACTCATCCTTTCTAGAAGGCACAAACATTCATCAAGAACTTGCAACCATTCACTTTGATGGTCTCTTCGACATTAACAAACAAATTTGTCCTAGATTTGTCCTCGAATTCTATGCTAGCGTAATTCTCACTAGTAATGATAATGGACTCATGTCAATTCAATTCAAAGCAAACCAAAATGACTTCAACATACCTCTCCATCGATATGCGGAAGTCCTTGGAATTCCATGTGAAGGTATATGCCTTTACTCGGATAAATGCTCCCTTTCAGTCCTTGACTCAATCGTTGATCGTATTCCTCCATATGACACTCCTCTAGTTGACAAAGAAATAATCCGAGACCATCTTTTCCTTCCAAGAACTTCAGATACTAGGACAACCCGTTCGGGTAATGAAATCAACCGAGACCCATTTGGCATGGAACTCAATGAACTCAAACCTCAATTCAAGAAATGGGAAGAATTCCTTAGGGAAAATGTTTGGTGTACCATAGGTAACCGTGATCACATCAATGCTTTTTTTTTGTTACATGCTCTATAGTTTGTCAACCCGCCAACCTTTCAACTTAGCCTACTATGTTGCCAAAAGGATGGCTGACATACCCATGCTAGGAACCACTGCTCTTCCCTACGGGATGCTTCTCACCCGTCTCTATAGAGCCTTTGCACCTATCCCTCCAAATGCTAAAGGGTTTTGTCTTGACTACTCTTTTGTCAACCACATCATGGTTCCATTAAGTGATAAGAGAGTAGCAAAGACTCAAGGGAAACGCCCACATCCTCTTAGGTGTCGTGTGTAGTGCAAGTTTTAAATTTTTATAAAATCAATTTATCCGATTATTTAATCAACACATACGAGCAAGTATACTCGTCCGTAGTAGTAAAGGTGGGTAAGCTGAGATCTTCCCAAGGGAATTGTGGTTTGGGTTTGCAAAATAAGTTTTGTCAAAAAAGATTGTCAATCCTTTTTGGTGTAAATGCTAAGGTAAACAAAAATCAATCAATCAAAAACAAATATACTTGTATGTAGTTCCATGATAATTGTATAGAGTAATCTAACAAGTTGGGTGTAACTTGTAATGATGCACAACTTAAAATTGAGTGATTCACAATCAATGGTTTTTATCATGAGAAATCATCTCTAAGAATTCAATCTCCTAGTTAATTCCTTTCGGCCTTTGTTAACTAGTGCGATAATTCTATTAGACTCTTTGTTGTTTGAAAAGCATTTCTTATTTTAAGAATTCCTACGAATCCTTTCGGCCTTTTCTCGTGATGAAATCGTTTCCGAATCCATTTTAATGAGTTAATATGATGCTTGTCACACACCATAATCCATACTAATTCGTGCACTAACTTTTTGGCATAAAAACATAAAGAAAATCCTTTCGGCCTTTGTTAATCTTTAAAACTGTTTTTACCAACTAATTAAGCAAGATTAGATTTTATTTCAACAAACTCATAAAACAAGATATGATTTCATGCATCACTATGAAATAAGAATACTCCAACACTTATCACATCATACACACAAGTATAACCAAAATCACTCCATAACAATCATAATCAAACACAAGTAATCAACCATACTTTCATTCATCTTAAAGTAAAAGTAGTTCATAATAACTCAAACAAGAAATTCCTATTTGTGAAATTACAAGAACTATAATTGTGGAACTATAGCAACCACTCTCCTCCAATCACCTATGATCACACGTAAACAACTCCACACTTGGACACAACTCTTGAGACTTGAACTCAAGATTCCCTGGACGTTTTCACAGCAACTACAAGCTTTCGGGCAATGATAATAAGTTTAGCAAGACTTGGTGTAAGCCTTACTAGGTTTTTGGTTTGTCACACCACCACACCTTTTGTAAATTAGCCAAGGGTCCTTAAATAAGTGAAGGAACACTTATGCTTCAAGTAAAAACGTCCCCTTTCAGTTAATATCCCAGAAATGATAAGCCACCATGATTATGGGGCTTAAATTCGTCATTAAATGCATTTTTGTAACTTCAGCTTCCTCCAACCGATCGATATTGAGGTCCATCCGATCGGTTGGAGCTCTCGGTAAATCCAAGTTTCCCCATCCGAATCGGATGCGGGCACCATCCGATCGGATGGGCCATTCTGCCATGCAAATATTATTTTTCTTCTTCCTTTTCTCGTTACGTGCTTGATCCTTTGTTGTGCCACTAATTCTCTACATAGAACTTGATCTTTTCTTGATATGTAAGCATAGAAATCCTTGACGTAATCAAATCCTTGAGTTCTTGTGTGGTTTCTTTCTCGTGATTCTTCAAATGTGCGTAATCTCCTCATTTCTTCATCTTTTTATCATCTTTTCCTGTACTTTGCTACATTTACTTGCATATACACTTTTTCATGATTTAGTAACAAATATACACAAATATAACCAAATATGATGCACAAATCTAACAATAACGCGACTAAAAACATGTTCATTTTGAGCGTTATCAAATCCCCCACACTTGAGTTTTGCTCGCCCTCGAGCAAGTCTAGCTTTCAGAAAAACTAAACTCAATGGCTATTTCATTGTGATTCTAAAAATCCAACAATCATCCCAAAGGAACAATTGTCATTTTAACTTTTAAGTGTGAAAAATTCTTGAAACATAAACAAGTTAGTACGAGCTTGATAACGTCACTAAGCTCTTCTCATAGGATTTTTAAATTCACTCAGCACTCAAGGGTAATTTTAATGGCATATCACTCAATTGCTCAGACATGAATCACGTTTCTTACCATAAGCTTGTACGAGTATCAAAACAACAAAATAAAACATCAAAGAGGTCTTTTATTCGGGTTTAACGTTAAAGGGTTACGGCTACCTAGCTAATGTGCAAATATTTCATACAAGAATGTAATAGCTCGCTAACAACGAATTCTTGATTAGTCAAGCAACGGATGGTCACTAGATTGTACCTTTGGATCGCTAACGACGTTATTCGCATAACGGATTGTCACCAAAACACGCACTAGCTCGCTAGCAACGTTTTTCAACTATTCAAAAATCCGGATGGTCACTAGAACATCCACGCACTACATATCTAGAAAAAGCCATTACTAAATCCGGATGCTCGAAAGCTAACAACGAATCAAGTAATTGGTAAAGGTAAGGATAATACATGTGAATTATTCTTGATTGGTTTCTAAAAAATAAGTAAAAACGAAAAAGAATCAAGTCCAGATTCCGTTCCCAACTCATTATACCTCCAATGATCACTCCACCAAACTTCTTCGATTATCATTTTTCCGCATCTCATACTAACTCTTCCCTTCCTTAATAGCTCATTGACTATTTTATTTTCATCATTCCATACTTTCATAGCTCATTGGCTATCCTCTTTTTTTTCTTTTCTTTTTTTTTTTCTTTTTTTTTTAATAACGTCCCCCCACACTTTGGATGAGCACAAGCTACAAAAAATACAAATAAGAGTAGCGACCTCCTTCTTCATTGAAACAACATATACACATACAAGGTGTGGTCAACATGCAATCATCAAAAAGATAACTAATTTCGAACTTCATTTGGACTTGATTCGGGAAAAGCTAAGGTGTAAGGTGTAAAATCTTTTTGTACTTTTCTGGATTTAATCAAAAGAAAAGATAAGGCTCAGAAGGTGTAACTAAGGGTATCTAGCGTAAAAAATTAACGCTAACAAATGGGTTCCAACTACTACGGATAACTAACCAATGCGGTCAGCAAAAATATTTTTTTTTTCGTAAACGGAAGGCCATTTGGTGAAAATCCTAATTTGCCTCTTATCATTTGAATATATTTTATTACTTGAAAGTAATTTTAACCATAATGCATAACACGTACAAGTTCTAGAATCAACATGATCACCGGCACACTCATAACGAAATATAGAGCATAAGAAATGCTTTATACAAAAAGGCTTAAATCCTCACAATTTAAGGTGGGTTATAACATGTGCTAGCAATAGTTATCAATAACTCTCCTTCCTTGATTAAATTTCAAAAAATTTCAAATAGCCTCATTCTTACCATTGAATCAATCTCTAAATAACTAAACATCAAGGGCAAACACAACTCTAGTCACTTGAATTCCAAAATTCTACTAAAAACTTTAAAAAAAATTAAAAATCATACCAATTTTTCCTATTTTCTTCCCTCCCCCACACTTAAGTTTTGCATTGTCCTCAATGTAAATAAAATGAACTTAAAAGTAAAGGAAATGGGAAAAATTTATTATAAATAAATAAAATGCTACCCGGAAAAGAAAATTCGCATAGGCTTATTTGATTTTTCGTAAGCATATGAGCTCTTCCAACTGCAAATATTGATCAACACTATACTTCCGCTAACTTTTCCCCTGCAAATACTGCAAACACTATAGGCGAAACAGACAAAACAAAATACTAAAACAAACAAAAATAGTTCAAAACATAAATAATAAAATCCTACAAAAGTTAAGTTAAAGTAGTTGAAATAGAAATTATTCAACCAACATTGTTTTTAAAAACATAACCATTTATCAACCATCCCAGGTTGTTATTGGTTGCACATCTAGGACTTCTGGAAGTCCTCTTAGCTTTCCATCCCTGCTTTCTCAAAGATTTGTGAACCTTTTGATGTCAATATTCAATGGAGTAACCGGTTTACTAAAAACACTCATCTCTTCCTCAGTAAATAGCCCAAGATTCCTAGCTATTCGTGAAATAAAATGACCTGCACATATGTAATTTCTCGCTCCAACTGTCGCACGTTTGTGCAAATGTTACACTATCACCCAAGCTACGTTCAAATGCCTATAAGGATACTTCTCGTCTAATGATTGAATAATCCATAAGTCATCTTCATAAATCAGATTAACACCAGACGTCCTATGTAACAATGATTGTACTACAACCCTGTGTAGCAATTTCAACAATGGTCTCTTAATTGTTGAAACTTTACTTTCCCCAAACACCAGCTTGCCTTCCGTGCTAATCTTTTTCCAGTATCCATGTGCGTCAAAATTATTTTTACTCCTTTCTCCACTCATTACCAGAAATTTAAAATCCTTGTTACTTAGGTCTTCATCCGAGTATAAACCTAGCAGGTTCCCAAACTCGAAGAGCGTGACTTCATGTTTCTTTCCCCCTAGTCTGAATTCCAAGAATTTGTCGGTGGTAACTCCGATATCGGTAACTCTCTCTTTCATCCTCATCGAACATAAAAATTCCAAACACCATTCTTTGTATATTGGCTCCCTTATGCTTAGTGCTCTCATCCACATGTTAGAGGTCAATATCCGTTTGTTCCACAGTACCTTAATAAGAAACATATCTTCCAAAAACTCATCACAACCAATTTCTTTCATATCATTCCAATTCATAACCCTTGGTGAATGAATTACCCATCCTCCAATCTTAAGAAGAATAGCATTGAAAGATTGTCGGACCATCGGATCTTCCCCTCGCCACAGTAGATTAGGATGACATTCTGGAATCGGCATTTGTTCTCTCTTCCGGATTCCTTCTCTTGTTCTTTTCGCAATTCCTGATCCACCTGCAAGATAACTCTGTAGAAAACACAAAGATATGATAGTATAAGAGCATAAAAACCAAGATTACATGATTTAGAAGTCGCAAAACTTGCTTGGAAAAAATTTCATTTTTATTTACCGAGCCGTCCATCCGATCGGTATTAATCACTATCCGATCGGATGGAACAAATGTCCATGCTCAACCGATCGGTATCTACCCGCAACCGAATCGGTTGAGGCATTCTGTCTCACAAAAAAATTTCCTTTTCGAATTCCAATTGATTCCAACTATTCCAACTCTATCCTATCATACATTTGATCGACTATCATGGTTCCTACATATCCCACCCGTCTCCAAACACGTTCATAACCTATTCGCATGATTTCTCAATTTTCCCTAGATCATATGAACACTACCAAATCAAATATCTTCTATTGATGTTCTAATCGACTATGCTTCTTCCTAAAATCACTACTCATCTACTAAATAACATCTAGAAATCATCAATTGCAATCCAAATCAATTTAAAGTTTTGACCCATTTTAATCCGAAAATTCAATCAATCAATTCTTCCTCAAAACTTAATCAATCTACCTAATTCTTTTTGCAATGAATTCCTCAATCATTTACCCATCTATTCTACAAAAATTACATCTCAATTCGAACTATATAAAAAATACCCAAATTTTGACCTAATTCAAGAAATTCGAATCAAAGTCTAATTAGGACAAATTGATTATGTTACTTACTTGTTTAGGTGCCATAGATGATTCTTCAACACTCCTGCAACACTTAATAGACTTCTAATGGTCGAATTTTTGACCCCCAAGTTTGGTGGATTGAGTGTGTGTGTGTGTGTGTTTTGAGATTTTTGAAATCTTGAGTATATATATTTCAATCCATCCGATCAGTATTTGATCCAACCAATTCAGATTGAATTGTTGCAAAAACTTCACTTTTCTTTTGTCAACACTTACTCACACTTGTTAGAGCAAAATGAGAAGTGTTTCACTCTTCAAAAATACTTCTTTTAAGCCTAAAAATACTTCAACACACTTAATCTTCCCAACTTGTTTTTCAATTCTATCTCAACAACTAAAACACAACTTAACTCTAAAACTCAAAACATAACTTCATAAACTTAATAACTAAATAAACCAAGACAATTAAAAAGGTCTAAACTCAAACTTAAACTTAAATGCAAACATTAAACTACTAAAATGCAGAAAAATTAAAGAGAAAACAAACAAAACACTAGCACAAGCTTTGTGCTTTTATTCTTCAAACTCTTGTCTTTCACCCTTCAAAATATTCGTGCCTCAAGATATCTTCATTTTGGAACTTCCCGGACAACTTTCGGTTAGTCATTTGCGTTTTAAACTTCCTTGCAAAGTTCCTTCCATCCGGACAAACTATATCAAACTTCACATGCCATTCACCATCTTCTTTCTCCTTCTTGTAAACACTAGCTCCTTCAGGTCCCCATTCCAAATTCTTCAATTGGACTGTAAAGATCCAAGAAAATCTGTCAATTTGTTAAACACAAAAACATTCTTAAACGGATTATAGAAAGCCTTCATTGCTAGAGCTCTTTCCATCTCATCTTCAATATCAAAGTAACTTGGGACAACCGGACCATATTTAGGCCTCCCTTATTCATCTCTACCTACATCAAAACATCCCAAATGGTTTTCTTCTTCTTCTTCTTCATCATGAACTTCTTTAACAATCTTGCCTCTAGGCTTTGGGTAATATGTATGCTTCAAGATTCCATCACTAATAGTCATAGTACCTCTACCCATATCTATAATAGCTCCACAAGTTCTCAAAAATGTTCTTCCTAACAACAATGGTAACTCCTTATCCACCGGAATATTAAGCACAAGAAAATCGGCCAAGAAAGCTTGATATCCTACTTGAACTCTAACATTCTTTACTTCTCCCATCGCTTTTGCTCGTGAATTATCAGCCATAGTAAGATTATATTGATTTGGTTGAGGATTACCAAGTCCTAATCTTTTATACAAATGATACGGCATTACATTCACACTTGCTCCCGTGTCAGCCAACGCATACATCGCATCTGTTCCATTCACTTTAATAGGTAACACAAAATTTCCTGGATCGCTCTCCTTTTTAGGCAACCCATTCTCAACTATCCTATCTCTTCCAATCTCATCAAAATTCTTATCTTCCAACCTAGCTCTTGCCATCATAACTGCATCCAACTTCTTACGATAAGTCATATAATTATTCAACACTTCAATAACCGGCTTCTCTTCCATAAGCTCCTTAAACTTTGTTTCCAAATTTTCCAGAATCGCTTCCTTTTGCTCTTGGGTTAATGGTTTAACTATTTGTGGTGTTTTTGGTGGTGAATTAGATGAAGAACTCTCATTCTTAGGGGTAGAGGGTTGGGTAAGTTTGTTAAGTGGTGTTTTCTTCCTATTTGCTTTGCCCATTTTAACCATCTCTCCCTTTCCTACCTTTTCTTCTACCAAATCATCAACATCTATCCTCATCTCTCCCAATGCAAAATCAATCCTACATTTAGTCTTAACCATAAAATCTCTACCAAACACAACTTCCGGTTCATCCGCATTACCATATTCCAAAACAACAAAATCAACTTTGAACACATGACCATGAATAGTAACATTCACATTTCTCACTATCTTTCTTCCATAATCTTCACAGTCAAGCCTAACAAAACCAAGCTTACCAAGCATTTCTTCCGTAATATAGTTGTCTCCATACTCCATATTAAGTTGAGCATCCCAAGCTTTAATACCTTCCACTCCACAAGGTGTAGAATACCTCATGAATGGTACATCAAACTCCTTAGGTGGTGCTTGTGTAAACACAACAACTCTTTTCTCCTTAGGTGAACTAACATGACTTTCTCCAACTTCTTCTTGTCTTTCCAAATCAACCTTTGCTTCTTCCAAAATATTTCCCAAACTTTCCAATGAATCACCCGAATCTTTCAACATTTCTTCCAAATTTCTCAAGTATTCAGAAATTCCGCTTAAACTTTCCATTCTAGTGAATCAATAACTATAACATAACCACAAAAACCAAAGAAATCCAAACTATTAGCGTGAGGGTTAGTTATAATCGAGACATATCAAAATATCAAATCAAAGCAAACAAACAGCAACTTCTTACTATAAAAACTTCTAAACAACTAAAAATTAAAAATTTCAAAAACTTTTACCGAGGCATCCATCCGATCGGTTTTAGCCCCCATCCGATCGGATGGTTGAATCGTTAAAACTCAAGATTGCCCAACCGAATCGGATGCGGTCGGCATCCGATCGGTTAGATCGAATTTCCTAATTTTTTTTTTTTTTTTTATTATTAAGACAAAATTAAAACCTTAATAAACAAAATAAAATAAAAATAAAAATTAAACTAACTAATAAATATGAAAATTAACACATAATTAATAATTAATAACCATTGATCTCAACAATTACTCTTAACTTAATAATCTTTAAACTACTTAACTAACATAATTAATTAAAACCTCTTAAGCTACCAATTATTAAGGCTAAAATTAACTCTACTAATTAAAAGCATTAAAAAAAAAACATTAAAGGCATGTATATAAAAAAAAAAAAAAAAAAAAAAAAAAAAAAAAAAAAAAAAAAAACTATTCTAATTACTCTATTTAATTTACTCATTAACTCTAACACTTAAATATTTTAACCTTAACATTAACTAAACATAATAACTGAAAATTAACACTAAAATCTATAAAATAAAAAAAAACTTTACCGTGGCCACCAACCGATCGGATGGAAATCCATCTGGTCCGGTTGGCTCCGAACCAAAATATTTTTTTTTTCTCAAAACTTTCAAACTAGCAAACCAAACTACCAAGTACTTTAAACAATTCTCCGGCAGCGGCGCCAAAAACTTGATGTGTCGTGTGTAGTGCAAGTTTTAAATTTTTATAAAATCAATTTATCCAATTCTTTAATCAACACATACGAGCAAGTATACTCGTCCGTAGTAGTAAAGGTGGGTAAGTTGAAATCGTCCCAAGGGAATTGTGGTTTGGGTTTGCAAAATAAGTTTTGTCAAAAAAGATTGTCAATCCTTTTTGGTGTAAATGCTAAGGTAAACAAAAATCAATCAATCAAAAACAAATATACTTGTGTGTAGTTCCATGATAATTGTATAGAGTAATCTAACAAGTTGGGTGTAACTTGTAATGATGCACAACTTAAAATTGAGTGATTCACAATCAATGGTTTTTATCATGAGAAATCATCTCTAAGATTTCAATCTCCTATTTAATTCCTTTCGACCTTTGTTAACTAGTGCGATAATTCTATTAGACTCTTTGTTGTTTGAAAAGCATTTCTTAATTTAAGAATTTTTACGAATCCTTTCGGCCTTTTCTCGTGATGAAATCGTTTCCGAATCCATTTTAATGAGTTAATATGATGCTTGTCACACACCATAATCCATACTAATTCGTGCACTAACTTTTTGGCATAAAAACATAAAGAAAATCCTTTCGGCCTTTGTTAATCTTTAAAACTGTTTTTACCAACTAATTAAGCAAGATTATATTTTATTTCAACAAACTCATAAAACAAGATATGATTTCATGCATCACTATGAAATAAGAATACTCTAACACTTATCACATCATACACACAAGTATAACCAAAATCACTCCATAACAATCATAATCAAACACAAGTAATCAACCATACTTTCATTCATCTTAAAGTAAAAGTAGTTCATAATAACTCAAACAAGAAATACCTATTTGCGAAATTACAAGAACTATAATTGTGGAACTATAGCAACCACTCTCCTCCAATCACCTATGATCACACGTAAACAACTCCACACTTGGACACAACTCTTGAGACTTGAACTCAAGATTCCCTGGACGTTTTCACAGCAACTACAAGCTTTCGGGCAATGATAATAAGTTTAGCAAGACTTGGTTTAAGCCTTACTAGGTTTTTGGTTTGTCACACCACCACACCTTTTGTAAATTAGCCAAGGGTCCTTAAATAAGTGAAGGAACACTTATGCTTCAAGTAAAAACGTCCCCTTTCAGTTAATATCCCAGAAATGATAAGCCACCATGATTATGGGGCTTAAATTCGTCATTAAATGCATTTTTGTAACTTCAGCTTCCTCCAACCGATCGGTACTGAGGTCCATCCGATCGGTTGGAGCTCTCGGTAAATCCAAGTTTCCCCATCCGAATCAGATGCGGGCACCATCCGATCGGATGGGCCATTCTGCCATACAAATATTATTTTTCTTCTTCCTTTTCTCGTTACGTGCTTGATCCTTTGTTGTGCCACTAATTCCCTCCATAGAACTTGATCTTTTCTTGATATGTGAGCATAGAAATCCTTGACTTAATCAAATCCTTGAGTTCTTGTGTGGTTTCTTTCTCGTGATTCTTCAAATGTGCATAATCTCCTCATTTCTTCATCTTTTTATCATCTTTTCCTGTACTTGGCTACATTTACTTGCATATACACTTTTTCATGATTTAGTAACAAATATACACAAATATAACCAAATATGATGCACAAATCTAACAATAACGCGACTAAAAACATGTTCATTTTGAGCGTTATCATCCTCCAACTTCCTCATCATCGTCAGCAAATAGCTCTGAGGATGGACTTCCTAACTCAAAGCTTCCTCCTCTTGACTACTTCCGACAACTTCCGGAACTTGAGAACCAATCAGAAGAGTTCAAGCAAACAAGATGAATGTTCAAGTGCATTGGAAGGTTCCTCACCAAGACTAACAAGAAATTGGACAGGCAATAAGAGGTTTTATGAGTGTTTGGTACAATGTCTCAAAAACAATGATGTATGGTGTATTTCTCTATTCCTAGGATGAGAACTTGACTTTTGACGATTATGTAAACTAACCATGTCTTGCAGGTAGATAACATCTTGATGTTATCAATTTTTTTTCTCTTTTTTTTTTTTTTTACATTATTAGTGAAATTTTTAGCCCCTGCTTGATCTATACCCATACACATGTTAATACCTGTTTTATTGTTATTTTCTAATCACAACTAATTAATTACACATGTTTTCAGAGAAATTATGGGATTTGAACGGGGTTCGGGGGGTCAAATATGCCCTCTGTTACGAATTTTGGCCCGGCGGATGGGACGGAACTTGGTTTCATCCGTCCAAAAATTTGGTACCGCCAAATTTTGACTGACGAATTAGGTGGAACCAAAAACAGGGTTCAGCCAGTTCATTTGATTGGTTCCGCAGGCCTGCAGGTATATTTTTTAAATTTTTGTTTAATCCCGCACTCTAGATCACTCATTTTTGTTACTAGGATACTTTTCACTAATATTCACTCACATTAGGATCATGTCATCTCATTTGGACCAATAGAATAAGCATTTCCCACCAAAATTTGAAATTTCTCAGAAATACCTCAAGGGCCCTTTCTCTATAAAGGAAGGAACCCTAAATTTGGTTACTTGCAATCCGTGGGTCTATGACCTCAAAGATCTTGTAATGATTGCAAGACATTAACTGCATATCTTTCCTCTTTCACTCAACTCACCTCCATTGGGTTGACTTTAGTGATTAGACAAGCTCCTTAACACCTCCAAATAATTAGGAAAGATCAATGTTGAATGGATTAACCTCAAATCAATGCACATTCTTTCACAAACCTTGAACATTATAAATTAAGTGCTCCAGGAGGATCATTCTTCACACCTTCACCACAACTTCTTGTGAATCTTAGCATTTCTTAAGCAAAGTTAATATAACTAAATCCACAAACTCATCTCCTTCCACTAGACCACCAAGAAGAACTGCTAGAATTAGTGTCAAACCATGTTGCTTCGTAAACTTGAACTCATCATCGTCAGACTCTTCACCTCTTAACATCTCATCACCCATCCGAGATGAAAACTTCTTGACTCTAAGTACTCCAACACCTCCACCAACATCACCAATCATTATCACTACTCCACCTCCAACTAAAACTCCAATAGCAACCACACCACCTCCGGCTCCATCACAACCACCAAAATCACCATCACCACCAAAATCTCTAAGACTTGAACCCATTGAACTCTTTGCTACACCACCAACTTCTCCTCATCCATTTTTGGATGACTTGGAAGACTTGCCACCAAGAAAATCAAATCTACCACCTCTTCCATCATTTGCATCAATCGAGCGCATTGCTCATGAACAACCACGAGCATCTTTTATGCCCAATTAGCCTCTTCATAGTGAACCATCCTGATAGTCGTTCGAACAACTCGCAAGCTAACCTCTCACGAAGAAAAGTCAACGAGGAACGGTTCTACGCAACAATCGATTTAATAACCGGATAAGCGTGTACCCGGGTCGAGGTCCCAACGAGGCGTGAAATTGAGAATATCGTTTTCGGTTTGTAATTAAAGTGCTTGAAAAGACGAGAGTTTGTTTTGGTTTTTAAATAAAACGAAAATTAATAAACGCGAACGGTAAACTACGAACGAGTAAAAACGTCAAAATATTTAAAAATTAACCCTACGAGTACCAAAATAATTTTCCTACGACTTAAATATAAAAAGAAAATTTTGGAAAAAAGAAAAATATTTTTTTGACTTTTTAATAACTTTTTATAAATTAAAAACTATTTAAAAGAAAATAATTGATTAAAAATACTAAATGGAAAAAGAAAATTCTGAAAATTTTTTCTAAAATACTTAATACTAAACTTGAGCTATGAAAAATATAAAAAGTGAAAGTGCTTTTTTAAATAAGCCGAAAATAAGCAACAGCTCACAATAAGCTAAAAAGAGAAAAATAAAAATAAAAGGGTTTTAAATAAAATTTTGTAAAGTTTAACAAAGAAGAGATGTGAGTGCAATGGTTGGGTTGCTTGTGTTGTGATTGGACTGACCTGGGTTCGAACCCCAGAGGTCAGTTTTTTGCAAGTTAATTTTTTTTCTTGACTCAAAACCACAAACTTCAACAAACTTATAAACATAAACTCAGAACACAAACATAAAGGGCTCAAAATTTACTAACAGATAACTATTTTTTAACAGATTAAATTGATTAAATCATATTTGGGTTTTAACAGACAATCAACTAAACTCAACAAGGTGCAAATAAATAGTGTTCTAACTATATTTTTTTTTTTCTACAATAAGCTCAAACAAACAGCCTCTATTCTAGGCTGTTTTCCCTTTTTACTCTAAGAACTAAACAAGATTTTTAACTGAGATCAAACTAAATACTAACCTAACTAATCATACTCTACATAGTGAAGTTCAAATAAGCAGCAAAAAACAAAATAAGCAACAAGAAGCATTAAATAAAACTTTTTTTTTTTTTTTTTACTATATCAAGAATAATAATAAGCAATAACAGATAGCAAAGCTGAATAAGCAGTTACACTATTAATAAGCTGGAAAAAAAAACTTATATTAATTAAAAATAAATTACAATTGAATAAAAATACAAATACCTTAAAATAAAAGCTAAAATAAACCTCCGAAAGAAAAAAACAACTCGGCTACTATCCTATTTATACTAAGAAAATAACAAAACCCTAGCTACTTGTGTGTTTTTGGTGTGAGAGTGTTCCCAACTTGTCCCTTTGTGCTACTTTGATGGTCGTAGATTTTTGCTTGCTCCCCAATCTCTTGATCTTGAGCCGTTGGATTTACTTGGTTGTTTCGGATCGATGAGGTGGATGGAGGGGACCAAAGACAACACCATGTGGGTGTTTCGGACTGGTGTGGTGAGGTGATGAGATGGATGGGATTATCAGAGGATTAGAGAAAAGGTGGGAGGATGAAGAAGCGTGAATAGTGGTTAGGGTTCATTCGATTGGGATTTTGACTAACTCATTTGGGGGTTTGACCATATTTATTTCACCCGGTATTAGTTAAGGTTGGGATTGGGTCGGGTATGACTCGTGGGTTGTGGGTTTTGGGCTTAAGGGGAAAATGGGCCGGCGATGGGTTTAAGTGGTAGATAGATGGGCTGTGGGGTGTGATTGGGTTGGGGGTTATAAGTTTATGGGATGGGTTAAGGTTAAATTTTGGATCCGGTTGGTATTGTTTTTTATAGGTTTAATGGTTTGTTTATGGACCAAAGGTGTAAACTTGTAAACTTCCAAGGACTAAATCTGCCACTTCTTCAAAGATAATCTAGGGACCAATAGTGTCAAGTAGAAATAATCCAAGGGCCATTTTTGGAATCTTTGAGCTCGAATAAAAATCCAAGTGAAAAATGTCTTTTCCGGCTTCAGCTTTCGGCTCTTTTCCATATCACGCTCGGTTTTGTCCATATTTGCCTCGTTTTCAATCCTTTTGTACCTGAAACACAAAAAACACAATCCAAGGATATTTGTAACATTATATGGTCTATTTGGGTGTTTTTGGTCATTTTTGTGGGGTTTTTCGGGTATAAAATGATGAGTAAAAGGCCACTCATCAATCCCCCACACTAAGCAATTGCTAGTCACTAGCAATCCGATCATATAAAGTAATGAAAGGATCAAAATATCAAGGTTACCAAAAATACCACCGCGTTTTGATTTTATTATAAAATGCAAGTAAATTAAACGAGATAAAACGTAAATAACATGCTTGATTATCAAAAATGGCATCATGGAACGGGAATCACACAAAATGGGTGACTCCGGGGAATTGTAATCGTCATCCTCTTTTTATACTTCCCAACTAAGTCTAAAACCCTTGTGCAAACGTTTTCTGTAAAATGCTAACACTACTTATATTAGCAACCTATGTAAGCCGAGACTTAACTTTTCACTCCCACAATTATTCATAAGTTAGGTGTGTGTGCTAGTTTTCAAAGTTTTGATCGTAAAAATTGACATTTATTAGGGTTAAAAACCGACAATGATTTAGAAATTTGAGATTCAAAGGTGAGATCACTCCATGTAGCGACTTTCTTCTCAGCTTATCCTTAGTAAACTTAGGAGGCTAGGTTTTTACACCCTCGAGAATAGTATCGGAGCTCACGGGATCTTTGAAGTCAACAATTTCTAAATCACCGTCCAACTTTTAGACAATATTGACGAATACTAGTTCAACTTTCGATTTAAATTTAAGAAGAAGCAAGTTTCTCACACTTATTCATAAACAAACATAAACATTTTTTTCATTTTTCATCACTTTTTTTCACTTTTTTTTTTTTTTTTTTTTACTTAACTCGTTTGCGTACCCTAAACGACGGACCTTCACGGTTTAGTTCCAAGACCTTACACCTTTCGGAATAAAGGATCCAAGGGCCGTTACAACGGAGTGTTCCAAGACTCTAGACATTCCTGAAATGAGGATCCAAGGTGGTTAGACCAAGACCTCACACATTCCTGAACTAGAGGTCCAAGGGCCGGTGCAAGAGGGTAGCCAAGACCTAAACGCCTTTCGGAAATAAGGATCCAAGGCCCGATCTCGAATCCGTAGCTTAGAGCACTTATTTATTCATACTTAAAACTTTAACTTTGCAACTTTCAAGCAACGTCTCACTTTCATTTTGCATTCTTATTATGTTTTTAAGAAAGTATGCTAGTTCCAAAATTTAAATAAAACTTTGAACTAGTACTCTAAATCAAGATTGCATAAAAATTTATTTGCTTAACAAAAACGGTTTTTGCGTTCAAAAGTTTGAAAATAGCACTTATTTTAGTCAGATTAGGAGCTCCTGGGAGGAAAAGCCATAGATTACTTATATAAGCTCTAAAGAGAACCAACTACTCCACGCTTAGCATTTTCATTTGCACAATTCGTAAAAACTTAGCCTAAACGTTAAGGGTAGCAGCTAGATCAACACTCTAGCAGAGTCGGGATTCCCCTTGTTCTAGCCTAATCAAGTCTAAACTTTCATTAATACCGAAGCATTAATGTATAGCAAATTATTTTTATTGTGCAAGGCACTTCTTTTAGACAAAAGATACGATAAAAATTTTAAAATTTTTGGTCAAAACGGGGGTGCTAGGGGACTAGTAGGTACAATATGTGAAAATTTTTAAAATTTTTGGTCAAATGAGAATTCCCCCCCCACACTTAGAATTGAATATTGCCCTCAATATTAAAAGTACCGGCCTGAGCCGACACTATAGAACGTAAAAGGGTAAGACTACTATCTAAGTGTGGAAACGAAATCTTGTTTTCACAAAAAGGATTAATAAGATATCCCTGGATAAACATAAATATAAAGATCGGATATTGGGCGGCTGGATTGAAAACAGGCGCATCAATCATCACAATCTACAGGAATCCTGAAAATAGAGGCAAACATACAACAAAGCACAAGTAGAGGAACTCCCCCACACTTAGAGTTAGAAATAAGAAAGAAGATAGAATGATAAGCATGGGTTGCCACCCACAAAGCGCTTGTTTTTTGGTAACCGAGTCACGAGCCCGACTCGTCCCCGAATTTAATTGTCCTTGGGGGAGCAAGTGGAAGAGATAATCTCAATCGGACTTTCATTCAAGATGTTTGGATAAACATTGAAGCATATGAAAGTTCCACTCCGATGAGATACCCACGGCTCTAGAAGATAAAAGCGGTGATGCCGGGGTCGAAAACTTTGTCTTCATTTCCGGCTGGAAATGATAGTAAAGTTTCAATCAGAGACAATTCCATGCAGAACGGGATTTTTTGACCAGAAAGAAGTAGAGTGAAAAGAAGTAGAGGGGAATCATTTTTCTCCAGAATTAAAAGTTCCTTAGATGAGGCGGGAAACTTTAAATTCTTATCAAGAGTCAATTTCATCAAAGGATGAATTTTACCATCATCGAGTATGCCTGGATTAAACACTTTGTCTTCACAAGAAAACTCAGCAGGGTACTCGATGGGAGACTCAATGGAGAAAAGGAAATCATCCTCAAGAGAATGAGGAGATAAGACATTTGAAACAATTGTAGCATCCTCAATTATGGTTTCCATTTTAGGGCCTTTTTCATCACTAGGTTTGCCATATAAAAGATTTTTCCATTCGGTTTGATCGGCCCCAAAATCGAAGAGGTCATCATCATCTTGTAAATCATTAAGCTCGGTGTAAGAATCAGATGACGGAGAATGGTATAAAAGTTTTTCGACTTCTTTAAGATCAGCATGAAAGTCGAAAAGATCATCATCATTTTCTGATGGAATTGGATCGTCGTGAGCGAGTTCATTAGTGAACTCCTCGGGATAAGAATCACATCTGGACGGATCACGGTTCAGCAAAAATTCCAATTCTTTTAAGTCAGATTCAAAATCAAAGTCATCCTCCTCATCCCCCAGTGGGATTGGATCGATGTGAGCGAGTTCATCGGCGAACTCCTCAAGAAGAGAATCAATACTAGAAGTGGTACTGCCACTACTTTGTTCTTCTGATTTAGAATCAACAACTTGAACGGATTTAGGAAGCTTTTCTTCTTTAACATCTTCCGGGGGAAGGAAAAATAATGGTTCATCAAATTTCATTTGTAATAACGAGACATCTTCTCCGGGATCACTATCGGTCTCAACAATTTCCGGCAAAATTGGAGCATCATCAAAGAACACATCGAGCTCTTCCCTCGAGAGATCACTTTCCTCAATCGGAAGAGAAGGATGGGAAGAGTTGGAAAGGTTTGGTTCAACAATCTCAATTCTATAAATCGATTCCGGAGGTGGGATAAGTGGTGTGCTCTTAGAGCTAGCAATTTCCACCACTTCCGTTCTGATCTCCGAATCTGATTCATCATCATCAAGAATACTCTTAACATCCGCGGAACAACTTGCAAACCATTTGCTTGAACCGGGTGTAATTTTCATAGCTTTTAGCTCAACACGTGTTTCAGACATACTCTTAACCGCAAATCTTGAGAGAATCGAATCACTTCTTTTGGAAGCAATTACTGGATCAGATTTTTGATTAACCACAGCAACGTTGCTTTTGGTGGTTAGCGGTTTAGAGTTTTGATTGATTTGAAACGTGACTTTTTCATCATCAACTCTTAGAGTTATTTCTTCTCCGTACACGTCAATCAAAGCCCGCCCGGTCCTCAAAAATGATCTTCCGAGAATTAGAGGAACCCGGGGGTCAGCATCAAAATCAACCACCACAAAATCAGCGGGAAAATGGAATTTTCCAACCTTGACAAAGACATCCTCGGCTATTCCAAGTGGACGGGTTATGGTCCGTTCCGCAAGCTCGAGGGTCATGCAAGTGGGGGTATAATCGGGCAGAGAAAGTTTTTTCCAAACGGAGAGCGGCATTAGGTTGATGCTTGCACCAAGATCGGCCAAGGCGTAGCATTCAACCATCCCCGAAAATTCACATGGAATGAGGAATTTTCCGGGATCTCCAAGCTTTTCCGGAAGCTTTTTTAGGAGAACCGCTGAGCAGTGTTCATTTAACGGAGTTTTTGCTAATTCAATTAATTTTTCCTTGTTGCTCAATAAACTCTTGATGGTGGAAACAAATTTAGGCATCAGAAGTAAAGCATCCGCGAAGCTTATATCGAAATGCAATTCTTGAAAGATTTGGAAGAATTTTTCCATTTGGATACTAGCTTTGTCGCGGAGCTTTTGATCATTAAGTCTAGATGGGTATGGGATAGAAGGTTTAGGTTGAGACTTCGGAACATCGGGTTCCGGAATTGGGGTTGGGACTACCGAAGGTTGGACGTGTGCGGTACTTCGTGAGCTTGTGGAGTGCACCTTGTCCTTTGTCACCTCGGTCTCACGGTCAACTACTTTTGTAGAAGAGGAAGAAGTAGTAGTTGGAACTGTGGGTCCCTCATAAGCTTTACCACTTCGGGTGGTAATAGCTTTCAACGCACCCTTCGGGTTGGGAATGGTATTTCCTGGAAGAGTTCCCGAGGATGAAGCTTGGTGAAATTGGTTGATAAGGGTATCAAACATACTTTCAATCTTCGTTTGAGATTGATCAATTTTGCTTTTGAGCTCATTACCCTGCTTAATCATTGAATTTTCAAATTCATTTTTCAAATTTGTGATTTGATTTTGCATAGCCCTCATTTTCACCTCATTTGTCTTAATGTAATTTGAAATATCATTAGAGGGAGCAATCGGGGCTGGGTAATTTTGAGCTTGATACCCTTGATTGTAATCGACCCCTTGGGTCGGGTATTGGTTAGTAGGGGCTTGATATGGAACATTTTGCCCCCTACTTTGGTTTTGATTGAATTGGTTTTGATTGTTTTGAGGAAAACCGGGTGGTCCTGCTTGATAGCTAGCACGATAGCTCGAGTCACCTTGAGGACGGTATTGAGTACCTCCTTGGTTGTAAGACCCGGCTACGGCATTGATTTCAAAAGGACGGCCATCGGTGGCGGTACAATTGTAATAAGCATGAGGACCACCACAAGTAACACAACTTTCTTCCACCGCTTTGACTTGAGCGGGTGGAGAAGCTTGTGGGGTAGAAGAAATGGTAGAAGAAGAAGGATTTTTCTGATTAGAGAAAACCAAAGCATGAATTGCATCCGTGAGCTTGTCAATTTTAGCATCCGTGCTAGAAGTATTCATCGAATGTGAAGTAGAAGGTGAAACACTCACTTGATAAACAACCGGCTTGCTCCGTGAAGTGCGAACCTTTGACTTGTTCTCGATGATGGACAAAGCATCACGCGTAGTTCGATTCAATATATAACCACCGGAGGCGGCGTTTAGAGAATCTTGGTCAGTTTGGTTCAATCCATTGTAAAACGTATCAATTTGATGCAACTCAGAAAATCCGTGGTGAGGACATTTGCGAAGCAATTCTTTAAAACGATCCCACGCTTCACTAAATGATTCATCAAATTTTTGAGTAAATTTGGTAATTTCATTCTTAAGACTTGTGGTTTTGGAAGGGGGAAAGAATTCGTTCACAAATTTCGACACCAGATCTTCCCATGTTAAGATAGAACGAGGGGGTTGTTTTTCAAGCCAAGTCCGGGCTGCCCCCTCGAGAGAGAAAGGAAAGAGAAGCAATTTGATTGCTTCTTGAGGAACATTCCTACATTTGACGGTAGATGAAATTTTGTTAAACCATCGAATGTGGGAATGAGGATCATCCCTCTCGAAACCGTAAAATTGATTCGACGTTACTAAGGATAGTAATGCCGGTTTAAGTTCGAAATTATCGGCAACGATCGGGGGAACAACAATAGCATCTCCATAACCCTCGGTGGGTGCTTGGAGATGCTCAAGCATGGTGCGATTCTCCGCCATTATGACAATGGGAGGATCGGGATTAGTACGAATCTCGGGTTCGACTAATGACGCAGCACGTCTACGATTACGTCTTCGCGGAATTGCGACGAGTTCAAGAAAGAGACTCGATGACGAAGAAGAACGTGTGCGCATGCACCAAGAACATTAGAGTTAAGAAGAATATTTTAGTGTTTTTTGGATTTTTAAAATTTTTTTGGTTTTTTGGATATAAAATATTTACAAGATATTTACGAAACTTCACGAGGAAGGTTCTTCAAGTCACTAATCGTCAAACCGTGACGATATTGTCGCAACACACCTCCCCGGCAGCGGCGCCAAAAATGATAGTCATTCGAACAACTCGCAAGCTAACCTCTCACGAAGAAAAGTCAAAGAGGAACGGTTCTACGCGACAATCGATTTAATAACCGGATAAGCGTGTACCCGGGTCGTTCTCCCAACGAGGCGTGAAATTGAGAATATCGTTTTCGGTTTGTAATTAAAGTGCTTGAAAAGACGAGAGTTTGTTTTGGTTTTTAAATAAAATGAAAATTAATAAACGCGAACGGTAAACTACGAACGAGTAAAAACGTCAAAATATTTAAAAATTAACCCTACGAGTACCAAAATAATTTTCCTACGACTTAAATATAAAAAGAAAATTTTGGAAAAAAGAAAAATATTTTTTTGACTTTTTAATAACTTTTTATAAATTAAAAACTATTTAAAAGAAAATAATTGATTAAAAATACTAAATGGAAAAAGAAAATTCTGAAAATTTTTTCTAAAATACTTAATACTAAACTTGAGCTATGAAAAATATAAAAAGTGAAAGTGCTTTTTTAAATAAGCCGAAAATAAGCAACAGCTCACAATAAGCTAAAAAGAGAAAAATAAAAATAAAAGGGTTTTAAATAAAATTTTGTAAAGTTTAACAAAGAAGAGATGTGAGTGCAATGGTTGGGTTGCTTGTGTTGTGATTGGACTGACCTGGGTTCGAACCCCAGAGGTCAGTTTTTTGCAAGTTAATTTTTTTTCTTGACTCAAAACTACAAACTTCAACAAACTTATAAACATAAACTCAGAACACAAACATAAAGGGCTCAAAATTTACTAACAGATAACTATTTTTTAACAGATTAAATTGATTAAATCATATTTGGGTTTTAACAGACAATCAACTAAACTCAACAAGGTGCAAATAAATAGTGTTCTAACTATATATATATATTTTTTTTCTACAATAAGCTCAAACAAACAGCCTCTATTCTAGGCTGTTTTCCCTTTTTACTCTAAGAACTAAACAAGATTTTTAACTGAGATCAAACTAAATACTAACCTAACTAATCATACTCTACATAGTGAAGTTCAAATAAGCAGCAAAAAACAAAATAAGCAACAAGAAGCATTAAATAAAACTTTTTTTTTTTTTTACTATATCAAGAATAATAATAAGCAATAACAGATAGCAAAGCTGAATAAGCAGTTACACTATTAATAAGCTGAAAAAAAAACTTATATTAATTAAAAATAAATTACAATTGAATAAAAATACAAATACCTTAAAATAAAAGCTAAAATAAACCTCCGAAAGAAAAAAACAACTCGGCTACTATCCTATTTATACTAAGAAAATAACAAAACCCTAGCTACTTGTGTGTTTTTGGTGTGAGAGTGTTCCCCACTTGTCCCTTTGTGCTACTTTGATGGCCGTAGATTTTTGCTTGCTCCCCAATCTCTTGATCTTGAGCCGTTGGATTTACTTGGTTGTTTCGGATCGATGAGGTGGATGGAGGGGACCAAAGACAACACCATGTGGGTGTTTTGGACTGGTGTGGTGAGGTGATGAGATGGACGGGATTATCAGAGGATTAGAGAAAAGGTGGGAGGATGAAGAAGCGTGAATAGTGGTTAGGGTTCATTCGATTGGGATTTTGACTAACTCATTTGGGGGTTTGACCATATTTATTTCACCCGGTATTAGTTAAGGTTGGGATTGGGTCGGGTATGACTCGTGGGTTGTGGGTTTTGGGCTTAAGGGGAAAATGGGCCGGCGATGGGTTTAAGTGGTAGATAGATGGGCTGTGGGGTGTGATTGGGTTGGGGATTATAAGTTTATGGGATGGGTTAAGGTTAAATTTTGGATCCGGTTGGTATTGTTTTTTATAGGTTTAATGGTTTGTTTAGGGACCAAAGGTGTAAATTTGTAAACTTCCAAGGACTAAATCTGCCACTTCTTCAAAGATAATCTAGGGACCAATAGTGTCAAGTAGAAATAATCCAAGGGCCATTTTTGGAATTTTTGAGCTCGAATAAAAATCCAAGTGAAAAATGTCTTTTCCGGCTTCAGCTTTCGGCTCTTTTCCATATCACACTCGGTTTTGTCCATATTTGCCTCGTTTTCAATCCTTTTGTACCTGAAACACAAAAAACACAATCCAAGGATATTTGTAACATTATATGGTCTATTTGGGTGTTTTTGGTCGTTTTTGTGGGGTTTTTCGGGTATAAAATGATGAGTAAAAGGCCACTCATCACATCCCAACCTCAACCTCTACTTTTTCACCCTATTTATAGGGAAATCCATGGGCCACTATATGGAGACAATGCTCCACCACAACCTCAACCTCAACAACCTCAATCCTTTTCTCATAGGGACATTGAGGGATCCATGTGGATTGATCCCCCACAAACACAAGAGGAAATCAATGATCAACTTCATAACCTCTATGCCTTCTCCAACATGGTGGATTCCCACCTTCATGAACCTATGCAACTTCAAACCACCTTGCTCTCTTCAATCATAGCTCCACCAAATCCCAACCACTAATCAACCAATGCTCTACGAACAAAACCCAACCACCAATCAACCAATGCTCCACCACCAAATCTCAACCACCAATCCACCAATGCACCACCACTAACAAATGAACCTAGTCTAACTCCAAACTTTCCTCGCCATAATTGTTCTCATTGTGAGAGAACCGCGAGGATAAGTGAAAGAACCAAGATTATGGTTCATGAACTCCAAGATGAGATGAGGTTCATCCTCACTCACATCCTTGAGCGTCTTAACGCTCTCTCCCATCCTCCAACACAATAGACGTTATTAGGACTTTTATTTTATTGTTTTAGGATTTTATTTTTCTATTTTTCTAGGATTTTTATTTTCCAAGTTATTTTTTATTTTTTGCATTTTCTTTAACATTCATCATCATTATTGTCTCCATTTATGACTTTAGTTATAAATTTTTTACTAATGAATGATGTTTATTACTTTTGTGTGCTGGTTGTGTTATTTATTTTGTACATTGCATGAATGGTTGGTTTGGATTATTTATCACTAACCTTTGTTTTGTAGCATTCAAAATCCATGAACATGGCACCCCAACTAGGGGGAGTATTGACCAAGGGGGAGCTAATCAATCTCGGGATTGCACTACATTCCGCTACGCTTCTCTTCTTTTTGTTTCGAAAAAAAGTGGGAGAAAATACTAAACGCAAACTCACATTTTTAATCATCTAATTGGATTTAAATGTTGCATAAAATAATTTTAATCTATATTTTTAAAGTCTTGCACTTTATTTATCTCATTGCTTAAAAGTAAACTTTATGTTTTGTCCTCAACAAAAAGGGGGAGATTGTTAATACAAATATCGTCTAAAAACGTTATTTACATTTTACGATCTTTGTTATATTTTGTTAACGACAATTATAAACTTTATTTTAGAAAAACATAAATATAGTTAAGTCTTTTACATATATTATCACAAGTCTTTCTTAAACACAAACTAAACATTACTTAGCTAGCTAGTATATACATTTTACAAGTTTACTTTCATAAACATGTTAATCTAAAATGAAATTGTATTTTTACATCATTCCATGGATCATCCTACTCTAATCTAAGATTGCATAGGATCCTTGGAAGATATGGTGAATATTTTGTTTAGATTATCACTCTAGAATCCTTGAAAGATATGATGTATATTTTGGTTAGATTTGATAAAAGATTATGAAGATTTTATGTCATGTCCCCGCAGAACCAAAAGGATACACGGACGGAACCCTTGATTTGGTTCCGTCTGATCCGTGGTTTGTTGGCCTTGGTGCCTATAAATAGCAAGCCACAACATATTGTTTAATCATCACTTACATACATAAAACAACATACATTCTTTCATTCATCATTCCTTATATCTAACTCATTCATATGTCACCTTATTGAACTTCTTTTGTAGCAAGAAGGTCATAACATCATTTAAAGGCTTACAAACTTTAACAAAGTGTTACAAGACTTGTTAATTCATCATAGTTTGAATTGTAGTTATTCATACATCATTTTTTGTACCAAACCATCATAAACCTCTGATAGTGATCGGTTAGTATTTTAATCCTCAAAATACATAGTGTGATGGGAGTGGTTGTGCCCTTATAAAAGAACTCGACATCTAGCTTTGTGTCAGAAATATTGTGTAAGTGACGTGTAAAGGTTTTCTCCGCCGGATAAAGGAGCTTGTTAACTAGTGAAGAAAACTCTCGAGTTGGATACTCGGGGAGTGGAGTAGGGCAAGAAAAAAAAGTCCTTGTAGACCGAACTACTATAAACACTCGTGTTGTGGTTTGATCGTTTCTATCTTTCTTGCACTTTACATATTGTTATTTTGTTTGCATACATTAAGTCATTTCACACACAAAGATAACTAAGAAAAATAAATTAAAAACGGTAAAACTATTCAACCCCTCTTCTAGTTTTCCACAGACATGTTGCATGTTTTCTAGATGCACAGAAAGTATTTGAACTGCAGGTTCTCGGCTGTGTATGTTAAATTTCAGAATCCTCCTGCATGCTTCATGAGGACATATAAACCTACAATCAAGGAAATTCTGTATTTCATCGATCTATGGCTCTCGATTAGTTGAAGAAGTAGATGCCTCACCAATAGATCTAGTAACTCTTGCAAATACCCTGTCTGTCCCTTTTGAAATATACTTAAATAGATACTTTATCAGCATGCTCCAATCGCAGTATTCAACATTTATATGAGATTGGAATGCTAGGAAAAGACTCCGGTTATATGGCACCACGTAGGTGTTGTCCAACTTCATCTGGCGTTTAGTTGTGTATACTTTTGTTTGCCTTCTTTGATAGTGCACATGACCATTGCTGTCAAAAAAAGGTTTCGGGATTGTATTTTCTGGGGAAATTTTTGGTGCAGGTTGTGCCTTCTATACAGGGTGCGTTCAAATTAGGTGACCCACAGGGTCCATGAACCATGATCTCGTAAACTATTTTTTATCCCTAGGGATCAACCACTGGGTCTAGTAGTTCTGCGGAGATATATCGATCAACATCCTGTGCATCTTGTATTTTGTTGGTTGAACTAATCCACAACAGTGTATGACAATGTGGCAAGCCACGCTTTTGAAATTCAACCGTATACAAAACTGTTTCAACAAAAACATAGGCAGCACAGTTAGAACAATAAAGGCAGTCATTATTGGTATGATTTTGCTTAGTTAAATTCTAAGTAACCATTACGTTATTCTTCATACTTTTGTTTTATCAAGTTGTAAGCAGCCATGCATATTATAAGGTTGTATTACATTAAATTATTTAATATGGTAAAAATAGCTATAAATTGTAAAAAAAAAGCATGTTCCATACCTCCTGTCACAAATCCATGTAGGTCCTCTTTAATATGAAAACCACACACGTAAATACACTAATAAACCACGACTACTACTACTAATTAATCTATGAAATGAGAATAACAATAAGTAAATGAAATACGAGAGAATAGAGATGAATAGAGAAGAGGTTAAGAGAAGAATAATTGGATGATTAACATTCACTATAAACTTGGACAGAGCTTTCGCATGAGAATGAAAACCAACACCTAAAATGAGCTCCCTAACCTTCTATTTATAGGCGAAGATTAGGGCAACTCTTACAAGAATGTTTCTAGAAGGAAATAATGATAAGAAGGCTGGCCCATGGACTTCTAATGGACTGGACCTTAATACAAACATAAAGTCCTTATCGAGCAACATTTTAATCTAAATGATCAAGACTTGTAAAGTAAGTAAAACGTGTTCCTAACAATCTCCCCCTAAGTCTTGGTCATCAATGTTGCTTGACGTCATCTTTGTTTCATTGGCTTCTGACGTCTTTATAATCTTTGTTCTTTGTTCTTGATATAATATGATGTGGTATGGTAATGATCTGCCGTCCTCCAATGTCTTCTCGTCGTTTTCCATCATGCTCATATATCTTTGACTTTTGTTCTGTAGCTTGTTCTCACTTTTCAATCTTTAACTTGTGAAAGGTTGTAGTGTTTGAAATTTGACTTTTCTTTAACATCTTCTTAACTTTTGCTGTCTTGAGTCTTTGTGAGAACTAATCTTCAGGATATGAGCATGATGGAGTCTTGATGGTGGTAGAACTCCAGGTCTTCATGATCCTCCGCAGCAGCAGCAGCAACACGAACCAACCGGCCCTTACAGATTTGGACTTTGAGATCATCAACAGCATAGTGTGAAGACTTTCTCTAATCCAAGCCCAGGTCGTTCTGAACGGGATACCCCCGAAAGGGCTAACACGGACACACCGAAGTGCACCCACGATTCAGTGAGTCGCTGGAGATCACCCCACGACTGTAGACCGTTTTGGAACAGACACTAAGCGTAACCCATAAGGAGTTACCGAAGTGACCTGCTGTCAGGGTTGTTTAATGTTACCCTGGCAGGATTTCCATTCTATCACTGAGAATCACAATCGTGAATTCTCTCAAGATTGTTCTTGGCAGATTGCTAGGATCTGCGAAGGACACTTTCCTAATTTACAACTGATGCCCATGATGTAGAACACCAGTGTACTTCTAAGTGTACCTAAGAGATCTTTGATGAATCTCATGGCTCTAGACCCAATTAGCGTACATTTGTTTGGTCGTCGGAGGCGTGGAGCAAATTGCCTCCTTTTCAATATCAACACTCTCGTAATGAGAGGTCGATAGATTATGAAAGGTTCTCCGTGTGAATGAAACAAATGTCTTTTGAGAGACACTTGAGTAGCTTAGAAGGTTTAGTGCAGTGCGTCACTGGGTCCATGACGTCTTTTGTCTTCAATACCGGTGATGCTCAGTCAACCAGTAGATTATGAATTGAACCCGGTGTCTGCCCTAAGGTTGAACAAATGGAGGGCTATTTCTTTTCACCCTTTTCTTTGCTTTTCCTTTTAATTCTTCAACCCCTTCTTTCTCCTTTCATTCATTTTCTCCTTTTTTGTATCATACCTAGGACTTTCTAGTTCTAAACTATGGGAATTGTCCTTGGGTAGATCCCTCCGGCTCTGGCGGATCATAGGACGGTTTTCCTAAACCTTAGTCACCTTATTACTCCATGACTATCCTATATTGATGCCATTTACCAAAACCTTTGAAAATCTCTCAAAGTTTCGATGATTGTAAAAACATTTTATTGACACCCTCAGAGTTTTGTGTTTTTCAGAAGGACTCCCCCTTAACATGTGCTCATAAGTAATTAATTTGAAATTTGCACATGTCGGAAAGAGTGGGCACTTTTGAATTGATTGAATTTCAATGAACATGATCATTGCGAGACACGCTTACATCACTAGTAAACTAGCTTGAAATTATTACCCGTCTAGATCACATTCAAGGACATTCGCTCGAAATCGGTACATTCTACTCAGACACGTCCGTTGCGAGACACGTTTACATCACCAGATGAAGTGGCTTGAAATTATTACCCATCCGGGACATGTCCTTTCGACTACTAGCTTTTTCTACCGTCAATTCGAGGGTCAATTCTGAGTCGAGCACTTATGAGATTCCAGCAATGAGACACCATATTTTAATCATATTTTCCTTCTCCCCCTCAAAAATAGCATACTCATGATGTTTTTGAAAAACTTTTATGATTAAAATATGCTGTTTTTGAGTTTTAGGGAAGAATTTCAAGAACTTTTGTATTTCAGAACAAATATTATATTTGCAAATACTCCCCCTTGACGAGGGAATACTTGTTCTTATGAGAAGAATGTTTGAAAAAACTTAGAAAACATTCTGGTTTAATTCTACTCATAAGAAAGAAGCTTTCGCTCCTTTGATCAGGATTGAGGCACTGAAGCGTACCTTAGGGTCCTTTCTTTAGGGTCCGGGTTGTGCACTGTTATGTGTACACAAGCCGTAATGTCACAGGCATATAGTAAGAATAGTGAAATAAGAATTGATGAATTATGTACTCAAGTGCTTACATCAACCTTCTTTGCTAAACTTTGTGAATTCTGGGTCCGTCCTTTGATATAGTCTGATAGGAAATGGTGGACGACCACTAACATAACTCTCTAGTCTCCGAATTTGATCCCTCTGGTACAACCTTCTTTCAATCTTCAAGATGAACTGCATCACTTGTTTGAGCTCATTATGTGTCCACCTTGTTGACTTTTTCAACTCATGATCTCGAACTCGAAGAACTAACCCATCTCTAACGTTTTTCAGCGTATCGTCACAGAATTTATGAATCTCGTGGAATGACATGAAATGGTTTGTATGTGTTGCACTTCTGTAGACGAACCCAAAGACTGGGTATTTCTTCATGGTATATTGAGCATCGCGGTTGTTTTCCAAGAACATTATGGGCTCAACGAGATTCAACTTCTGCTGATAACTTTCCACTCCTAACTGAAGATCTTCTAATCATTCTTTGATTATTGTTCTTCGGATGAAGTGGCAGATGGCTGCACTAAAAGCATACTGAAGATCGGTAGAGAGATGTTGCAGTTTTCCTTGTATTTTGATGAGGTATAAGTCTTAAATATCATTGAGACTCAAGTCAGGAAAATCTGCTTCTGAGAACGAGTAGATCTTGTTGTCATGTCGTCTGACGGTGATCGCAGATAGGAATGTGTAATCATACTTCTTCGATCCTGAAACACTAATCACTGCCATGATCATGAGGTCACTGTAGACTTGTTCACGAGACTTTTGGCTGAGTTTATACTTGTACCAGGTCTTCCTTTTATCATACCAGTGATGGATTCCTAATTCAGCATCACGATCATAGATCACTTGTTGTTTGATGAAGATCTTCTGGTGAATTACAGCTTCCTCAATGGCAGGATTTTGGTAACTTGCTACAGGAGTGAAGGTAATTGAAGTTGCATATTTCGTTTTGCTTGATGCTCCATGCATGAGTAATTCAAGATCTTTGTTGAAAAAGAACTGGAAGGGGATTTCTAAAGTTCCATGAGGTTTTCTGATCACAGGTAGTGGCTTGGTCCAGTCCGTGATGTACGGACGGTTTTTGTTGTCACGGCCACCCACCCTGAGTATGTCTGGATTCGTCCAGTCAAACTCATTTGACATTGCACGAGCAATGTTTTCAAGGTGATACTCCAGCTCAGCCGCATTTGCAGATTTGTCTTTAAGAAGAATGAAGGCATCATTTTTTATCCTACGAAGTTCTCTCTTTGTCATTTTCTTCACCTTTAGAGTGTGTTTGATTTTGTGTGCAAATTCAAACGTATTGTCTTCAACCTTAGAAGCTTCGTCGTCATGGATCTGAGCACTGGCAAGTTGATCAAACCATTCATTGCCATTCACATCTTCATCATCATTAATCCATGTAACAACAGCTGGTTCTTTGGAGGTTTTCTTGCTGCTTGAAGGTTTTGATTTTGGTGGTGATGGTGGTGGTGATTGTGGCTGATCCTCTTGTGGTTGAAAATCTACGTTTTCTGTGGAGAAGTGCTCATAATGATGCTCTGTTGCTGTCGGACCAGATTCTGGATTCTTTGGAGGTTGAGAGGATGTTGTAGTCGTTTCGGTAGGTTCTGTAATGTGAATCCCAGATCCGCAACCAGTCTTTTGTTTCTTTGTAATGGTATCTGGATCTTGGTCATCATCATCACGTTGACGCTTGCCTTTATCAGCTGCAGTCTTACATGATTCCATGTTGGCTCGAATAGCATCCAGGATGGGCATTTCAGTGTAGCTGAGGGTGGATTGTGCAAGCAATTTGGTGAAGAGGGCGTCTTGAAGTTCTTCAACGGAATATTCAAGAAGATGTTTCTGTTGGAGTGCTAGATCTTTGACCTTCTCATCTACTTTTGTGTTGATTTAGGCTTCAATATTTTCCTGAATATCTGGCAGAAACTTCTTGACATAATGTCTCGTGTTGGCTTTGACTTTATCGCCTACATCATAAGCTAGAAACTCATCCATTTTCATCTTTGTCTCCTGCATCTCTTCCATTTGTTGAGACAAATTTTTGACTAAGGTTTGCATCTCAGCCAGTTGTGCACTCATTTGGTTAACTTTCTTGGCTTGTGCTAGTTTACCTGCTTTCTTGAGTTTCTTTGCAGCAGGTGAGACAACCTCTATTCTAGTCACTTGAGCAATTCTTCTCACATTCTTACCTTTTATGGATGATTTGATTAGTTCAAAAACTGTTGCTTTGGCTTTTGGTGATGGAGATCTTGTTGGTGATGGAGTAAGTGACGAGATAGATGATTGTGAATTGAGAGGAGCAGAGTCCTTAGGAGGTGAGGATGGTGGCGATGGATTCTCGGGAGGTGACCCAGGAGGTGTTGTAGGTTTTGGTGATGATATGGGAGAAGACTGATCAGGATTAGATTTCTGCTCTTGTTGAGGTACATGAGCTACCATAGCAAGGTCAGATGGAGGGACTGATGGTGAGCGAATGTAGCTATCGGCTTCTTTATTTGATTTTTCATCTTCTTCCTTTTTCATTAATGCTGCTGCATGCTCAGCCTCAAGTTTCTTTGCATCGTCATTAGTTTTCTCTCCTAATATCTCCCGTTCTTCTTCTACATTCCAGTCCATATCATCATTATAGTGTTGTTCCCCCTCCTGGTCATTGTTAAACATGGAATCTGAGATTACTTTATCTGTTAAAACTATGTTACTATCATGATCTTTCTCCTTTTCTGTCGTTTGAGCTTCCAAGTCGGGTTGATTAACCGAGCTTGGTGGTTGAGAAATAACACTTTCAGCCATCTCGGGTTGAATAACCGTATCAGGCTGAACTGTGGATGTAGCTGCTCCTAACCCTCCGGGTTGATTAACCGGATCAGAGTGGATCAAGGCGGCTTCTTGAACAGTTCCTGATGCTCCAGCTCCTTTCTTTTCTTCATACTCCCACATTTTCTCAATTGTCAATTTCGCCCTTCTGGCATCATCTTCCTTTGTTGACTTCATGCTTGCCTTCTTTGCATTAAGAAAATCAAGCTGATTTTGAAGTTCAATTTCTGCATCTGTCATTTGTACTAAAACTTCTTCCTCTGATTCTGATTCATCTGAGTCAGTTTCCTTTTCCTCATGTATCCCAACTTCTTCCACTCTGGGTTTTGATTGAGTTGGCACTCTTATTTTGAGTGTTCTTGGGTGTTTCTGTGGTTGTTTTGAAGCACTAGAGGCACTTCCTGTCCTACTGCTTTTAGAACGAGTTTTTGTAGAACCCGTTCCTTCACGATGCTTAATGAACCCGACCTGGCCTTTGTCGTATGCATAGTCATAGTCTTTGTAGGCTTGAGTCTCCTTGATTTCCTCGGTCAACAATTCTTCTGGTAGTCTTGACCCTTGCTTGTTAGTACTATCTTTAGGAAAATAGACTGACTTGAGAGGCTTATCCATCCTTATCACATGAAGTTCCTTGTCTTCAGGTCGAGGAGAGATGTCGGAGTTATTGTCAATGAGATAGCTGATCAGCATCTTTGTGTATCGGACGAATGGAATTCTTGTTACAGGTTTCTTATGGCCTCTTATCTAAAACACAAGATCTTCCCATATGAGTGCAGCATAGTCCAGATTTTTCTTGTTAACAATTCCCCAGAAGATTTGAACATGTGAAAGTCTTGGGTGCTCATGCCCGCTATCTCTTCCAGAAACCGAGCGAACCAAAATGTAGTAAATGGCTCTCCATGGTTGTGGAATTGATTTAGCATTGATGCTAGAAATTGTTGTGAGTGGAAGATCGAGACTCTCATCATAACCAATGTTGAGAAGAAACTCGAGGATATCTGGTTCAGATGGTACAGGCCAAAATTGGTTTGATGTTTCAGGTGGATCTGGTAGGGATAAGGCTTTTCGAAGGTGTATTGGTGTGACTTTGACTTGTTTTCTATCCAGAGTACATGTGAAATATCTGTTGTAGTCATCGAGGTCAATGGTATTCCACATTTGATGAATGTACAATTCTGGGACATTATCTGAATTCTCCAAGATGCTGTTGCATTCATGTCTCCTGAGAATTTCAATGGCTATTTGGCAACTTGGCTCAGCACATTTGATGTTGTTAAAGACTACTCTTGCATTGTTGTTTCCATACTTAGCCTTGTAACCTTGAGGAAACAGTTCTTCCTTAGAGATCAAGGGTAGTGGTTGTTGTACTGGTACAGACATTGTGAAAAATCTGAAACATCATTTAACACCAATATGCAAGATACATGTGGGTTAGCATTAGTTAAAACTTAATGATTCACATGAGATCCTTAACTTAGCATGATATTTCAAATTTATAACACAAGTTGAAACATGATATTGGAAAAACTTTGACAATTTCGAAATATTTTGACAATTGCGAAAAATTTTGACAATTGCGAAACATGTTTCCAAATGCGAAAAACTTTTCCAATTGCGAAAAATGTTTCCAATTGCGAAAAATATTTCCAATTGCGAAAAATGTTTCCAATTGCGAAAAACTTTTCCAATTGCGAAAAACTTTTCAATTTTCGAAAACTTCTCATACAAGAAATTTCGATATCCTTTGTAGACGTTTGACTCAGCAGATTTTTCGCATTTCACATTCACTTGAGATTTATGTTATCAGCATGTTTCATTGAAATCCTATGATGTTTCTAAGCATTCAGACCAAGTTATAACAACTTTTAACCATAAAATCCTAAGAATCAAACTGAATGTGTCACTCGTGTTCTTCATAAACCCTTAAAATCAATTGTGCATATCTGATGTTTCTGGGTTCAATCTAAGGCAACAAGTATTCAATTCGAAGCATAACAACAACACTAGAACACATTAATTTCACTACAACACTTGCACATGATTTTCCCCAATTCGTACGCTAAAACCCTAAATCAAGAACATTCAAATTGCAAGTTTCTGGGTTCAATTAAGCATGCATACATGGATTATAATCATATTTTAAGCATCATCGTACCAATAAACATATCACAAACACTTAAAATTGAGATTCCCCAATTTTACGCAAGCCTTAGATCTAAAACATTTATTTTTGAGAGATTCAACCGTTGGATTGTAAAATCCTTTAAAACCATTGCTTAAGATCATGTAATAATCATTAAAACACTCACACTTTTGATGAATCTCAATTCGATTTGCAGATTGAATGTGGACCGTTGATCGGTTTGGTGATAGTATTTACTACGGATGGGATTTTGTCAGTGAAGTGGTTGAAGTGTATTAACTACGGTGATATTATCTTCTTTTATTTGAATTTAAACTTTTGTCACTTTAACACCAATAGTCCCTAAACCTTATGTTTTAGCAATTAAGGTCCTATCCACTTAAGTATTATTTACTTAACACATTTGGCAAAATCTATGCAAAAATATCACAAAACTTTTCCATCATTTGAGATTATCACCAAAACAACATTGTGAAGCAACAAATTTCAGAAAACATGCAAGTACAAATTTGAAAATTTTGGAAAATTTTATGTCTCCCCCTCAACACTTGTTCGAAAATAATTAATGACGGTTAATAAAAATGAACAAAGTGTTGATAAGGATTGTACCTGCATTTTTTTTTTTTAAGAATAAAAAATATTAGAAATTTTTTTTGTGTTTTTCAATAATTATTTACAAAGATAGTTTAGATGCTTGACTCATTTAATTGTTTTTGAGAAAATTTTCCAAATCATTCGGAGTCAAACATCTCATACCAATCCGGTGAACCAGATCCACAAATCTTGCATGAGGTGAGGCTTTTGTGAACATATCCGCCAATTGGTGTTCAGTACCCACAAAATATAGTTCAATAGTACCCTTCTCCATGTGTTCCTTGATGAAATGATATCGGAGATCTATATGCTTGGACTTGGAATGCTGCACGGAGTTGCATGAAATGGCAATCGCACTCTTGGAGTCGCAATACATAGGAATCTTGTTGAGTACGTATCCGTAGTCCATCAGTTGTGATCGCATCCAAATGACTTGAGCACAGCAGGCAGACATGGCTACATATTCAGATTCTGTTGCCGACAGTGATGTGCAATTTTGTTTCTTTGACTGCCAAGAGACGAGCTTGTCACCTAAAAACTGTACTCCTCCAGATGTACTTTTTCGCGTGTCTAAACACCCTGCATGGTCAACGTCTGAAAAAGCTACAAGTTCAAATCCAGAATCCATTGGATACCAGATCCCCAAATTAATGGTTCCCTTTATGTATCTAAGGATTCTTTTAACGGCTGACAAATGCCGCTCAGTTGGTCTTGACTGATATCGGGAGCATAGATACGTGGCAAATACCACATCCGGTCTGCTAGCTGTGAGATACATGATCGACCCAATGATGTTACGATATTTTGTAGGATCAATGGGTGTCCCATTTATGTCAGCATTTAGCTTCGGGGATGAGGAGGACATAGGTGTATTATAGGTGTTACAGCTGGTCATACCATGCTTTTTCAGGATTTCCTGAGCATACTTGGACTGACTAAGGAGTATACCACGGGGTGATTGATGAACTTGCAGTCCTAAGAAGAACTTCAGTTCACCCAACATGGACATCTCAAAGTTATTTTTCATCAGTTTTGCAAAAGCATTTGAATATTTTTTCTGTGTTGATCCAAAAATTATATCATCGACATAAATTTGTACGGTGAGAATGTCCACCCCGTGTTTTTGTATAAACAAAGTCGGGTCCACAGTTCCTTTAGTAAAATGGTTTGCAAGCAAGAAAGCAGATAACTTGTCGTACCATGCCCTTAGGACTTGTTTGAGGCCGTAAAGGGCTTTCTTTAGCCAATATACGTGATTCGGATGTTCTTGGTCCACGAAGCCTTCTGGTTGAGAAACATACACCTCTTCCCGGAGTTGGCCGTTGAGAAATGCAGTCTTCACATCCATTTGGTAGACAGTAATGTTCATGTGAGCCACGTAAGCCAGGAATATGCGAACAGCCTCAAGTCTTCACATCCATTTGGTTCCTGGTGTTTGATGAAGAACGAATACGATTGTTTGACTAGTTAGAGAACTTGTTGAATGCTCTTGCAATTAATGCAAACCCTTCATTGAGAGAGTTAAACACATCATCTTCTTCATCATAATCAGCATTGGAATAGAACATGGAGTCGGTATTGTTGTATGGAACCAGTTGGTTATCAGAATTCTGAGATGGTGCTTCATAAGGGACAATCTAATTGTTTGGTTGTGTTTGGAAACTTGGTTGAGACGGTGGTGGAACAAATTCTTGACTTGAGGGTGGAAAGTGTGACTGAGCTATCAGAGCAAGAGAGTTTGGAGTTGGTGCTGATGAGTAACCTCCTCTTGCTGCAATGTCCTTGTCTACCTCAGTTTGATGTTGCTTGAGATAATCATTCAAAAGCCCATAAGAAACTTGATTAATCTTTTTGGCTTGCCTCACGAATGTCACATACTTCTGCCAGTCTGGTCCAAGACATCCTAAGAATTTGGAGTTGATAGCAATCTTTGGTAGAGGTATGTTATAACGTTCCAGATCATTGACAACATTGGTGAAGCGGTGATAGTATGATTCTAAGGATTCCCCTGGTTCCATCATGAAGTTATTGTATTCCATATAAAGTTTGGATTCCAAATCCTCTTGGTTCAATTCTGTGCCTTCCATAAGAAGATGTACATGCTCCCACATGTCCTTGGCTGTTTTCTGAGCATCAATACTCCTGAAGATTGGGTTAGGAATTCCCTGGAGTATGTAAGCCATGGCCATCTCATTGGCTTCTTGCTGAAGATTTTGTTCAGTGGAATATTGAGATACTGGAATGGGAGTTGTAGTGTCATCCCGTGGAGGTATAGTAGTTGAATCACCCGGAACCAATATTGAAGGAAGTGGATAAGGTCCTTCCATTATGACCTTTTTGAGATATGGACCATGAGGTTTCCTTAGTTCAACAAATCGAAGAAACCGGCTAGACCATTGAACATAGTTTCCAGGAATCAGCATTGGTGGAGTTTCAAACGATCCTGCTTCATGCCTTGATTGCTGACTACTGATAGCTTCACACATTTTGGTAAACCAATGAGGTTCTCTTGATGAAGGTTGGTAGTTTTGCATCTGCATTTGAGTTTGTGGAATGATTTGTTGTTGAGGTACTGATTGTTGAGGAAAAAACTGATGTTGTTGCACAAAAGCATGTTGTTGTGGATATTGAGGATGAAATTGTTGTTGTTGCTGATGATATTGTTGCTATGGATATTGCTGTAGCTGGTAGTAGTAATTGAAATGTGGTGGTTGAGACATTCTTGTGTTTTTGTTGATCGTTAAGATAATTAAGATGTGTGTTATGAGTTATGAGGTTTGGTTTTGGTTAATTGAGGTTTTTGTCCAATTTCGAAGAAATGTTACTGTTCACTCCAATTGCGAAAAACACTGTTCACACTGCCAATTGCGAAAGATTCTGCGAATTGCGAAGGAAACGTCCAATTGCGAGAGAAACTAGCAATTGTGAAAGAAACTCCCAATTGCGAAAGAAAATTGATGATTGCGATAAACTATCTAATTTGCGAAAGAACTTAGCAATTGCAAAAAATTATCTAAATTGCGATATGAAAAGGCAATTTCGATAAATTATTTAGAATTGCGAAAGATCAAGCAATTTCGAAAGATTATCAAAATTACCATTTCGATCACTTTCTCAATCTCTCATACAAGAGGTGAGAATTAAAGCCAAGTCGAAGTATTTTCACTAACTCCTACAAGTTAGAAAATACTAAGTACCAATTTTGAAGATTCTTGTGATTTGCGATAAACACTGTCAATTGCGAGAAACCCTCCTTTTGCCAATTCCGAAAAACCACTTTTCAACAATTTCGAAAAACCCTCTTTTCACCGACTTTTTTCGAATTTCGTCTAGAACTTTCCAAGATGATGATTAGTTGATAACAATGGTTTTTAACGATTAAAGCTACGTAAATACGAAGATTTTTGCAACTTTTAAGGTGAAAAACTAAGATTTTTGTGAAGAGCTACAACTAACAACGATTAGACCACGTGTTTTTAACGCAACTTCGAACAAAAACTCAACAAATCCAAACATAAATGACAAGCTAAAATTAATAACGATGTAATCTACTCTTAAACACACACTTTAACTATCCTTAGGCGAATGATACCACTTGTAGGTCCTCTTTAATATGTAAACCACACACGTAAATACACTAATAAACCACGACTACTACTACTAATTAAGCTACGAAATGAGAATAACAATAGGTAAATGAAATACGAGAGAATAGAGATGAATAGAGAAGAGGTTAAGAGAAGAATAATTGGATGATTAACATTCACTATAAACTTGGACAGAGCTTTCGCATGAGAATGAAAACCAACACCTAAAATGAGCTCCCTAACCTTCTATTTATAGGCGAAGATTAGGGCAACTCTTACAAGAATGTTTCTAGAAGGAAATAATGATAAGAAGGCCGGCCCATGGACTTCTAATGGACCGGACCTTAATACAAACATAAAGTCCTTATCGAGCAACATTTTAATCTAAATGATCAAGACTTGTAAAGTAAGTAAAACGTGTTCCTAATAATCCAAATGGCCGTCTATTTTTTAGAAATCTGATAAATGCTTTAATCTTTAGCTCAAAAACTCGACATACTACATCTGCTCTATCTGAAGCATTCAACTGCGGATATTCTGCCATATGTATTTGGATTTCAGGCCAATTTACGTTGCACGTGAATGTTATGAAGAATTGCGGGTTACCAAGTTTTCAGAAAATCGCCAGTGCATCCAAGTAATGGATATACATATAGGGTGGAGCACCTGTGAAAGATGAAGGAAGAATGATTCTTGAGCCAGCTTTAGAACCATCACGATCTCCTCTTGAAACAACATCATACAGCCCTGATAGATACTCACCTCGAATATCACTCTGATGCTTTCTATAAAAATCCATCCTACTCTGCTCTATACAATAGTATATGCCCACAACGTATTGTTGAAAAAGGCGGCCTGTCCAGAAAAGCAGATCATATGAATCAGGTCTTGGATGTAACTGGTATGTGTAAAATGCATTCAACGACACACATCTTGCTCTTTCACCTGGGTTTGCAGATCTTAATTTTAATTTTGTGTGAAACCCAGGTTGGCCATAGATGAAGATCAGTGGAAACTGCAATGACATATAAGATTTATGCAGCTTGTTGATTCTTTGTGGCTGACCACCCTTGTATTGAATAATGACGTCGTAGTCTGCTTCACTTATAGGACCACTGTCAAAAACTATGTTCCAAGAGTGTTAGAAATTGACAACTCATAACCACGCGCTCCTTCATCATTGTAAAGCCTTATTTTGAAGTCTGGTATGTCTGCTTGACTGCATAAATCTCTTGCAGTTCTTAATACTTGGACCAGTTCATTGTGAGTATCCAAGAAGTTAATCAGACCTTGAACAATTTCTGGATCTAAGGTAGCCCGTTCAGAAGTTGAGAAATGGCTCAGTCTATTTTGTACTTCATTTTGTGTGTCATAAAAATACAGCTGCAAGAATCTAGGCGTATCATCACTAAGAGGACATAGCGATCCAATCCAATGATAAATTTGACCCGATACTTTGAACACGTACGGGCCTTGTACAGTGTTGACTGACTTTTCAATGTTTGCACCGAATGAAGTCATTGTAAACATATGATTATAAGCTCGGATATTTTCCATGAAACTGCTGTCTGAAAGAAGATCTTCGATATACTGAGGTGGGTCTAGTTGAGGCTCCATGATGATTCTTCCATCTCCACAACACAAATGGTATTCAGTTCTGTTACTGATAGAACTTTTTTTAACACGTTCTTCATACCAAAAAGTTGCACCATAGTGATGGCATCGCTGATCACAATCTCCTAAATCCTCATATGAAGGAGTTGCG
This sequence comes from Artemisia tridentata subsp. tridentata, assembly GCA_021014915.2. Classification (NCBI taxonomy): domain Eukaryota; kingdom Viridiplantae; phylum Streptophyta; class Magnoliopsida; order Asterales; family Asteraceae; genus Artemisia; species Artemisia tridentata. Next base: position 40,292,140 of record CP139503.1, read on the forward strand.
TTTGCATAAAGTAATTTTTGCATATGAATGAGGGTGTTTGTAGAAAATTGTCGTTATGGAAAAACTTGCATTATTCATAACTATGAATCTTGACAAAGGAACTTATCATTTGCTGGAACACTAGGCCCTTCACCAGACGGTCCTGGAGCATGGCCTGAAGTGTTAAGCGAATTGTCTGACTGAAGACGTTGGCGTACATTATGTGTGTTACCTCCAGTGTTTCTCCGACTTGCTTGCCTGCTCTGTTGGCCTGATCTTGTTCGAGTTCTATGTTCAGAAGCTCCGTCAGAATGTGCAACGTTGAATATTGAACTTGGATGATGATTTTCTGCATAAACATAGTTATAAAATATTTTTAAAAATTGTTCAAAAAAAAGATGAGTAATTCATAATCATAAATCATAAAAAATAAAACTAAATGGTCACCTTCATTTTCCAGGACACTCGGCCCTTCACCAGAGAGGCCTCGAATGTGGTCTAAACTGGGCTGCGAATTGTGTGACCCAACACGGTGGCCTACATTATGTGCACCACCTCGAAGTTTCCTCTGGCCTCGTCGGCTGGTCTGTTGCGCTGATGCTGCTGACCTTGTATGCCCAAAAGGTTGATTAGAAGTTGCAACAGCAGTTGTTGAACTGCCTTCCATAATTTCTGCATAAAAAACAGTTATAAAGGTTTTAGCAAATTTTTCCCATCTTAAAGTAATTTTCCATATTTATATAAAACCCAGTGTATAAAGTTAATAGTTATAAAATATTGTTTAAAATTGTTTAAAAAAAAGGTGAGTGTTTCATAATCATAAATTATAAGAAACAAAGTTAATGGTCACCTTCATTTGGCAGGACAGGTGGCCCTTCACCAGAGAGGCCTCCATTGTGGTCTAATCTGGTCTGCGAATTCTGTGACCCAACACGGTTGGCTACATTATGTGCACTACCTCGAGCCTTTCTCTGCCATCGTCGGCTAGTGTGTTGTGCTGATGCAACTAGCCTTATAGGCCCAAAACCTTGATTAGAAATTGTATTGTTGAAGGGTAAGTTAGGCCATGTATTACCTGCACGAACATAGGTTTATCGTTAGTGTTTCTTACTCCTGTTTATTATAAAATTTCAAAATTGTTAGTGCAAATATTACGATATTTAATCTATACAGTCTCGTTTGTTTTTATTGATGACAAACCATGTAACTTGTAATACATAACGTAAAATGTACAAGTTACTCGTAATCATATTTTGTCTCAACATACATTCAACATCTCTCGACGACTCAAGTCCTTGTATGCTACAACATAGATTCGTACATGTTTGTTATGTTGCGTTATGATCAAAAACCAAATTAACCATCAAACATGTTTAGTTAAATAGTTTACATAAAACCAAAACCACTTTTATGAAACACTTATAAGTAATATTTATTACTTACATTTTCATAAAATATATTCTTTAGAACCAACTAGTTAAATAAAATAAACTAGCTAATAGAGTTGGACTATCCATAACCCAAAACCTATGACCCATAACCCATGACCCATGACCCATGTGCATTAATGTCTTTGACATCATGCATGACATCACAATGGGGAAAAACCATGACCCATGACCCAAAGTCCATCACCCATGACCCAAGATGTCTTTGACATCATGCATGACATCACAAGACCCATGGACCATAACCCATAACCCAAGACCCGGTGTTTATAACCCAAAACCCAGATTTGTTACCCAGATGGCCGGATCTGCGGATCCCTTGGTTTACAAGGGCCGGATCCCTCTCAGAAGGGATCCTTAGGGACAGAAATATGTTTGGTACTTTTGCCTATAAATACCAACCATTGCACACCCATTTGATCACACCTTTCACATACTTTCTCTCCACCATTTCTAACACACTTAGATCAATAGGAAAACATGTAGAACACATTCTTCTCATATGATCATAATGCTTCTAACTTTCATTAATGTTGTAAGCATACTCCCGAAGTGATCCTCCAAAGCAAGGATGAAGATCTTGCATCCTTATCTACTGAAGTGATCCTCATCCAGCACCATCATAAATACATGAAGATCTATCACAATAAGCTTAGGGAACTTGTGATCTTCATTGAAGACTTTCTACTAATGGAAGTTTATTTAGATTAGGCATTCATATCCATTAGACACATTGTCTTGGATCTTCTCTTGTATCATCTTCTTGTATCTCCAACTAGATTAGTTGGTTTATATGTTTGTACCATAAAACACAAGGTTTGTTATGTTGGGCCACAAAACATAACGGGTGTCATAGATGTGTTGTGTAGATTTGTGTAGTAGGGTGTTGGTCTCTCATTATTTGTTGTGTTGGTTTGGTCCGCCGTGCTAAAGACTCGGTATCTAGCCTTGTATCGGATAAAGGGTAGGCGACGTTGTGTTGGTTTGGTCCGCCGTGCTAAGGACTCGATATCTAGCCTTGTACCGGATAAAGTGTAGGCGACGTTGTGTTGGTTTGGTCAGCCGTGTTAAGGACCCGGTATCTAGCTTTGTACCGGATAAAGTGTAAGCTACGTTGTGTAAGGTTTCTCCGCCGAGAATGGAGTTTGTTAATCTAGTGAAGTAACTCTCGAGTTGGGTACACGGGGAGTGGAGTAGGGCAAGGAAGGTGACCTTGTGACCGAACCACTATAAATCCTCGTGTCGGTTTGCATATCCTTTTTACTTATCGCTTTACTTCTATTCTTGCTTTATATTGTTGATTGTCTTTGTGTTGACACTTTACATATTGCGTCAAACTTGATTGGGAATTTGTCATAAGGATGTTTTTAGAAAGGAAATACAAACCGGACTAATAATGGCAAAACTTGGTTTATACTATATTTGATACAAAAGTTTTTAGTTTGAAACGGAAACATATTCACCCCCCCCCTCCTCCGTTTCTACCATTTCCACAATTGGTATCAGAGCGGGTTGGATCTAGTTTTAAAACAAATGATTTTTTAAAACCGAGTAAGGTCTTTGTATCAAATTTTCGGTGAAGTCGAGCATAATATGAAAAGTGTTTTGTTGATTTTTTCTTTGAAGTTTTGTTGTTAGATATCTTGTTATTCAAGCTTGAGTAAATATTAAAATGGGTAATATAAGTTCACTAAAAAATCTACAAAGGTTAAACCTTTTCTTCGGGTCAAAATATGTGTTTTGGTGAATCTGTGTCAGATCTGCGGATCCCCTTTGGAAGGGATACGGCGGATCCGTCTGCACAGAGGACAGTTTTTGATAAACTTTAAAAATTCATAACTAATTAACCGTAAGTCCGTAGAAGTCATGTCACATATCATTTTAAAGGTATTTGAGTCTACTTTCATATGAAAATAATTTCATAAATTGATTTAAAACAAAAATTTACAGAATCCTTGATTTATAATAGAAAGTCATTTTTCGGTCATAACATTTACACAAACTCTTGGTCTAATTAGAAACTAATGTCTTTATCTTTGAATATTAATGTGCTTTCTTTTGAAACTAAAGTTTGATCATATTAAAATATAAAGGAAACTAATCAAGCTTGGTATACATGTTTATATTTAACACAAAGCGATGAAAAGAACTTTCGTATGCTATGCTAAATGATTAACTGCTTTGCCTTGCACTACTTGATCGTATGCTTATCTCAAATTTTTTTTGTGCTTGTTTGTATGTGTAACATATGTGTCTTGTTTGCCATGTTATTCATTTGCTTGTGTGTCGAGTTAGTAATATATACTAATCAATGTGCTATTTGAAGGAGTGTTTGGGATAACATCTACTTGTGTTGAAAATGTCTTTTTCTTAAATGCTTGGATAAGTCATATAACTTGAATAATGTTTAAAACATGTAATATGCTATATGACTTCTTGTTGAGTTTGTTATTTGTGCAACATAGGTATAGTATGTGCTTATATGTTAGTTGATTTCTTGATTTCATCTTTTCTTGTGTTGTTTTTCTGAAACGACAAGAATGTACATCGGATCATAACCCACTCTTATGTTGATTATGTACTTTCCCGTCTTCTTCTCCATGATCGCTTTCCAAGCTTCATAGTAGGATTGACAACTTGATTATTTCATCCGAGATACTAAAGTAAATTATTTTGCAACGCAAATATAATTGGACATATCCAAAAATCCAAACTCAAGCTCTCCAACAACATATGTTGAACTTGCTCATCCAACCATATTTGTTCTCTATATGTGTTCTCCATACTTGTTCTCCATACTTGTTCTCATACTTGTTCTCCATATTTGTCCTCCATACTTGTTCTCCATACTTGTTCTCCATATTTGCTCTCCATTTTTGTTCTCCATATTGTTCTCCATATGGACTCCTTTAAATTTTTGTGTTTAAACATAACTTCTTCGTCACCTTAGGATTACTAATCAAAAAAGTAGTAAATTTGATTTTTCTGTATTAGTCAATCACAACCACTTGCCTCTTCAAGCGATTATCTTTCTTTGATCGAGAAGAGATACATGACTTCAAGGATGAAGTTCATTGTATGCTAATCCCCATCCTTAATGACTATACTTAGCTCATCTCCTTCATTAAACCGAAGCAACCTTTTAAACAATCTACTTCCTTATCTTCTTTATCTCTAGTTAAACTCATTATGTTGGATGTCCATTAATTATGGGCGAGGGAAATTCATTCACATAATCATTCTTTAAGAACGTATATACATGTGTCTCTTACTCTTCTAAACACACAGGTAAACATCATTTAGCTAAAACCAACTCACAAAACCGCACTTGCTTCAAGCCTTTCTAAACCAATCACTCTCTTCCAAACTTTCCACCAAACCTTCCGCAACCAACTTGGATGGATGAATCTCTACCACCTCTTCCTTACCATATCTTTTGCGAACATTGCCAAAGCTCTAGGGATCTTAGAAGAACTACTTAGGACTCCGGAAACAACTCCACCGTCTAAATCCTAGGATTGTCCTAAACTAGCACATCACAACTCTATTGTCTAGAACACTATCACATATCCTCTTCACTCTTGAAACATACCTTGCACGTCATTATTAGTGCAAACGATGTACTAATCTAGACCGTCTCTTCGACACTTACTATTATGAAAACTTGTTTTGAGTTTTGATATGTGTAAGTTATTTTCGCGAGCCTATTGTGTTGTTTTAGTTCTCAGACACCGGATCCCTTTGGGATAACAGGTCGGATCCATATTCAAATGGATCCGGAGGAACCGGTTGAACAGACATAGATTTTATACCTTTCTACCTCTCTCTCACTCTCCAGACCTTATTAGAACAGTTTCTAATACTCTTTTAGTCACAAATAAGATCTCCTCAGCCTCAATAGATCCCATACCTTCCTAAAACATGACTAAAGATCCCTCTAGGATGTTCATGATTTATCATTTCTTCAAAAATCAACAACTTTCCATTCTGGTGCTTACACCATCTTTCTCTAATCCTAATCCAACTATCTCCATATTCTTAATAATTTTTATAAATTTATATTAGCCATCTTCTCCCTAAAATGGTCTAAAATCCAATCTTTTAATTCTTATGAATTTTAAGAAATTTTCTAATTTTGTCCACCACCACTCTTTGACTTCTATCGACAATAGACACCTTCTTAACCAACTAAATTAGCTCTTGATCACTCATTAGGCTTCTTTTCATCTCATTTCCCTATAAAACTCATCACTAGTCACATCTCATCATTAACTTAAGTTCTCAGGACCCTTATCACTTAAAGAAACCTTCTTTCAATCATAACACCAACCTATATTAGCTAGTACACTTAAAATGCTCAACCAAATCCCTTCTTTCATGTCTCTAGTAGCCAGATCCCTGGACTAAAGCTAGCCGGATCCCTTCTGAGAAGGATCCGGTGGATCCGGGCAAACAGAGCAGTTATAAACAAACTCTTTCACTTATAATCTTCCTTTCTCCACTCAAACACTAGCTCAACACATAGGATTATCAGTTTCCTTAAATGACTTTTTCTATAGTCTTTCTCTTTAAAGCTTGTTGGAACATTCATGGAAGAAGAAACTTTTTATGTGTTTTGTATATGTGACTATTTATGTGTTCTCTTTTATTTCCATGATATTATGTGAACAATATCTCTGTTTGTACTAATTGATATAATTGTTTTCCTTTTGTACTAACTCGTTTGGATTTGTGTAGATTGACAATGGTCGATTTCATTATCAAGTCAAGTTGTGCTCATTCACACATTTATAATATTCCTCATCTTGCATCATCATCACCATTTTCCTCCACTTATTTCACTGCTCACAAAGTCATCATGTCTATAACCACAAATCTATTCTATCAAATTCTATCAAACCATCACTTGCATCTCTTGAACCAACCTCTTCTAAACCTACACCATAAAACACTCCAATATCTACAAAACCTACACGAGTTTCACCTCTTTAACCTCGACTTCTCTCCTCTACTACACCTCATTCTTGTGTCAACCACACCCTACTAGAGTCTCACTACCACTACAATCCATGGTCGTTGAACCATCTTACACAAACATCTATGCGTTCAAAAGCCAAGTGAATTTCGTAATGAAATGCGTCTCACTCCCAAATACATTCTTTCTACCTTGAACAACCTAGCAACCTCTAAACCAACCACGATGATGCAAGTAGTAGGATTATTTTCTTTTGACACTAATCTTTTCTTTGTAGGTTCACATATACACTTTGATGTGTATGACACTCTCGTCTATGGACGAAATTTTACACTAATCTTTTCTTTGTAGGTTCACTCATATACATGGTTTTGTATATGGCATACTTGTCTCCGGACGAGGTTTACTCATTTTTTTGTAGGTTCTTGTTGACGCCCTCGAGCAAGGACGAAATTTCACACTAACCTTTCTTTCTCTTGTGTTTCTCAAGGTTCTTCCTACAAGACGATATCACGCTTCTTTCATACAAGTCTTCCAAGCTTCAAGAAAAGTGTTGCTAGGCTTAGGGGAGCAATAAGGGGTCTTCAATTTAACTTCACTAGGGATGATGCAAGCTCGCCATTCTTGGGAGAAATGAAGTTTAACTCCAAGGACACACCCTTTTTGTTTCGACAAAAGGGGGAGAAGAGTGTAAACGGAGAAGGTAATGTAAAGGAAGTACAAACACAAGTAACTTCAACATTTTACCTATCTATTACATTTACATATATTTTGTCATCATCAAAAAGGGGGAGATTGTTAGTGCAAATATTACGATATTTAATCTATACAGTCTCGTTTGTTTTTATTGATGACAAACCATGTAACTTGTAATACATAACGTAAAATGTACAAGTTACTCGTAATCATATTTTGTCTCAACATACATTCAACATCTCTCGACGACTCAAGTCCTTGTATGCTACAACACAGGTTCGTACATGTTTGTTATGTTGCGTTATGATCAAAAACCAAATTAACCATTAAACATGTTTAGTTAAATAGTTTACATAAAACCAAAACCATTTTTATGAAACACTTATAAGTAATATTTATTACTTACATTTTCATAAAATATATTCTTTAGAACCAACTAGTTAAATAAAATAAACTAGCTAATAGAGTTGGACTATCCATAACCCAAAACCCATGACCCATAACCCATGTGCATTAATGTCTTTGACATCATGCACGACATCACAATGGGTAAAAACCATGACCCATGACCCAAAGTCCATAACCCATGACCCAAGATGTCTTTGACATCATGCATGACATCACAAGACCCATGGACCATAACCTATAACCCAAGACCCGGTGTTTATAACCCAAAACCCGAATTTGTTACCCAGATGGCCGGATCCGCGGATCCCTTGGTTTACAAGGCCCGGATCCCTCTCAGAAGGGATCCTTGGGGACAAAAACATGTTTGGTACTTTTGCCTATAAATACCAACCATTGCACACCCATTTGATCACACCTTTCACATACTTTCTCTCCACCATTTCTAACACACTTAGATCAATAGGAAAACATGTAGAACACCTTCTTCTCATATGATCATAATGCTTCTAACTTTCATTATTGTTGTAAGCATACTCCCGAAGTGATCCTCCAAAGCAAGGTTGAAGATCTTGCATCCTTATCTACTGAAGTGATCCTCATCCACCACCATCATACATACATGAAGATCTATCGCAACAAGCATAGGGAACTTGTGATCTTCATTGAAGACTTTCTACTAATGGATGTATATTTGGATTAGGCATTAATATCCATTAGACACATTGTCTTGGATCTTCTCTTGTATCATCTTCTTGTTTCTCCAACTAGATTATTTGGTTTATGTGTTTGTACCATAAAACACAAGGTTTGTTATGTTGGGCCACAAAATATAACGGGTGTCATAGATGTGTTGTGTAGATTGGTGTAGTAGGGTGTTGGTCTTCTCTTGTATCATCTTCTTACTTATCGCTTTACTTCTATTCTTGCTTTATATTGTTGATTGTCTTTGTGTTGACACTTTACATATTACGTCAAACTTGATTGAGAATTTGTCATAAGGATGTTTTTATAAAGGAAATACAAACCGGACTAATAATGGCGAAACTTGGTTTATACTATATTTGATACAAAAGTTTTTAGTTTGAAACAAAAACGTTTTCACCCCCCCCCCCTACTATTTCTACCGTTTCCACAAAAATCATTTCCAAAAAGTTTCTATATTTACCTTCATCCTGGCAATTACTAAGTGATTCCACAGATGTGCAATTATCTTTTCCTAAATTGGGCTGCAAACTATGTGTTCCAACACATTGTCTGACATTCCGGGTAACATCTTCACACCTTTGTTCATCATTTGCACCAACAACACTTAACTTTCTTTTACGCCAGGCAATTCTTGATTGCAAAAAAGAATTCTCAGGAGGCAACGCTGGCTGAAAAGATTGAGCAACTTCCACAGATGTGCAACTATCGTTTGGTAAAGTGGGCTGCAAACTGTGCGTTACAACACATTGCCTGACGTTCTGAGTAACATGTTCAGCCTTTTGTTCATGATTTTCCTCCAACACCACTTGACTTTATTTTACGCCAGGCAATTCTTGATTGCAAAAAAGAATTCTCATGAGTCAAAGTTGGCTGAGAAGATCGACCTACATAAAATAAATATGAAACATGAGATTTGGAATGAATATACGTTACTAATAATTGTATAATCAATTTAGATTGAAGTAACCTTCAGTAGGAAGAGCAATTTTTGCCGAAACATTTGGATGAGGAACATTGTAAACAGACCGCGTTGTTTGGGTATTAGTGCATGAATTCTAAATCCTACCATTTTGCGAATCATAGATAAATGGGAACCATGGACTTTGAGGATTGTTTAATGTTTGTTTATCAGGAGACTGAGTATTAATATTGTGAGAAGCATTGTTTGATTTGGGTGGCATAGTTCAAAACAGCAAGATAAAGGCGTTTGTCACGAAAAACATAAACACAAAAAGTGGCAAATAATACTATTTCAGCCTTAAGCATTACGAAGAACAGTGGCATTGTCAAATAATAATTTGCAACAGTTGACAACCAAAACAATGTTATGACCTGATATAAAATAATCCGAAACTTTTAAATCAAATGCTTAAACATGTAACTCTAAGCAATAAAAAAATTGTATCCTCTCACAAAGGAACTGTTCCCCCATTTAAAAATTATTTTCCTGTAGATGAAACTGTAGAAACACTCACAAAAATCACTATAGATCTTTCGGGGTCGGATCGGAGTCACTTGGTCCATCGTTTTTTTTTTTTTTTTTTTTTTTTGGTGCGGGAGCGATGGAGTGAGAGAGGAGATGAGAGAGACACATGAGAGAAAATATGAGAGATCCGAGTGAAGGTGAGTTTATTTTTTTGTCGGGTTTGGGCTATGGACCCCTAAAGTCTATGGTGAACATTATTCCCTTTTATACCTTAGTTATAATTCGTTCAAAAAAAAAGTGATTATTTATATATTAATTGAAACTCAAAAAATCGAATACTTATTGTTAATTACTTTTTTCTCGTCGCAACACGCGGGTAACTCTCACTCGTTATTTTTAATAAAAATACCCATCATATAAAATTCTTGGGCATAATTTAACTAAATAATATTAATATTTAAACCCGTACATGTACTACATTTGCAACTAGGGGCCTGTTTGGTAGGGGCTTTTTGAGAAGCTGTTAGCTTTTTGTTACAAAAATAATCTCCTCTAAAATAAGTAGCTCCGTTTGGATACATTAACTTCAAGCTTTTATTTCAAACAAATAGTTTCAAAATGAAAAGCTGATTCATTAAGCTTTTTAAACATCTTGGAGCTGTTAAAACTTTAAATTACTGATATACCCTCCAAACATTTGTTTACAGTTATAAATATGTCCTTTTATGTCATTTTACATCTTATAATTACATTTAACAGTTAACTTACCAAACACTTTTTTTGAAAAAAATATACAGCTTCTAGCTCATGTTAACAGTTTTGCAGTTTACAGCTTACAGCTATTTTTGCCAAACATACCCTAGTTATACAAAGCCTACCTATACATGCAAATTAAATTTATTAATTCGGATAAATATCGTATTTCATTATTGTGTATAAAATCTAGTTGCTTTTCAACATCTCTTTTATTACAAGCCAAATAGATAGTACAAATTCTCGTTTAACACTTTAATATGTCAAACTCAATGCCAGCAGGCTCATGGTTGCACGCCCTTTGCCTTAATTGTTCATAGCAAATTTCAACATTTTTGGAAAAGTTCAAGATAGTTGCAAATTATTTTCAAGATAAGTACTCGTAATAAATATGCAATATTTGCTTCGGTATGAAAATTATTTTCAGTTACAACATTGCAGAAATAAAAAGATATGTATCCGATGCAAAAAAAAAAAAAAAAAAAAAAAACACCTTCCAAAAATATTTTATGCATGCTAAATAAGGGTGGCAATTTCTGACACAACACGAAGCCCGACCTGAAACCGACACGGAAATTAACAGGTTCGAGTTGAGTCTAAATAGATTTCGGGTCAGGTTTGGGTCGACTCATCTAACCCGTTTATTAAACAGGTCAGGTTTGGGTTAAAATTAAATTAAGCGGGTCGACCAGCTAACACGTTTATTTATTTTTTCTTAAATTAAAAATTATTTATATTTTATTATACAGGTTAAATGGGTTAAACGGATCGACCACACAAACCCATTTAACCTATTTGACCCGTTTAATGTGCCAACTTTAGTATATAAACGGGTTACATGGGTCAACCCTAATCCCGTTTAACCTATTTAACCCGCCAACCCAAGTATATATATGGCCTAAATGGGTTAGGTTCGGGTTATGTGTAAACAGGTTAAGGTTTACATAGCTGACCCGATTATTTAAATGGGTCAGTTCGGGTTGGGGTTTTCTGACCCGCCAACCTGTCAACCCGAACCTGCCAACCCGAACCCGACCCGAATTGCCACCCTAATGCTACTTCAGAAAATGCGTTTGATAACTAAAAGTTTAAGATTTATCATTGTCTAAACAGTCTTTATATACAATGACAAAAATAGGTTAAAATGTTTTTGTTGGAAGAAATCCAACAAATGGGTTTTTAGAGCGGAACCACGAATCAAGTACTACTCTAACAAGAACTCGACAAATGGTTATGATCCCTTAATGCTGAGTGGCACCAACAAACACACAAGATATTACACTCAAATGTTTATTAAACGTGAACAAGAAAAGAAGGTATAAATAAACGTCAAACCCTCATCTCTATTTATAGAGAATGAGAAAGGCGGGGACTTAATCCCTGGTGAACAATGAATTTATAATTCTGAAGGTTAAGAGATTTCATAATACATGACTAACCTCCTTAAGTTTGAGCTAAACCATAACTAGGCCCCAAAACTTATATCCTAATTATTACATACTATTATTGTAGCAGTTTTCACCTTAGTGATGATAGTTAGCCTTCTCCGATAAGCAACAGCTTCAACCAGTACCGGGAACCTCAAACCGGGGACTGCCTTTGTCAGTAGCAATACCTGCTACTAACTTTAGATTAAATTTTGACTCTGTAGAGAGTCCCTTTAGCCTTGTATTGTCCTTCAATTCTCCAGTAAGTGTCATACTCCACTTCAGTTGTTAACAAAGCCATCATGTGCTGCAATATAGCTTCTCAACTCAACCCACCGCACAGTCATGTATCATAAACCCGTACCTTGTGACTGGTCTACCCATGAAAGTGATCGATCAACCCATGGCGTGGTCAGAATCCACAAAAGCTTATACGTCCGTCTGTAATCCACGACCAAACCTATCCAACATTCCCACATTTGCAAACCACTTGATACCATGACTTCCATATGCATATATACATGACCATTTACTCTTCTTTTCTTCATCACAATTCCTTGACAGAACACCCTCCAGCGAAAGCGTAGAGTGTCTTCCCAACAATATATGAATCGACATCCCAATGGAAACCACTATGATTCTTGAAGATCTACATACCAAGTATATTTTCTTTTGCTTCATCTAGCTAACCCTTGGCAACCCATATCTCATCCTTTCTTTCGCAAGTAAGCCCCATATAATTTATATAAAGGAATAATATAGGATACTACCTGGTGCATACTTCCAGTAATATTTGTTGATGTCGCCACTAGTTTGCCTGAAACCGTTGCTGAGCATACACATACCAGACCGAGTAACCATATCTTCTTTCATTACAACCATCTACTTGGAAATTACCTCACAAGTAATTGCATCCCTAAAAGTTAATGACTCATGTGAATCTTCTTCTATCATTCCAGAAACTCCTAAAGCAGCCATATTATTGTCACCTCTATACCTGAGTGGTTCTCGTAGTGACCATTGTTCCTTATCGAGTGCAAAGTGATAGGCGATTAAATTGAGTTTGAAAAACCTGTGAACCATCACCCAGATCGCAACTTAGAGGTTCACCTCAAAGCTACAATCTTCCTGTGGTTCCACATCAAACGCAACTCCGTGCAATGGCTACGTTGAACTCGTACCTACACCAAAACCTTTGAGAGTATTCGTATACCAGCCATTTTTCAAAGTAAACCATGTCCCCAAACATAAGAATGTCAAACTTAACCGTTGACATGCTAGCTGTAAAACTTCTAAAATCAATTGAACCTAGTGAAAACCTCACCCAAAATCGACTAACAAGTACCTCGCTTGCAACCCTTAAAAGTGTTTATTTTTCTTCAATCTTCAATCGAATTAACCTTTGTAGAAAACCCTAAAAATAAATAGACTAGCCCGAGAGGTACCCCGAGAAACCCTTTGAAGTAAATCTTTTGTCGATTAAATCCTAGGAAACCTGAAACTTGAAACCCGAGTAACAAACTAGCCGACAAAACCCTTTGATGATAAAAGAACCCTAACCAAAAAACCTTAAACAAAATTGATCAAAGAAAACCCTTTGATGACACCCTTGATCAAGTCGATCAAACTTCACCACCAAGTAACCTTCTTTTAACCGAAACCTTGAAGTTGAAAGTCTTGCAAAACCTTGTCACCTTTGAAGCTCAAAACTGAAAAAAAATAAAACGATTTTCTATAAACCTGGGAGAATCATTGCACCTCCTTGAAAACAAACTTCAAGAACCTGTTACCCAAGTAATCTTGATTTGTAAACCTATAAGCCTTGAACCTTGTAATCTACCTAACGATAGCCAAACAATAACCGAGAAGAACAAAAAACACATCAACCACATCACCAACTTCAACAACCTATATCTCCTTGCTGGAACTTTCGATTAAAGATCCCTCCAGTTAGATCCTAGACATTTATGTCTTCCACCTACGATTCAAATTTTGTAGAAATCCAACGGTTAACAAACCCGCAGCGTCAATTCTCCCACTACAGCGCAGTAACCGACGAACCAAACCCGGTTCACTTGTTTGTCTTGTTTTAGATCTGTCCACGTTGTGTGATTCGTTCTTCTCGAACAAGCCTTTGACACCAAATGTTGGGGGAAAAAAATCCAAAAAACCGGTTTCTAGAGCGAAACCACGAATCAAAAACTACTCTAACAAGAAGTCGACAAAGGGTTATGATCCCTTAATGCCGAGTGGCACTAACACACACACGAGATATTACTCAAACGTTTATTAAATGCGAGCAAGAAAATATGGGGGGGGGTGATTCTTGGTGAACAAAGAATCTATAATTGAGGAGGCTAGGAGATTTCTTGTTACACACTAAACTCCTCAAGTTTGAGTTAAATTACGACTAGACCCCTAAACTTATATCATAACTATCACACACTAATATTCTAACAACTTATTTATTTATTTTTTAATAGTAAATTTAAAGTGATTCTCTTATTGATGGGGAAGTAGATAAAAGGGAAAATTATCTGAAAAGGCATCATATTTGCCACCTTATTCTTTTGTAAGCATCAAACTTTTTTTTTTGCTATAGTGGGCACATACTGGCATTTTTCGTCTATTGTAGCGCCTAACGGGCTGTTCGTTAGATTTATTTACATAAATCGCCTTGTGGTTGAGAGTAGATTGCAACGACAGTCCTTAACGGCCGTTAAGTTATTTGCATAAACCATCCTTGGCGTCAATGGATCAACGGGTCGGGTCGGGTGCCACGTGTCACCACCTGAGTGGTGCCACGTGGCATAGGGTCGGGTCGGGTCATCTAACGGATCAGGTCATCTATCGGGTCGGGTCGGGTCGCCACGTGGACCAATGAGAAGGTGCCACGTGGCATGTGGTTATAATACCACATTTGTCTTGGCTGGGAATCGAACCAGAGACCTCTTGGTTGCAAGTTGAAAGCCTTTGCCAGCTGCGCTGGCATAGACTTCAATAACATTACACACAAGTTTTTATTTAACCCCCTTTTATGAACTAGTATATTTATCTATAATTTGACCTGTCATTTAAACGAGTTTTAACCGGGCCAAAACTCGTTTAAATGACAGGTCAAATTATAGATAAATATACTAGTTCATAAAAGTGGGTTAAATAAAAACTTGTGTGTAATGTTATTGAAGTCTATGCCAGCGCAGCTGGCAAAGGCTTTCAACTTGCAACCAAGAGGTCTGGTTCGATTCCAGCCAAGACAAATGTGGTATTATAACCACATGCCACGTGGCATCTTCTCATTGGTCCACGTGGCAAACCGACCCGACCCGATAGATGACCCGACCCGTTAGATGACCCGACCCGACCCTATGCCACGTGGCACCACTCAGGTGGTGACACGTGGCACCCGACCCGACCCGTTGATCCATTGACGCCAAGGATGGTTTATGCAAATAACTTAACGGCCGTTAAGGACTGTCGTTGCAATCTACTCTCAACCACAAGGCGATTTATGTAAATAAATCTAACGAACAGCCCGTTAGGCACTACAATAGACGAAAAATGCCAGTATGTGCCCACTATAGCAAAAAAAAAAGTTTGATGCTTACAAAAGAATAAGGTGGCAAATATGATGCCTTTTCAGATAATTTTCCCTAGATAAAAATTAGAGGTTGGTTTTTCACCAACAATCCAGCATGTATTCTTTAATTTGTAATATATATCTTATGACAAAGAAAAGTTCAATGTAAACTCCAAATTCTCTAAATACCCAATGACCAAATACAGATCATCCATTTTTCATCAAAACTAAAAATCTACTTTCACCCTTTTATTAAAAAAATTAAACATCTCACAAACCGTTATTCGTTAAGCGAAAAGAGAAGAACTTCTATATACTTTCGACGAACTTTTTTCTCATTTTTTTTGTAACTGTTGAAATTTACGTCAGGAAAAATCACATGTGATTTGTTATTTTAAAATCACATGTAATTTTATGAAATCACTTATGAGTTGTGAAAACACACGTGATTCCTAATATACAAATCAGATGTGATTTTCAAGACGCAAATTTTAACACTAAAACAAAACTAGAAAATAAAGTCCGTCAAAAGTATATACAAATGCCCGTCTACTGAAAGATAAGAAAATTCTCGTCGCGATGGTTTATTTTTTGTCGTTTAACGATTTACCATTCGCAATATATTTTATTTTCAGAAAAAAGTGGGAAGTGATTTTTTTTTCTTTTTTAGAAAAAAAAAAAAAAGTTTGGTGAGTTAGGATTGATTTGTTATTGGTCTTTAAAGAATACGAGGTTTATATTAAACTCAACTCTCTTATGCCATTGTGTCCACTTTAATAAGAGCTTTGTAATGAAATATTATCTGTGTTAGTGTTTTACCAACGTCTTCCGCAATGCCTAAGCTGCGAGATCTCCACAACTTTTATAGTGAAAACAACGTGGCTCAAAAATTTAAGTCATGTTGTTGAATATCACTTAACGCGCTTGGGGGGCGGCTTGTATAAACTTTAAACACTTAGACACACTAAATTTGTTTTGCTCTGTTAGGCTGGATGTAGTAAGCCTAAACAATCGATCGATCGATTTGATCGCTATCGATCGTCCTTGGGTGTGTTTTGAGAATTAAGATCGCTTGGGCGATCGAATGATTTCCACCTTTTTTTTTTTTTTTTTTTAATTGAATCAATATAACCGTTGGCACATAACCGTTGCAAAGTTAAAAAAGAAAAAAAAAAAGAAAAAGAAAAAAGAAAAAAAAAACTGACATATAACCGTTGTTGAACGGTTTGAAGCAAAAAATAAATAAATAAAAATCACTTATAAATACACAACATAAACACACTTCAATCCACAAATCTCATAATTCTCTCAATTCAAAATGTCTAAAAAAACACCACAACAAAAAGGCCGAAAATCCCGATTGCCACAAAACATTCCGCAATAACACCGGATCCGAATTTTCGGTTAACCGGTGTCTCACAAAACGTCAATTTCCGACCCGCTACTTTAGATTATCAATCGCAACAACCTCCACAACAACAAACTCACAATCCATTTTATATAAACCGTCCTATCAATCGGCCATTTGTTCCACCGTATCAAAACAACCAACAACAACAACACAGCCACTCCCGTCGAAAGAAACGGGATAAAGACATCTTATTCTATCTCACACCAACTGACCCATCTTTGCCCGCACTACAACGACAAAAGATGCAGGAAATGAAGGATTCAATCCAGGAACGACACAACCTAGATTATTAGTTTTTAATAAGTATTGTAATGTTTTAAATTTATTTGAATTATTATGTAAGGTTTTAATTATTAATGAAATTTAAGTTTGTGTTAAAAATGTTAAAAAAAAAAAAAAAAAAAAAAAAAAAAAAAAAAAAAAAAAAAATGGATGAAGGTCGCCTTACTGGATCACCCAATCGCTTGAAGGTCGCTGGAGAGAGAAAGCTAACGTGACAGAGAAATTGGGAGGGATTGACCCTCCTTACTGCATCCAGCCTTAGTGTCCGGATTATTTTACCATGTACGCTACAAGAATGACACTAAATAATCATCCTTGTTTCTTAGATTTCCATGTTCTAACTTTTTTTCCAAGAGCTTAATCAAGTCAAACGACAGATATAAAATATGATGGAAAGAGAAAAAGAAAAGCAAATATGAAGTTATTAAATGGCATAGAACCAATGTTGCATGTAGGGAACTTGTTCTTTTTTGCTGTAAACATCTGGCTACTACAGCGACTTATAGATGCCTGCCAATCGTGTGCGCCTTACAGAAGTGTTACGATAACGATATTTGACATTTTAATTTTGTCTATAAGTTCTTCCACAAGATTAAGCGTATTTCAATTTATATTTTAACCTCAGAAAATTTCTAAACTGATAGCAACTAACAAAATTCAACAAGAGTTATCCTATAGCTAGTCCATAAAATGATAAGCAAGTTGAAGTTTACGTTTAGCTACTTAATCTTATTAAAACGGGGGTATGAGGAGATATGTTATAGACATACAGTTATCTAAGAGTAGAAAGACTGATTTCAGTAAAATTTCGTGAAACGTATATATAATACTTTTAGTTCAATTATATTTCAATTCAATAATATTTGGTGCATGGATATTCTTTTTTAGAACGGCATTTGGTGCATGGATATGCTTAAACTTTATTTCATCCTAAAAGTGAACACAATTGGTGCGAACTTATCATGTCATGCATAACATTTTCTCATAAAATTAGGAAAAAATTACATGTTTGGTCCCTGTGGTTTGCTCAGATTTCATTTTTAATCCCTAAGTCGTTTTAATTACACCAGAGATACATATTTTTGAAACATTGCACTCATTTATTCCCTATTTTGGATGGGCCGTTAGTTTTACCGTTAAGTGTTTAAATAATATTTGCCCGTTAGTCTCTCTGTTAATATTTTTTGCACCGTTAGTCCTCCTTTTCTAAAATGAATTAAAAAGGGCAGCATGACTCGAACTCGGGTCTTGTTGCCCAAAAACTAACACCCCTGGACTAAACATCCAGTGGTGTAATTATATCAAAATAAATTCTATTTAACATTTTTTTGGCTCAAACTCGTTTTTATCCGTTTTCGTCTGTTTTTATACGTTTTCGTCCGTTTTTTTACGTTTTCGTACGTTTTTATACGTTTTCGTCCGTTTGTATACATTTTTATCTGTTTTTTTATTTTGTCGGTCGTTTTTTACATTTTCGTCTATTTTTTAACGTCTTTGTCCCTTTTTTTACGTTCTCGTCCTTTTTTTACGTTTTCGTACGTTTTTGTCCCTTTTTTTAGATTTTTGTCCGTTTTTTATGTTGTCGTCCTTTTTTTTACGTTTTTGTCCTTTTTTTTACGTTTTTGTCCTTTTTTTACGTTCTCGTCCGTTTTTTACATTTTTTACGCTTTTGTCCCTTTTTTTACGTTTTTGTCCGTTTATTTTTTTACATTATCAGAGTTTTTCGTCCGTTTTTTTACATTTTTTACGTTTTTTTTCGCTTTTTACGCTTTTCGTCTGTTTTTTTAACGTTTGTCTCTTTTTTTTTATGTTTTTGTCCTTTTTTTTTTACGTTTTTGTCCTTTTTTATCTAAGCATATAAAAACGTACAAAAGCAAAAAAGTAAAAAAAACAGATGAAAACGTATAAAAACGAACGAAAATGTATAACAACGGACCAAAACGTAAAAAAACATACGAAAACGTTTAAAAACGGACGGAAACATAAAAAAATGGACAAAAACATATCAAACGGATGACCAAAACGTATAAAAACGAACGAAAACGTAAAAAAAGAACGAAAGCGTAAAAAAAGAACGAAAACGTAAAAAACAGACGAGAACAGATAAAAATGGTTTAAATCGTAAAAAAACAGACGAAAACGTAAAAAAGGGACAAGAACGTAAAAAAGGTCAAATACGTAAAAAAACAGACGAAAACGTATAAAAACATTAAAAAAACTGACAAAAACATAAAAAAAAGGAAGAAAACGTAAAAAAAGGGACAAAAACGGACGAAAACGTAAAAAAACGGACGAAAACATAAAAAAACGGACGAGAACATATAAAAACAGACGAAAACGGATAAAAACGAGTTTGAGCAAAAAAAAAAGGTTAAATAGAATTTATTTTGATATAATTACACCACTAAACGCTTAGTCGAGTGGTTGGGGCGTTGTTTTTTTGGGCAACAAGACCTGAGTTTGAGCCATGATGCCCTTTTTAATTCATTTTAGAAAATGAGGACTAACAGTGCAAAAAATATTAATGGAGGGACTAACGGGCAAATATTATTTAAACACTTAATGGTCAAACTAACGACCCATCCAAAATAGAGACTAAGTGAGTGCAAGGTTTTAAAAATAAGTATCTCTAGTGTAATTAAAACGACTTATGGATTAAACATAAAATCTGAGCAATCCACAGGGACCAAACGTCTATTTTTTTCTAAAATTAGTAATATTTGGGAAACCATATGTCGGTGGGAGCTAATCCAATTAATCATTAATGCACTTAGAGCATTAGGCGTGTTCACCTAGAGTTTAATTTTCACCCAGTGCCATGTCAGCGCCACATCAGCTTTAACCTTTTCACTTTAACTAAAAAAAAAATATCCTTTATCATAACTCAACCTTAACTCAATATTTTGGGCCTCACTTTTCTTTAAAAAATAAAATTTACAAATTTAACCCCTAAATTAATAATTCATTTAATAAACAACATAACATTAATAAACTTAAACATATTTACAATACGAAATAAAAATTTGCAATCAATAGTCCAATTTATATGTCAAAAATAACCCAAACAACATAAATTTTGCAAAAATTCGGATATGACAAATAAGCTTAAAATTTTTGCAGCACAAGCCCAAGTATTTTAAAGTTTGCAGCACAAGCCCAATTATTTATAAAACCTAACCCTAAACAAATACACCTCATTCCTTCATTTCATGTGCAGTCACCATCTTCATCCTTCTTCTCCATTTGCAGACGCGATAAACTCTCCAAAATATATATATATATATATATATATATATATATATATATATATATATATATATATATATATATATATATATATATATATATATATATATATATATATATTGGTTCTATAAAAAAGCTCACTTTAGTGGAAAAGTGAGAAAATAGTGCAAATCACCCCCTCCCATTCCCCCTCTTTTTTTCTCAAACTCAAGGGGCCTCATTGTAACTTCTTTTATTTTTCAAGGTCAGTTTTGTAACTTTTTCATCTTTTCCCTTCTTATCACATTTTCTAGGTGAAGTATTATTTAGGCCAATTTGGTCAAACAATGCAATGTGATCAGCAGCACGCATTTATTTTTCCTGTGTGTAATGCCTATATGATTTGTTAGACTTCTTTTATTTTTTAAAATTTTGAACCAATCCATGTTTTTTCTTTTTTTAACTTATTGTTTTCTTGTTTTTGACTACTTTTTTCCTTTCTTTCATTTGTATAACTGATACAACAACATGCAATAAAGAACATCAGAAATACAGATATTACAACTTCAGCAGCATGCATTATTCGTATGCTTCACTGAAATGAACAACTATAACACAATTTCAGTTGTTAAAACTTATAAAAATTTCACTACGAGATCTTAAAACCGTACCAGGTACATTATCAATTCAATAGACTAAAAAATAAAACTATAAATGAAGAAATAACAATAACTCCATTTCTTTGTGTAGCCCGTTTGCACTGTGGTTTCAGCAACATTTGATACTTCCGGACTTTCTACACTTGCAAAACATTAAGTTTGTTGATTAGTTCATCGAATAAAAAGTAAAACTAACCCGCATTTTCCAAAACGGTTCCAGACCAATTTTCAATCGTATAATCAGCAAGAATAATAGCGCCAACAGGATCAAGCCACCAGTAAAAATTATCACCAAGAACATCAGCAACTAACCCAACAACATTTGTTACCACATCAAAGTAATGACCTTGTTAATAAACCACATTTGTGTTAAAATTAGATATACAATTCAAATTAGATGGCCTAATAAAAGATGTTACCTTCGCATTGGCACGAACGATCTCATTTACAGAACTTTTGCAGTACAACCAAAACCCTCGATGCAGCTACCATGATTACATATAACCACAACATCCGAAGCGACAACATCTTCTCAAGATGATTATGTTCAACTAAATGTTCTACAGCCTGAATCAATACCTGAAACCCTATAAAAAATCAAGGTTCAACTTTCATTATCATCAATTTTATGTCAACGTCACCATTTTACGTATACTAATGTCAAAATCATTAAAATAAACATACCAAGTGTAGCCATAATTGCAGCAAAGATAATGATTCCAACAGGCTGGAAGCGCAGTTTACCAATAGGATACTTGTATATGTTGATGCTTTTGCATATATAGGTGAGTGAACCAAAGGATGCCACCAGCCATTAGATAAAGTAATGAATCTAGTGTGGATGCAGCAATGGCAATGGAACCGGTCTTTGTTGTAGCAAAGATCGGTGATATGAGCAGTCAATTAGTACATCAATATCAAACATTTTTGTATCATTTGTGTCGCAAATTTAGGATAACACATTATACATAGGTAACACTTGAAAAATAGCATAGCAAATACAAAACTAGACTTGGCAATTTTTGTTGGGTCCGTCAGTACCCAAGAATACTTAAAACAAGATTTGAACACAAATTAACTAAGTGTTAACTTAAACCGAGAACAATTCAAGTCACTGAGAGAACAGTCTCTCAGTGAGTCATCTTCAGGATGCTTAAGGCGAATTCAAAAAGAAGGATTCACTACTCAGGAAGGCGGTACTCCCTAAGTATGACTTAAGCCAAAGAAGAAGATGATGGTTCAGTGAGTGTTGGACAAGAACTCACTGAACCCCAGTCTCCTCAACGACAATTATGATTAATAAATGAAGGCGTGTACTGAAGAACCTAAAGCCTGAAAGAAAGGCGGGAAGATCTGGGAAGAGTTTAAGATAAGATCAAATCTTATCTTGTCAGGAAGAAACCTTCCCTAAGACGGCTAAAAGTCATGGAGTGTCAGACCAACCACTCCTAAAGACTTTTAGCCCATTCCTATTGGTTCTTGGAAATGACAATTACTGTTGTAATTGTCAGACACGCTTGCTTCAACAACTTGTATTATTTTTAATCACTTTTACTCTTTATACTTGTGTATAAATAGGTTCAGATGGGAGAGAAGTTGAGTGTGTTTTGTACATTAAAAGCTTAGACTTTTACAAAGCAACTTCTCTCCTACAAAGAGTAACGTATCCCTGAGATAGCTCAGTGGGTCGAATTGTTACCACTCAAAGCAAAGCTTGAGTTTAGATAGGAGACACCACCATACCTTATATATTCAATCCCAAGTGTTTGTTCCGCAAAACACTTGGGTAATAGATTCTTTGATTCATTTCTAATAAGAATTTAAACGTTGAAAAATACTTAGGTGTTTTTATTTTTACGTTTCATTAATCTGTTAGAATTAATCATAACATTGTATTAGTCATAAACACGAATAGATTAACTTTCTAGTTAACTCTAAGCGTGTGAAGGGAACAACAAGTGGTATCAGAGCCTCTGGTTTATAAAATCTTTCAAAACTAACCAAGAGTGCTCAAGGTTTTTAAAACCAAGATCCTACTATGGCTGATATTAATGTACCCCAGCTGGTCGATAAAAAGGGTGGCAGCTATTCTGCTGTTGCACCCAGACTAGAAGCTGGAAAGTTTAGCAAATGGAAAAAACGTATGATTTGCTATTTAACTGGTATGGAACCTTACTACATCACCTGTATAAGGGATGGCCCATTTGTCCCTAAGACTGCTGCAGGGCTAAACAAGCCTGAGGCACAATGGACCATTGATGAGAGGAGGGTGGTCAATCAAGACCAGCGCCTTAAAAGCATCCTTATATTTTGTCTTCCTGACGATATAATGGAATCAGTCATCAACTGTTTAACAGCCAAGCAAACTTGGGATGACTTGGTTAATAGCTTTGAGGGCCCCTCAGATACCAAGGAAAACAGGGTCATGGACCTGAAACTTGAGAATACTTTCAGGGAAAAAGACTCTGAAAGTCTCTCTCAGACTTATACCAGATACAAGACTTTGATAAACGAACTATCAAATGATGGTGTAGTATTATCTAAGCATGAGACAAATGTTGGCTTTGTCAACAGTCTCCCTGAGAAGTGGCTAAACTTCTCACAAGGCCTGAGGAATGCTAATCACATTCAGACCCTTGAGCTCCCTGAAATCTATGGGAAATTTGTCTATGAGGACAACTTGATCTCAAGGAGATATCCTGACTCAAAAGCTCTTGAGTCCAAAAAGGCCTTAACCTCCACACCCATATCAACTGCTTTTTATACTAATGGTGTTGTGCAGGACTTTCAAGAGGAGTCTGAGGATGAAATTGATGAAAGGACTAGTGATGAGTACCTAAAAGATCTAAACTTGGAATTCCAAGAATGGGCACTCCTTGCTAGTTCAAAACGTTTCATCAAAAGAAACCAGTCCAATTTTTCAAAAGGAAAAGCAAATGAAACCACTGAATGCTTTAATTGTGGTAAAAAGGGTCATTTTGCTAGGGACTGTTATTCTAAAACAACCTCAGAACCCTATTACAAATTTTCAGGAAATAGTTCCTCAGGAACTAGCAAGTTTCAACCTAAAATGTTTCAGTCGACCCAACAATTTCAAAACAAGGGTCAAAAGGACTTTGAAGCAAAATATAGGAAAGCCAAGGCTAAACTTGCAATTCTTGAAACTAATCCCTCAATGTCTCAGGCTGCTCAAACACCCAAACCTGTTCAGGCAAAGAATAAGGTTTTAGTAGCTGAAGCTTATGACTGGGATGATGAAGAGGTCTCCTCAGATAAGGAAATTAGAGTGAGTGCACTGATGGCACTCTCTGAAGGTGATCAGGTAGCTGTTGGGAAAAGCCATGCAAGGAATGGAGAGTGGGTAAACATCACCATGAAGAAGGTAAACACTTTACTTTCTATGGATGATGATTCTGATTGGCAGTCTTACATGAATTATATTTGTGTAGATCTTAAATTTGTTGAGGAACAAAGGCTTAACATGTGTTCAAAATATAACAACATGGTGTCAGAATTGAATAAATGTAGAGATGAACTGCTTGTACTAAAGCAAGCCAAACTAGAAACAATAATTCTACAAATTCAGAACACTGAAACTTTGAAACAAAACCAAGCCCTACAAACTGAACTTAACAAAGAAAAGGCTGTCATCCAAAGCTGGACCAAGAAGAACCCCAAGGTTTTTGACACTGTGGGATTAATCTCTCAGAAAACCATTGGAATTGACCCTCTTATGGTTGATCCCAATGTGAGTCACAGTGAACTAACCTTTGTTCCAGCTGGCATATCTTTTGAGCAAGAAATGCTTCCCAAGTCTAATGACTGGATTATCAGGGACAACCCAGTCAGTAAGTTACCAAACTTTGAGACTGGAAAGATCTTGCTTCCTGAAAGTCAGGCCTTGAAAAATATGCTTGGACATACTGAACAACTCAGTAAGCTTGAACTCACTGAACAACTCAGTAATACTGAGTCTGTGAATGAGTCTGAATCAGAATCATACCCACCACTTCCTCCACTGAATACCCTTCAGGGTGCTGCACCAAACTTAGGCCTCCCACCAATGGTCTTTTCACCACACTCTCCAAAGGAGAGATCAGGAAAAGGAACAACCATCCTGAAGAGACCAACCCTTGAAGTCTCAGTAAATACTGATGACTCATCAACTTCAGTCCCTTCTGAAGTAACAACCCAAAGCCCTGATTCAAAATTTGATCAGTTGGCTGAAATGGTCAGGAAGCTGGGAGAGAAGATTGCATCTTCTGAGAAACCTTCTCAATCCAAGAAGGAACAAAAACCAGCTTCCTCAAAGACCAAACCCAAACCCACAAAACCCCTGAAAAGATGTGAATTGTGTAACTATACCAATCATATCACTGATGATTGCTATAGAATTCTTTATTGCATGGTTTGCAAAAATGATGATCACAGGACCTCTGATCACAAAACACATTCAGTCACATCAAACATGGCAAGTCTTAAAGCTCAGTCTTTAAACTATCCTTCTGATTCTAAACAGAAACAGAAACAAAAGGCAAAGCCTTTTGCACCTTGCCCTTACTGTGGGTTCAATGACCATCATCCTAAGGATTGTCAAATTGAAAATTGTTGTGAAAATAGTGGAAGTTCCACTCACAGCACCTCAGGACGTGGTAAGGCCATTCAGGCCAGTAGAGGTATGACAAAGTCAGCCTCTCAGTTCACTGAGTCTACATCAGCAATCAAATGCATAATATGTGGTAGCTCAGTCCACTCCACCACTGACCATAAATCACTTGAAAATGTTAATAAGACCCTCAAAGCTAAACCCTCCAAGAAGTAGAGTCCTAGAAAGAACTGACCCAGTTTACTATTTGTGCATAAACATGCCAGGGATCCTGTTTGGCATCTTGATAGTGGATGTTCAAGGAGCATGACTGGTGTGAAGGAGTATCTGCACAAGTATGTGGATGAATCAGGACCCAAAGTGATATTTGCTGATAACTCATCATGTCTCACTAAAGGTTATGGTTCAGTAAACTGCAATGGTATAGTCTTTACTAGGATAGCTTATGTAAATGGTCTAAAATATAATTTGATAAGTGTCAGTCAACTATGTGATGCAAAATACATAGTTCAGTTTGATGATAAGCAAGGAATCATCTTCAATGCTAATAAGGAAGTTGTCCTTATTGCTCCAAGAAGACATGATGTTTATGTGTTAGACATGTCCAGTCTGACTCAGAATGGAACTTGTCCCTTTACTAAGGCTACTGATACACTCAACTGGCTTTGGCATAAGAGACTCTCCCACCTGAACTTCAAAAACATAAACAACCTTGTAAAACAAAACAAGGTCCTTGGCTTACCATCTCTTGTGTTTTCAAAGGATAAACCATGCTCAGCTTGTGAAAAAGGTAAATATCACAGAGCATCCTTTAAAACCAAAACCAACTTTTCCATTAGGAATTGCCTACATCTTCTTCATATGGATCTATTTGGACCAATCAGTCCTAGATCTATTAACCATGAGAAGTATACTCTGGTCATTGTGGATGAGTACTCAAGATACACTTGGGTATACTTCCTGATCAAAAAGAGTCAGGCAGCTGAAACTATTATGACCTTTGTCAGGAACATTGAAAATCAGAATGACATCAAAGTCAAACAGATTAGGATTGACAATGGAACAAAGTTCAAAAATTATGAACTTGAATGTTTCTGTGATGAGAAAGGCATTTCACAAAAAATTTCCTCACCCTACACACCTGAACAAAATGGGGTGGCTGAAAGGAAAAATAGAACACTCATTGAAGCAGCTAGGACAATGCTAAATGGATCAGTCCTTTCCAAACACTTTTGGACTGAAGCAGTAAAGACTGCCTGTTACACACAAAACAGATCCATCATTGTCAAGAGACATAGCAAAACTCCTTATGAGTTATTCAAGGGAAGAATCCCTGACATCAGCTACTTTCATGTCTTTGGGTGTCCTGTGTTTATTCATAATAACAAGGATCACTTAGGAAAATTTGATGCCAAAGCTGATGATGGATACTTTCTAGGATACTCCCTAGTCTCAAAAGCCTTCAGGGTGTTCAACACTAGGAGACAGCATGCTGAGGAAATATTTCATGTTACCTTTGATGAGAGCACTGATGCAATTAGTGTCTCTAACAACTCAGTGGAAGAGATAGGTATTGATGGATCATCAAGATACCCTCCTGATGAACATCATGCTGATAATGGTCCTTCCACTCAGTACCATGCAAATGCTGACATCTCCTATTACATCATTCCCCACAACCTTCCTTACCCAACCATCACTGAGTTTATTGAAGCACAAAATACTGATGAATTCATTCAGTCAGTACAAAGTGCTCAGGTACTAAACAATCTCAGTGATGACTCAACCCACTCAGACACTCAACATGCTGAAGAACATCATGTGTCTGATCCTGATCCTATCCCTCAGGCCTCTACAAGTTCTAATCAGTGTCAAAGACCTCGGGACAGTTGGACTAGGTCTCAGGATATAGAACTTGTCAATATAATTGGTGAGCCTACTGAAGGCATGCTCACAAGAAGAATGGTTGCTGAACTGAGAGCAGCCTCAGCCAATGAGTGCCTATTTGTGGACTTCATTTCCACAATTGAACCCAAAAGTGTTAAGGAAGCACTAAAACATCCAAGTTAGGTTCAAGCCATGAATGATGAACTGGAACAATTTGACAGAAACAAGGTAATGACCTTGGTCAAATGTCCTGAAGATGTTTCAGTCATTGGCATGAAATGGGTATTTAAAAACAAATCTGATGAAAATGGCATAGTCATTAAAAATAAAGCCAGACTTGTAGCCAAAGGCTATAATCAACAAGAAGGCATTGACTATGAAGAAACATTTGCACCAGTAGCAAGGATGGAAGCCATCAGGATCTTCCTTGCTTTTGCTACATACATGAACTTCAAGGTGTACCAAATGGATGTTAAAAGTGCATTCTTAAATGGTTCACTGAAAGAAGAAGTTTATGTTCAGCAACCTCCTGGATTTGAAAGCCATGAGTTTCCTGACCATGTCTGCAAGCTTAACAAAGCCCTTTATGGACTGAAACAAGCTCCCAGGGCATGGTATGAGAATCTTTCAGCCTTCCTGATCCAAAACAAATTTGTCAGAGGCAAGATAGACAACACATTGTTTATCTACAAGACAAACAATGATGTCATACTTGTACAAGTGTATGTTGATGACATCATCTTTGGCTCAACAAATTATAAACTTTGCAAACAGTTTGAAAAACTAATGGCAAAGAAATTTGAAATGAGCATAATGGGAGAACTGACTTACTTCCTTGGTCTACAAATCAGGCAGACTAATAAAGGAACCTCTATCAGTCAAGAGAAGTATGTCAAAAGCCTACTGAAGAAGTATGAGCTCAGTGACTGTGCCTCAGTCAAGACTCCTATGGTACCCCCAAACAACCTTGGTCCTGATCTTACTGGAAAACCAGTGAATCAAACTCTCTTTAGAGGAATGATAGGATCACTGATGTATTTACTTGCATCAAGGCCTGATATCCAATTCTCAGTCTGCCTATGTGCCAGATATCAATCTGACCCAAGAGAGACTCATATCACTGCTGTGAAAAGGATATTCAGGTACCTGAAAGGTACTCCAAACCTTGGATTATATTATCCAAAATGTTCAGGCCTTGATCTTAAAGGATACTCAGATTCTGACTATGCTGGATGCAACATGGACAGAAAAAGCACCTCAGGCTCTTGCCAAATTCTTGGTGGTAAACTAGTCTGTTGGAGTGCTAAGAAGCAACAATCAGTTGCCATGTCCTCAGCTAAAGCTGAATATGTTGCAGCAGCAAGTTATTGTGCAAATGTACTCTGGATGAAAAGTCAACTCAGTGACTATGGAATTCAGTACAAGATGGTTCCCATCTTTTGTGATAACACAAGTGCAATTGCCATCTCAAATAACCATGTTCTTCATCAGAGAACAAAACACATTGATATAAGATATCACTTCATCAGGGACCATGTCATGAATGTTGACATAGAATTACACTTCATTCTTACTGAATATCAGCTAGCTGATATATTCACCAAACCATTGGATGAACCAACTTTCACCAGACTGAAAGCTGAACTAGGAATGTTGGATATTGAGAATCAGTCCCCTGATTGACTCCATCCAAATATGTGTAAATTTTGAATCCCTGACTCAATGTGTTCTTCAGTGAGAAAGGTCACTGAACTTCAGGAACTAAACCCAAGTTCCTGAACCCTTAATCCTCAGGAATTAGACCCAAATTCCTGATCACAAGAACCATCAGTGACTAAACCCAAGTCCTGACAATCAGGTTCACTGAATGATAAGTCATTCAGGGTCCTC
The DNA here is from genome assembly GCA_021014915.2 of Artemisia tridentata subsp. tridentata. Taxonomy (NCBI): domain Eukaryota; kingdom Viridiplantae; phylum Streptophyta; class Magnoliopsida; order Asterales; family Asteraceae; genus Artemisia; species Artemisia tridentata. Next base: position 40,321,497 of record CP139503.1, read on the forward strand.
AAGAGACATTAAATACTGACTTAAATGCTCTAAGTATCTAGTTAGTAAATGTCCGAGGTTGGTAACTGAACTCATATTTAATTTAAGAATATTTGTTCTTTTTGCCTTTCTGGCTTCCACCTCTGGGCCACCACATTCCCACTTGGCATTAAATGCCTCTCCAATCACATTACAGATATATGATGACTCATCTCTACAAATTACACTTTTGCAAAACTGCTCAACTATTCACCTTGACTGTTGCGCCAAACCAGGGAAAAGTGGAGTGTTGGCATTAAATGCGGATCCCAAAACATTTTATTCAAAACAGTTTCCAAAAATTCTTTTTGAATAAATTAAATCCGCTTAATTCCTAAAGTACCCTCCACTTCACTTCCCTTTAAATACCCCGACCAAAAATAACACACACACGTCTATTAGAAATTTTAAGCAAATTCTGCCCATTTTTTCTCAAAACTAATAGTGTGTGTTCTTAGCTTTAAGAAATCCCAAACCATCTTTGTTACCCGACTTACCAACAAATATGGCTTCTTCTAAAGCTGTGACATACGCCCCTAATGTGGATTTCACATTGGAGGGTGTAGACCTCACCAAGAACAATGTGGTGGGAAACTTTTCCTATCCACAAAAGTTCCCAGCCTACAAGAACGTTATGAAATATCTTCAAAACTGTTTTCTTGCAAAGGCATTTACCAAGACCCCCTTAGTCATCTACCATGACTACCAGAGGGAATTCTGGTGTACTGCTGTGGCTACTAGCCCAAAAGAAACCAAAGAATCCATCATCACATTCACAGTGATGAATGGGAAAAGACCCCTTTCCCTTGATTACAACACCTTCATCAAGGCCACAGGTCTTGATTTTGCTAAGGCTTTTGAGCCCAATCCCACTGATCAAGAGGTCAAGAATGAATTAATCCTTCTAGGACCTCATGACCTCATACGTCCTGATCAGTCTGCTGGATCCTTATTGGAGAAGGCTCCACTAGTCAAAACCTGGTTCCACCCAGTCTGGAGGATCCTGATGACATTTGTCATTCAGGTCCTTGGGGGGAATAAATCCTCAACGGAGCAATTGAACTCATCACAACAATTGATGTTGTTCAGCCTCCTAGAGGGTACAAAGATTGATATCGGAGGAATATCTTCCGAGACCTCGTTGCCAAGCTCTCAGGAAAATCTAGGCAAAAACATTTGTCTTACCCTAGGTTTATTTCCTGTGTGCTTCAAGACCTTCTTGGTTCTGACTATGAAAGGTCTAACGTCGAAGGCACAAAGCCTGACGTCTTGCATAAGACCAATTTTTCTAGTGGCATCCCTGAGGTAACACCCATTGCCCTGACCACCTATATGATGGAGGTGATTCAGGGGGAGAACGTTGTTTCTCCAGTACCTTCACCTACAAAGAAGGTGAAGAAGACAAACAAGGGTCAGTCCAGTAAGGTGGTTAAACCCAAACCACTCGCCACTGAGACTGATGCCGAAAACCAACTCAACCTTAAAAAGAGGTTGAATGTGGCCCAGACCTCTTAGACACCCACTCAAGAGATCCCCCTGACCACAAAACAAAGGCCAACGGAGGGCACTGAGAAATCATCCTCAGTGTCCTCGGGCAAACCCTTTCCACATGTTCCCACTGACATACACAAGTCTGAGGGATCAGGAACGTTCACCATTTCACATCCCCATGAAGGAACTGCCAAATCACAATCAGTTCCTGAGGGAGAAAAGGGTTCTAAATCCTCGGTGGGGCAGCACTACTCCACTGAGAAGGGGACTCACAACCTCTCACATCCCGATGAAGGAACTGATAAATCACAATCAGGGCCTGAGGGAGAAAAGGGTCCTAAATCCTCAGTAGGACAGCACTATCCTACTGGGAAGGGGACCCACAAACAATCACATCCTGCTAACATTCCTGATCAATCACACTCAGGATCTCAGGGAGTTAAGGATCCTAAATCCCCAAAAGGACAGTACAATCCTGATGGGAAGAGGGTCCATCAATCATCACAATCAGTGCCTAGTGATACTACTAGAAAACACCCATCAGTAGTTGAAGGCGCTAAGGGGGACAAAGACTCAGAGGGAATGAAACAACCCGTTGATATGGAACCCATCACCCTCTCAGGCGGATCCATTCACTCAGGAACTGCCCCCAAAAGCCAGGCTGGTATTACCCCAGTTATTATGGCTAGTCAGGCTGAGCAAACCCACTCAGTTATTATGACAACGGGGTCAGGACCTGGCCAAAACAAAGGCGAGTCTTCTTATGAAGAGGAGCCGGTTCAATTTTTGGGTATTGATTCCATGGGGGACTTTCAGGCTCTTTTTGAGTCTGATGATGAGCTCAAGGAAGAGAGTGATGAGGAAAATTTTGAGGCAGGTGAGGATATGGAAACTGATGAACAATCTAAACACTCTAAACAACCTGAACATTCACATCAGTCATCTCCACATCCAAATGAAGAATCAGAATCTCAAGCTGTTGGTTCTTCGGATACTGACAACATCCTCACCAAGTATGACAACACTCTTCCTCTCACTGAGAGACAATTGGTCAAGTTCCTGCTCAAGACCAACAAGGCTCTCTTCCAAGGTCTGACTGAAGAAATGTTTGACCAGCACACTGAAGCCGCTGTTCATTATGTAAACCTGAAGGAATCAGTGGAAGCCCATCATGATGATGAAAATGAGCACATGTCATCTATCTCCTTCTCCCTGACGAATCTTGATTCCAATTTAAAACTGTTCAACGAGTCTCTCACCAACTTACAAAAGAGCGTTGGCACTATTCAAGAGTCAGTGAAAGATGACCCTAAGCTAAACAAAAAAGTTCTTCAGGCTTCAGAAACTTACCAGCAACAAACTTCTCAGTTGACTGAGCTAGTAACTGTGCTGAGATCCTCAAATCTTCAGGGACTCAACTCTTCAGTGGACTCCATCCGATCTTCCCTGGGTCTTATGGAGTCCCACATGTCTTCTTTGGCATCATCTTCTTCCTCTATGGCTTGGAATCTTGGGCCAAGGATGACTGCATTAGAGGCTTCTCAGGCTTCGCTTGAGACTAAGGTCTCAACTCTTTAGGAGGACACCTCAGACATCAAGTCCATGATGACTGAGATCTATCAGGCCTTCAAAGGTCAAGCTCCCTCAACTTCAGTGAGCACACCAACTCTTGCTCTCACTATGGGTCAAGCAACATTTGAGGGGGAGATAGTCACTGAAGAACCTCCACAACCTGAACAAGAACAACCTCCTTCTCACACTGAGGGGGAGAATCCTGAAGCCACCACATCTTTATCCCACCAAGACAAAGGCAAGGCCATTCTCACAACCACTGAGCCTAAGCCCACAATCTTGGTGCCTGCCTCCAAGGAAAGAAGGCCAGACCCTGATGAACCAGTCAGGGTTCCTTATGAAATCAATGGGGTAATGGAACTTCTCACTCATGCTGAAATTCAAGCTCATATAGAGAAAGAGGAGGCAGCAAAGAAAGCTGCTGAAGATGAAAGGCAGAACAAGCTTGCTCTAATTCAGGTTGCAAGAGAAGAGGCTGAGAAGATTGGGATTGAGGCAAAAGACCTTGCAAAAAGGGAAGGTGGCAAGAGCTTTGTGGAAGCTCAGAATGCTCAGTTGGCTGCTCTCAGGCAGAAAAGAGAAGAAAGGGCGAAAAGGGCTGAAGAGATTAGGCAGAACAGGATTGAGAGATATCAGTAGGTCATGACAAGCAGGTTGAAGCCTGAACCCATCCTTGATATCAAGATTCACCGAAACTCCAACCCTGCCATTGTTACTGTCTACAGGAGTACTGACAAAAGAATCCTTCAGGTTCATAGCCCTTTCAGATTCGCAGACTTCAGGATCACTGAGTTGGATGAATTGGGTTCAATATTAGCGAAAAAATCTAATGTTGTGGTCCCTGGTCTGTTAAAATCCCTGAGCCTGAGGTATGAAAGATTGGCAGCAGCACATCAGGAACTTGGTATTCCATCTCTTCTTCCCGCTTCAGCCGAACAGCCTGCCACTTCTCAGTCTTCTTCAAGAAAGAGAAAGAAGATTGAAGCTGAGCCCGAGATTAAGGTTCTTGGTCTTGACTGTAATAGGGCTCTCCCTGAAGGTGTTCCATTCAGGAACAATGTGGTCATTGAACAACCTGAGAGAGGTATGTTCTTCATTGATGAGTTCGGTGACCAAGCCTTTTAGAGATGGAGTGATATTGATCTATCAGGGATCAAATCCATGCTTGGCTTTCTAATGATGGCCTCCCCACTCAAAACTCCTGAAAATGCGAGGTTTTGTCAAGATCTGAAAAGGAAAATCCGAGAGCACCCTGACCAACAAGAACTGCAGTCAAAGAAGCCTAAGCTTGAAGCCCTTGGGATTAAGTTGAACTGATGAATCTGCCTGACTACCACCACCACCTTTTGTACTTAGTTTTGATAGGACTTGTAATGATATTAATAAGATGATGTTTTTATTATTTCAGTGTCCTTATTTACATTCTTGTACATTCAGTATGAGTAGAAGTCATTAGCTCACTCATTACTGATCAAAACACTTAGGAATAATTTATATTCAAATAGGGGGAGATTGTTGGGTCCGTCAGTACCCAAGAATACTTAAAACAAGATTTGAACACAAATTAACTAAGTGTTAACTTAAACCGAGAACAATTCAAGTCACTGAGAGAACAGTCTCTCAGTAAGTCATCTTCAGGATGCTTAAGGCGAATTCAAGAAGAAGGATTCACTACTCAGGAAGGCGGTACTACCTGAGTATGACTTAAGCCAAAGAAGAAGATGATGGTTTAGTGAGTGTTGGACAAGAACTCACAGAACACCAGTCTCCTCAACGACAATTGTGATTAATAAATGAAGGCGTGTACTGAAGAACCTAAAGCCTGAAAGAAAGGCGGGAAGATCTGGGAAGAGTTTAAGATAAGATCAAATCTTATCTTGTCAGGAAGAAACCTTCCCTAAGACGGCTAAAAGTCATGGAGTGTCAGACCAACCACTCCTAAAGACTTTTAGCCCATTCCTATTGGTTCTTGGAAATGACAATTACTGTTGTAATTGTCAGACACGCTTGCTTCAACAACTTGTATTATTTTTAATCACTTTTACTCTTTATACTTGTGTATAAATAGGTTCAGATGAGAGAGAAGTTGAGTGTGTTTTGTACATTAAAAGCTTAGACTTTTACAAAGCAACTTCTCTCCTACAAAGAGTAACGTATCCCTGAGATAGCTTAGTGGGTCGAATTGTTACCACTCAAAGCAAAGCTTAAGTTTAGATAGGAGACACCACCATACCTTATATATTCAATCCCAAGTGTTTGTTCCGCAAAACACTTGGGTAATAGATTCTTTGATTCATTTCTAATAAGAATTTAAACGTTGAAAAATACTTAGGTGTTTTTATTTTTACGTTTCATTAATCTGTTAGAATTAATCATAACATTGTATTAGTCATAAACATGAATAGATTAACTTTCTAGTTAACTCTAAGCGTGTGAAGGGAACAACAATTTTGACCCGTTCATTTATGAATGGATCGAAACTTTTGGTTAGTGATACTAAGTTGATGCACTAACCATACACTCCCGATGCCTTAAATGTAATGTATAATACAAATGCAGTTTTGAATAATCTTACACTATGGATGCCCTAATCTAACAAACAGATAGGGTAATGGATGCTTATGGTTTTGAATTAAGAAACCAATGAACGAAATGAACTTTTTATTTTCTTATGTTGTAACGAACCGCAGCACTCACATAACATATGTTTGTGTATTTGGCCACTCTGCCTATTAAAGGACTTTAAGGGGTAAATTACTACCAGACTTTAACGTAAACTGCTTATTTCACATTCAAACAAGCATTTCGTAACTACTCGAACACTCAAAACCATTCCATTTTAATAAGCAATTTAAAACACCCCTTAACATGCTATTCCCAAAACACCCACCTATTACAATCTAATTCATGCATTTCAGCAAACACCTATCACAATCTACTTCCCTGCAACAGGTGCACCAGAAATTGGTGCAGCAGCATCTCCAGAAAAAGAGTTACGTGTAAGGACGATAATACAAAATTTTGTTACCCAATGAAAAAAAGGAATTAGTAAAGTTTTAGAATCTGTAGGCATCACTAATGTTTCAGAAGCAATATTTTGAATAGAAGCTAGACTTAAATGCCCACGGTCACAATTATGCTTTTTCATGTAAAAAGCAACTTGGCTTAAATGGACTTACCTGGTGAATGACAAAAAAAAAACGAAGAATAATATGGTTGTTCGAACACCCGCAATCGAGCACACAAGATCCTATTGATTGGTAACAGCTGGGAAAAGTATTCAAGCAAAAAGATGGGACAAAAAATAGATAACAGATGGGTGAATCCAGTTTTTGTGGTATTGGGAGGAAAAGAATAAAACTAAACATTAACCCATTGGCTTTACTTGAAAGTATTAAGATTTCAATGCTCCATAACCATTCTTTTAAGAAGTAAATTAATGTTTTCTTAAATTTTGGGACTTGTTCAAAGTAACTTAGAAGTTAGAATTACATGTTTATAGTTATTGACACAAAACATTAATATAGATCCATATACAAACAACACTAATTTAGTAGCTCATTACTATATTGCATGGACCGAAGACAAGTTGGTAGATGGTTTGTCCTCTAATCCTATATGTAACATTGATATCGACTTCCATGGTATTTGGATGCCCTACCATGATACAAACGGATGCAATAAAGTACCTTAAACGGATGCACTAAAGGTCCTCAAACAGTCAAACGGATGCACTAAAGTACCTAAAACAGATGCAGTAGAGTTGATAACAAATTTTTGATTGTATAAACGTGGTTGATAACTACATTGAACTATTGAAGTGGCAAGAGTGTCTGTGTGCCATATGAAAGATTGGAGCAGATAGCGACAGCAAAAAATTCACTGTCACTTACCACGTTGATAATTACTAAGTAAAAGATTTTCAAATTCGTAATAGCGTAATACATATTGACTTACCTGCCAGTTTGGGAATTCCTTTGCTAATCTCCGAGCAAAAGTTCCTAATACACACATCATACAATTCGATTAAATCACAAGAATGACTGACTACTTTACAGCTTAAATGTTTAGTACAACACATACCCCAGTTCTTCCTGCTACCTAAAATGCCATGCAAAATAACAGCTGTTGGTGGACAAGGTACTCTTCTATCTGCTATGTAACTCCATCGAACCTGTGCATACAATGTGAAAAGCAAAATAAAAAACGAGCATAAGATAAAGGAGAAAAACAACATTCCAGTGACTGACAGCAGTGTGCTATTAAGTGTTCATGCACCTAATCTATGCCAAAGAGAAAATATATATCACATAAGTGTTGCAGACACATCAACGGCTTAGCCTGTGTTCTTCTTTCTTCACAAGTTGAAAAGGAATTGTTACAAAACAACTCAGATAATTTATGCTCAAAAACTTCTCTTTCACAAACAAAGCAAAAAATATGCTCTAAACTGTACATGGTTGTACGAGAGTACTATAACAGATAAAAGTATAAACTAACACCAAAAAAAAAAAACAAGAAAGCAGCAAGTGAAGCCAGTGGACAGACATAAAAAAAACTTGTAAGAGGGAGTAACAACATACGCATGTTAAATAAGATGATGAAGTCAACGAGGGATGTAAGTGGCACCATATAAAGTATGAACCAAGGGTGAGAAATGAGTCTTTAGTCAAAGATATGAGTTTTAAAAATGATGCAGGGATCATTTTGACAGTTTTCATATGAAAATAATGAAGCAAATACACTGATAGCACAAACGTTCTTCCTAGTTTTATAGGGGGTAACTCCAAAACTCGGCATCGAGACACTATGTTTTTCCTCTAGACATAGATGAGTTCAGAATACGAAATAACAGACCATTATTTGCGGTTTTCACTGATGATGTAACATTAACTCATGAAATGTGCATGGATTGTCAAAGCGTTATAACTCTTATGTACTTGACAAGCCCACTTAGCATAAATTAGGCTCATCTAACGAATAGTATGACACGTTATGATATCGACTTCCATGGTATTTGGATGCCCTACCATGATACAAACGGATGCACTAAAGTACCTCAAACGGATGCACTAAAGGTCCTCAAACAGTCAAACGGATGCACTAAAGTACCTAAAACAGATGCACTAAAGTAGCTCAAATGGATGCAATGAAATAAGTCCGTTCCAAAAATATTTTAGGATTTTGACATACTCATATCTTCACAAAAGTCCACAAAACTTAAAATGGCATGTTTGATTGTTTGAATCACAAGCCTCATAAGCAGGATTTCAAGCCGTTAGCAGATTTAGGAAGATAAAGCAAATAGATGCTCGTAATAGACAAAAGAACATCTTAATTACCTTCAAAGTCATCCAAGGATTATGTGGGTGAATAATCATACGCAAGCTGTGTGTCAAACAGTACGAGCATATAATTTGCAGCAGCAGCCTCTGCCTTCGCTTTCTCCTCTTGCTCCTTCAAGTATAAAAGCATCACCATTGTTATCTAAGTGGTCCCAACCAATAACTCACTAACCCTTAAATGGAAGAACTTAAGATAAAACAGTAATTATACCAATAACTCACTAACCCCTTAAAGCTAAGTTTGATTCCTACAATTCACCTTAAAAAAAGGAACACTTGATTTTGGGTCGTACTTCCGAATTGGCAGCTTGCTTCCTCTAGAAATATGTCGAGTAGTCAGCAAGGGAAACTTGACTGGATTTAAAATAAGGGCCAGAACAAATGAATCTTCATCCAGTGATTTGAAGTACACCTCCACTCTATCCGTGGGTTCGAGTCCAGATGTCTTCCTTAGCTTCTGTACCGTTATTTACAACCTACAAATAGAAGTTTAATATCAGGTTAAACAATTGTTTAAATAGAAGTTTAATATCAGATCTCCAACTGAAACATATTTAGCTGATATTTAAGAAGCTAGATAACTATAAACAGGTTAAATAGATTGAAAGATACCCAATATATACTCAACTGTTTACATTGATACAATATAAAAGGAACAACCGAGTCTGTTCTGTATTTTATTAAAAAAAAAATAGGAACTCTTTTGTTTCTAGCTGCTAATTAAACCTCTTATTTTCATATAAAAAGGGTGATCAAGAAATCAAATGTAAGAACCACATTGTATCTTTTCTTTGATGCACTAATTATACAAACAGATGCATTAATTGCTCACTGCAACAAGATCAGACATTAGCCATTTAGATCAACTTCAAACATGTTATGTAGTATTGAATTCACCCTATAACTAAGCATTAGTTTCAATTTTGACACTATACTACTTATTTTGGAACGTCGACAGAATGCCTCACTGAAGTTCAAAACTCAGTGGTGAAACCAACTCGGTAACATATTACTGGAGGTGAATCCCACTCCTAAAACTACACTCGAACAAACAAAAATGAAATAAGCAAGTGAACTGAATTTTGCACACAACTACTCAGGTATGAATCAACAATTCTTGATTTAATTACATAGCAATATAGCATGACTAGATGGTACACTCTACTGAATCAAGGGCGTGCAAATGGATGCACTAATATGTCCAAACAGATGCATTAAACTTGCAAATGAATGCACTAAACATGCAAACAGAGATCTTTTGGCCATTAAAAATAGTACAAGTAGACAATGTGGTGAATATGATTATAAAAAATTGAAAACAATACGATTTCAAAGAAAGATTTATATGTTGTATGCACTGAATATACATATCGGCTTGAGGGAGTACCTTATTACATCCACTAAATTGCAGCCAGTTTAACCCATCAAGTTGATAGTCTTATAAGCCAATTTAACCCATCAAGTTGATAGTCTCTCATCTTCCCATTAATACCTATCAAAGCTGTATCAGAAACCACAGCCAGATACATTACATATCATATGGCAATTACGAAAGCAAAAAAAGAAGAGATCTTATAAGAGGGCTGCACCAATAAACGTGTATGTCCTGCTCTACCATCTTCTTCCTCCTTGAGGTAAACTTCATTCTCTTCTTATTCAGTCATCATTGATGCATGAAGACCCCTAAGCACCAGATTAGAACATAAGATTACCATCAAATATATATGTTCCATATTCACATAACATGAGTACATGACAAGACGTGCTAATTATGCATTTTTTTCTTCCAAATAAGCATTAACCATGATTAGAACATAAGACCTTTTTAACAGTAGTTCACCACATACGGAACATGGTAAAATATTTTCATGCACTAATCAAACTCATAGATGCCCCAATATCGACCTTTTCAATGCACGAATCATACTCATAGATGCCCTAATATGTTCATCGATGCTCTAATTATACAAACAGATGCACAAGTAGTTCCAACGATGCACTAAACATTACCAACAGATGCCAAGTAGTTCCAATGATGCACTAAACATACACATTGATGCCTTAATATGTCTGACGATGCACAAGACTAATCATACTCATTGATTCCCGAATATGTTCATCGATGCACTAAACATACAACCAGATGCACTAAACATACAAACTGATACACTAAACACATACACCGATGCCTTAATATGTTTAACAATGCACTAATCATAGTCACTGATGCCCAAAACATACTCACCGATGCCTTAATACTAAGAGATGTCGTAACACATTTTTTGATGCACTAATGACACAAACAAATTCTGTAAAAAGTCAAGTGATGCCCTAATTATACTAACAGATGTGCTAACGCTTATTTTAGATGTAATAATCAAATAAACAGATGCCCTAACTTATAACATAATGATCTTATCAAACCAAGAGATGCCATAACACATTTTTTTGATGCACTAAATAAACAAACGGATGCCCTAACTAATAAGATGATGTTCTTATCATAGTAAGAGATGCAATAACATGAATCCTGATGCACATTTCCAAACAAACAAATGCTATAACATATTATTAATACAAATGCGCTAAATTGTAATTTTATACATACAAATGCCTTAATATGTAATTTCATTCAACAATAACAACAATCATTTTATAATTTACACAATGATGCATTTAAATAACATAAAAATTAAAAAAACCTGTAATTAAACACTTACTATATTTTTTTCTGATGGTCGGAATTAGGTCACTTGCTATTATTAAATTTCTGATTATCTGATGATCGGAGTGTGTGTTTTGATTGGAGTGTGTGTTTTTTGATCGGAGTGTGCGTTTCTAATCGGATTGTGTGTGTTTTTGATAGGATTGAGTGTGTTTCTGATCGGAGTGTGTGTGTTTTTTGATCGAATTGTGTTTTTTATGATCGGAATATATGTTTTTTGACCGGTCGTGGTGTGACGGTGATGGTGGTGGTGGTGGTGGTGGTGGTGACAGTGAGCCTGTGTTGAATAAGGACTGTGTGTTGTGTGTTTGTATCTGTATTAAAAAGTGTATTAAAAAGACGGTTCCTTCATTTTTCTTTTTTTTTTCTTCTTTTACCCTGAACTTTCAAGTGTTTACATAATTTAACCTGTAACTTTTTTCCCACTTTTCTATCTAATTACAATTTTCTCTAGAACCGGACCCTATATATATATATATATATATATATATATATATATATATATATATATATATATATATATATATAGTGAGACTTTCTTGCGAGAACCATTTTATCTGCGAGAACTGAGAGAACCACCAAAAACATACATGCACGCCTTCAATAATTGTATTTTCGCACATATGTTCTAAAAACAACATATATGTTTTTAAAAAAACATAGTTGTTCTAAAGAATTTGATAAGAAATTGGAAATACAACATTTTTCTTTGAAGGAGTGCATGTATGTTCTTATAAGGCGTGCAACGACAATATTGCGGCCTTGTGTAAGGTTTTTGTGAAAAAAGAGGATGAGTTCATGATGATATTGAAGAACATAGGTGGATACTTACGATTATTGATGATTTGCATGTATTTTTATTTTATTTTAAAAGGCGTGCATGTATGTTTTTTGTGGTTCTCTCAGTTCTCGCAGATAAAATGGTTCTCGTAAGAAAGTCCCCCTATATATATATATATATCAAACAAACCAGTCACCATCTCCATCCTTCTTCCCCATTTGCAGACAACAAGGGGGTGATTTTGTTTTTTTTCTTTTTTTTTTTTTTTTCTTTTGAATATGAAGGGCCATTTTTTTTAATTAATTAATTTTTTTTTTCTCCTTTTGGTCCTTTCACGCAGCGTTAAATGGTTAAAGTGGGTTTTTAACGCAAGTTTAACGTGAGACGAGGGTGTGGTTAACGCACCTTTAACACAAAAATGTGAAGGTTTAACTCACCTTTCACGTGAACATACCGAGTGCTCTTAT
>CP139503.1:40333995-40418995 GCA_021014915.2 Artemisia tridentata subsp. tridentata
CCGTGACGACCTAGATCAGATTAAAGGGTGACGCCGTCAGATTTTTCATGCAAAATTCTCTGGCTTATCATGAGTAATTTTCACATCCACCACTTTTGCCAAGCCATGACGCCGTCCAGAACAAATCCTGACGCCGTCAAAAGTACTTTCCAGCACAATTTTGAGACTTTGCCGTTTTCTTCACTTTTATGCTCCAAAAACGTCCAAAATGCTTCCTTTTCCAGATTTCTTCTCAAAAGTACCTAAAATGACAAAAGGAACGATTTAGGGCAATATTTGATCAAATAAATACGATTTAGGGCTTAAATGACCCCCTAAAAGCGGTACACTTTTCGCTTCATCACTTAACTAGGTACTCACCAGACTTAACTCTACTGCTACCAGATTTAATCACTTGAGAGTATTTCCCGATATTTAAACTTCAGAATATTTTAATTCCCAACAATCCTCCCCTAAACATGTGAACCCTTTTCAAACATGTTTTTCTGAATTAAATGAGGAATTGTGAAGATCTTTCAAACACTTCATAGTCAGACCCTTGGACTGAACTTTTTTCTATTCTGAAAGGTTAATATCTAACTCAGTAACTCATCTGCTTTCGGATCTTTGACTTCAACAATATCTATACACATCTTCAAGCTTCAAACATTGACCTAAAAGATGGTGCAATTTCCTTGGATGGAGGAATTATAAGAGGCAATGGTGCTGTGTATCTTGGATGCTTGTTTCAACAAGTGAAATCATCTATCAGCATGCCTTTGCAAGTGATGAACAAACGTGGTGAACTAAAATTGAATCTTTTCTTCGTTTGACGTAGATAGAACTTTCTCCTTTGGAATGCTTCATCCCTTCTGAATATATATAATACTCCAGAATAAGCTCTGTTCTTGTCATTTTCAACCTCTATGTCATCATCTTGTATGCTCTTGTCTTTTCCTCCCTTTCATTGGTTAATCTTCCTTGGGCTTTATTTCCTCCCCTGAGATGTTTCCTCCCCTGGATTGCAAACAATATTTCCTCCCCTGTTTGGAAGATCTCTCACAATGTACCAAAATAATTCTCTCCCCATCATCTGAGCTATCAATGAGAACTTGTTATCAGACAATGTTGTACATAAAGCCATCAATTCCTTAAGGGTTTAATTTGCTGCCCTCATCACTTCTAGGTTTGTTAACTCCTATGAGAGGTGATTCATGGGGCATTTGACTCATTATCCATCAATGGATGGTTTTACTGAGTCCTTTTGAAAATCCTTTTTAAGAAACTTTTGCCTTAGCAGTATGTACTTGATTTTATTATGAAAAACCATACTGCTATCAACCATTTTGAAGGGATTAAGTGTATAACAGACACTTAATCAAAATTTTGGTTTAAAGTAACCTTTGGTTGTGTGAGAACCAATGTTTTCAGTTATAAATAACTGCCTGTGTAAAGATAAACCTATTCAAAAGGCTTTCTTGACAGGGTTGCCAGCTCATAGTAATTGTATTTCTAACACAAGAGATAGATGCACTTTCACTAGGTGTTCTTTCTATCTGATGTCCTTAGACTTGCTCATTATAGTTAAAAGTATAAAATGATAGAAAGTGAGTTGTATCAGTTACTTTCTGATCAACTAAGTCATCAATTCAATGTGAAACATCATAATCAAGCTTCAAGAAAGAAGTTTTAAGGAGGTTTGAAATTCCCAAACTCTTTCTATCATAAACCTATTATGTCAGCAACTGATATTATCATTCTGCTGCTTCCATTTCACTTGAAACATCCTTTGTGTTCAAATGTTCATACCTGAAATTGTTAGTCTAAAACCAAAAGAACAATGTACAAAGTACTTGTCTTGTATTAGAATAAACATAGGACTAACTGTATGAATGACACAATTTAAATTTGTACTAGCAGCACAAACTTTTGTAATAGCAGCATTAACTTATAAAGTGAGCAGTACAAACAAAAAATTTATATACAAAAACACATTAGATTGAAAAATTCAAAGATTAAGCATTCCAATACTTGCTACCAAGTACTGAAATTTTCCAACATCAAAAGTTTTTTTTAGTAGATATGCAAAGTTGTATTCTGAAGCAATTTTAAGAACTTGAATTAATCTTTTCTCATTGCAGTCTCTTATAAAGTGATGTCTAATTTCAATGTGTTTTGTTTTAGAATGTTGCACTGGATTTTTAATAATGCAAATTGTACTACTATTATCAATATGAATGACAGTGTTTAAGAAATTGTACCCATAGTCAAGAAGTTGGTTTTGAAGCCATAGGACTTGAGCACAACAACTTGCAGCAGCTACATATTCAGCTTCAGTTGTTGAAGTAGCCACAATTATTTTCTTCTTACACTGCCATGAGATAAGTCTACACCCAAGGAATTGACATCCTCCAGTTGTTGACTTTTTGTCCAAGCTAGCACCAGCATAATCACTATCTGAAAATGCTACCAAGTCAAAAGGAGATTCCCTTGAATACCATAGACCCAACCTAGGTTGACCCTTGAGATATCTAAAAATCCTCTTGGCTGCTGTTAAATGAGAAACCTTTGGAGTTACTTGAAATCTTGCACAAGCACAAATAGAGAACATGATGTCAGGTCTTGATGATGTAAGATACGTCAAAGAGCCTATCATAGATCTGTAAGTGTGTACATCTACATTGTCTCTATCTAAATCTTTTGGAAGTGGCTTCTCAGAGTCCATTGGTGTGCTTGCCATTTTTGAATCACCAAAGTTGAACTTCCTAAGTATCTCAGCAACATATTTATCTTGACTAATAAATATGCCTTCATATGACTGTTTAACTTGCAAACCCAAAAAGAATATAAGTTCCCCCATGGAACTCATCTGAAACTTATGATGCATAAGCTTCTCAAACTCCAAACACATCTCCTTCCTTGTAGATCCAAAAATAATGTCATCCACATACACCTGCACTAACAGAAGATCCTTCTTGTGCTGTTTGATGAATAGTGTCTGATCAAATTTTCCTCTTTGAAATCCATTTTCAATTAAGTAGGAAGCAAACGTTTCATACCATGCTCTAGGTGCCTGATGAAGGCCATAAAGAGCTTTTACTACTCTGTACACTTTTTCTGGATGGTCAGAATCAATGAACCCTGGAGGTTGTGAGACATACACCTCTTCTTCAATAGTACCATATAAAAATGCACTCTTGACATCCATTTGATAAACTGTGAAGCCTAAAAATGAAGCATAAGCTAAGAAAAGCCTAATTGCCTCAAGTCTTGCTACTGGAGCAAAAACCTCATCTTAGTCTATCCCTTCTTGTTGTGTGTACCCTTGGGCTACTAATCTAGCCTTATTCCTAATCACTATTCCCCTTTCATCCCTTTTATTCTTGAAAACCCATCTAGTGCCAATTACCTTTGCATCCTTAGGTAAATCAACTAGCACCCATACCTTCTGAATCTTGAACTGAAGAAGCTCCTCTTGCATAGCCTCTACCCAGCTTGAATCATCTAAGGCTTTCAGAATGTTCTTTGGTTCATCTTGTGAGAGAAAACATACAAACAAGCAAGAGTTTGAAAACTCATGCTGCTTTGAAGCATAAAGGGCATCAAGAAGCCCTTGTTGGTCTGAAGACATCAGTTGTTGCCTTGTCTTCACCCCTGATTGTACATCTCCTATCACATTTTCTAGGGAGTGGACTTTGTGAATCCTGGTGTGTGGTGTAAGTGGAACATGATAGTTTGGTGGGAGATTGCTCAAATCCACCTCATCTTCTGTTAATTCTGCTTCCTTTGTTAATTCTGCTTCTTCAGTTAAGTCTATTTCAGCAGCATTATTGATTGCAGAACTATTTTCTTATTCCTTTGTTCCATCTTCGTTGCTTTTATCTTCAACATCTTCTTTAGCTTTACCAGAAGAAGATTCACCAATTGTTGAAGTTGATTCCACACTTGTACTTGACCATATTGGCATCCACACATAATCTTGATTTGTCTCCTTTTCTAACCTTGCCTCATCTGTTGCTTGTGAACCTGAAAAATCATTAGTTTCTGCAACAACAGGCACATAATTCATTGATTTGGTTAGTGTCTTAAGATCGAATAGCCATTTTGGTCCTTGACCTTCTACATTAGATTTATTCTCCAAAAACTCCACATGTAGGTTTTCCTCTATAATCCTAGTTCTTGTGTTGTATACTCTAAATGCTTTGCTATTAAGAGAATATCCAACAAAGAATCCTTCATCTGCTTTACCGTCGAATTTTCCTAAATGGTCTAAGGTATTCAGAATTGACACATGACATCCAAAAGGTCTAAGAAATCCTATTGCACGAGTTCTACCTCTAAAAATTTCATATGATGTCTTATTGTGAGGTTGTACAACTAAAACTCTATTTTGAACATAGCAAGCAGTGTTGACTGCTTCAGCCCAAAAAGTTATAGGTAGCTTAAAGTCAGCTAACATAGTTCTAGAAGCTTCTATTAGTGTTCTATTCTTTCTCTCAACAACACCATTCTGTTGTGGAGTTCTAGCAACACTAAATTCTCTCCTAATACCTTTTTCTTTGCAGAAATCATCCATAACTCTATTCTTAAACTCTATCCCATTATCACATCTAATGACTTTCACTTTCTTGTCTACTTGGTTTTCTATCTGTGTAATGAATGTCTTAAGAATGCTAGAAGTTTCATCCTTAGAACCTAAAAAGAAAACCCATGTAAATCTGCTATAGTCATCAGTTATAACAAGACAATATCTCTTATGCATTATACTACTTACTGAAACAGGTCCAAATAAGTCCATATGAAGCATAAACAATGATTGATTGATAGAGTTAAAAATCTTGGGCTTACAAGTGGCTTTGTGTTGTTTGCTTTTAAGACAAGCAATGCATGTTTGATCATTTTCAAATCTTTTGTGAGGTAAACCTCTTACCAAACCATTCTTAACAATTTTATTTATGGTTTTGAAATTAATATGACCAAGCCTTCTATGTCATTTCATTGATTCATCCAATGTGGCCTTTGCAACAAGACAAGTTAAATCCTTTTTGGGAACAATGTTCTTCATGTCAACACTGTACATATTGCCCTTTCTAGGAATTTTAAGAAGTACTTGACTTTCATCAGGCATCTTAAAATCAGGAGAAAGCACAAGACATTCAGTGTCACAGAAAAGGACTTTGTTCTTTTCGTCACACATTTGTGAGACACTAAAAAGATTATACTTAAGCTCTTGTACATAGTACACATCTTCAAAATCTAAATTTCCCGTTTTAATTGTACCTTTACCGGAAATTTTGCCACCAACACCTCCTCCAAAGGTAACATAGCCTCCATCTATTGATTGGAAATCTGAGAGATAAGACTTGTTGCCTGTCATGTGCCTAGAACATCCACTATCTGAGTATCCTTGATCCTCTTGCTGATCATTTGAATGTTCCTGCACATAAAAGAGAAGTATTAGTTTCCTTTGGGGACCCAAGCCATTACTGACTTGGATCTGCCTCTTGCATCAATGTAATTTAATCTTTTGAGAACAGTTGATGCAACATTGGGTTTAGTTTAATTCCAAACCCAACATGCTGAGGCCTTAACAACATTTGCCATGTTTCCCTTAGTAGCAGAATTAACTACTTGCCTAGCAGAATTAACTGCTTGCCTAGCAGAATTAACTACTTGTTTTGTAGTTGAAACCTTTATTTTCCAAACTTTTTTTGGACTACTGCCTTTGAATGAATGGGCCTTTGAACAATCTTTGGTGCATGTTTGTAAAATGTTTTTGCACCCTTAGCTGTTGATTTTGGGTAAACAGTCAGAAATAGTCTAGCAGAATTAACTTGTTTTAAGCCAGACTTAACTGAAACTGTTTTGGGTTTAGTTCTGTTAAAGTTAGAACTAGAGTGAAAGTGAGTTTGAGGAGTTTGCGTTTTGAAATTCACCCTATTGTTTTCATACCCAGATACCCATTTGTTACAGAAAGCAGCAAGATGGTCAAAACTACCACATGTATGACAAGCTTTATTATAAAAAGAAAAGTCATCACCTAGTTGGTTAGACTTGAGGTTATTCCAACTCCTTTGGTTACCTCTGGGCTTGTTAGTAGTTCTATATTGTTCACAATATTTAACTGGTTGCCTAACATGTTTAATGTTTGATTTAGGCCTAACAGTATCCTTTTTGACCACTTTAGGAACCTTTGTTCCTGCTTTCTTAACTTTTTTCAGGTTTAGACATAACCTGTTCATCTTCATCACTATCAGTTGTACA
Source organism: Artemisia tridentata subsp. tridentata (assembly GCA_021014915.2). Lineage (NCBI taxonomy): Eukaryota > Viridiplantae > Streptophyta > Magnoliopsida > Asterales > Asteraceae > Artemisia > Artemisia tridentata. The sequence goes on from CP139503.1 coordinate 40,340,239, forward strand.
ATCCTCAACAACTATAGCATCTGATTTCCTAACAAAGGACACCTTGTCCTTAGAAAATAAAGTTTTACATAAACTCTCACTTACTTTCTCTACCTTAGGACTCTCAGTAGACTTAGAACCATATTCCATTATTGGTTCTTGAAACTCAGCAAATCCTGTGTGTGCTAGGTCAATACCTGGAGGTGAAGGAACACCTCTGTCTGGTGGAGGAACAGATTTGTATCCTAATCCAGACTTAGCTTTATTGATTACTTGAGCTTCCCAAATCTTATTAATTCCCTCTGAGGCATGAGCTAAAGCATCTACTGTTATCTTAACATTTTTAGTTTTATTTTTAGCTTTAGCTAATGATTCATTTTGCCTAGAAATTATTTCATCTCTGAACTCTATGCCTATTTTTAGAGCATTCTTGTCATCAGAAAACTTAGATTCATTTCCTTGAAAATGTAAAAGTTGTTTTTCAAGAACAGCTATTCCTCTTTTATGATTTCCTAAATTAGCTAATGCATCATATAACTGTTCTAGTTGATCATCAAATCTCTTTTTAAGATCTTCATAAGCTTTAAGAGCAGAGCATGATTCAGTACATTTAATTATGGAATTTACCTCTGAATCAGAAAAGGCCATTAGAGCAGTCTCAGTGGCCACCAGTGCAGCATTTGTTGGTGCTTCCTCTTCATCAGCCATGAAGCTCCAATCATAGTTAACCCCATCTATGGCTAGCATAGCCCTTGGCTCTTCCACTGTGACTTCCTTCTTCTTCTCTTGCCTATACCATGTTCTTCTATTATCCTGCTTCCTTGGGTTTCTAAATTCTTTAGCGAAGTGTCCTAACCTGTGACAGTTGAAACACTCTACTTTCTTCTTATCAAACCCAACAGTTTCATTACCATCAATGGTAATCTGCTTACCAGTTCTCTGCTAGAACTTCTTAGCCCTCATGCTAAGTAAAGCAACCTGCCATTTGATGTCCATCTCTTCCAAATCATTATCATCCAACCGATCAAGATCTTCATGAGTTAGAGGAGAACCACTAGTTTGACTAGACATGAATACATAGAATGCTGGATCTCCAAGTCCAGCAGCATTCTTTTGTGAACTAGTAGAAGGACCACCATAGATAGTATTAGAAAAGCCTTTATCTTCATCTACCTCTTCTGACTTACTAGTACTAGGAGATGACAAGAGTGCCACATTCCCAGAACTAGTACTATAGATTCCAGACTTCTTTAGACTTTGTTCAACAATTTTGAAGTTGTTGTACAAATCATTGAGTTTCATGGTTTCAATGTCTGGCTTGTTCATCCAGACAACCACATGAGTATGGAACTCATCAGGTAGGCTTCTCAAAAACCTCATGTTGAGATCTTCCTTAGCTATCTAAACACTCAACACAGCTAACTGACTGACAAGCTTATGTAATCTAGAGAACAGCTTATCAAGTGATTCATTGCTATTTGAAATGAAGTTTTCAAATTGTTGTTTCAGCAATGTCTTCTGTGTTTTCTTGGTAGTTTCATTACCACCAAACCATGCACAAATCTCTTCAAAAAGAGTTTTTGCATCAGGATACTTGCTAAAGGATAGCATTTGTTCACCAGGAGTGGTCATAAGTAACAAATTTCTTGCTTTTTGATCATTTCTCTTCTGTATCCTTTCATCACCGGTAGTTGGTCCAGTATTTCTTCTCCTTTCAGTTTTGCCTTCAACAATAACATCTGTATAACCTAGTGTAAAAGAATCACCATACAAAATGATATCCCAAAGAGCATAATCTTGAACCATAAAATATTGCTCAATTCTCAACCTCCACAACTCAAACTCATTTTGTTTGATCATGGGCAACTTTGCAGCAACATTTGTAGGAGTATCTTGAACATCCATTTCTTAAGCTTCTTCTTCTAAATCAACTATATCAGCCTTGCTCTGATACCAATTGTGAGGAATCGAATACACTGGTAAGGTGGTTAAACCTTTGTGACTTTGTGTATATGATATATTGAGTTAATATGATTAAGTATGCGGAAACTACTTAATCACACTTAGAAGGTTATTTGTATTATGGAAATTGAAAGTAATGCTTTAGTAACGAACAATGAACATGCAATGATAACACCAAACGATTCAATATTATTCAAGATAATACGAGTGATCTTTTCTATCACTAGGGTTACAAAAACCTTGAATCTTATGTTTCTATGTCTTGTGATATTGTTTGTGTTTGTTCTTGAGAGATATTAATTAAGCACTATCTTTTTTTTTTACACACTTTTAATCAAGTTTAAGATCTTTCTTTTATAGTTCAAGAAAGATCTTTACAATAATGTTAAGTCTTGTCGAACAACTTGCTAGCTTATCTTATGTGTGTCAGTAACTAAGATACATCATGTATCTATGTTTACAACTTGTTCTGTGAATATAAGATAAAGACTGAGCACATGGGGTAAGATATTATCTACCGTGTATAATTGATTTTAGTACACTTATCCATCCAGTCAACCAGACTTAACGATAGAAGAGCAGACTTAATTCTGTTACTCACCAGAATTAATCGCTAGACTTAACCACCAGACTTAACTTCAACAACCAGACTTAACCAGCAGACTTAACTAGGTACTCACCAGACTTAATTCTACTGCTACCAGATTTAATCACTTGAGAGTATTTCCCGATACTTAAACTTCAGAATATTTTAATTTCCAACATTGACCATTGATCTCTAGGATGTTTACAAGTGTAAACTTAACCATGGTTAAATATTAACCTAATATATAGTTAACTCCTAAATTTTTCCTATAAATACCAAGCTAAAAACTTCATAAATTCTTGCACCACACCTTCTTATATCTTCAAAGACCTAAAACCAAAGGCACTTCTCTTATATTTTGTAAGAAAGTTTATGAGTTCTTGTGAAGAAACTAGGTTTTGATCTTGTTTTCTTCAAGTTTTCAAGAAAGAAACGTTATAATCTTCAAATAACTTCAAGTCTCCAAAAAGACTTTGTTATTATTTTCAAATCACTTCGGGTTTCCAAAAAGGCGTCGTTATAATCTTATTCTAGTTTCGGGTTTTCGAAGGATTCCAAGGGAGGAATTGTTCTAGTTCTTGTTCTTAGATCCTTGAATTCCTTTCTTAAGTGAAAGCCAAAAGTTGTAAGAAAACTAACACCCACTCTTGCTCAACATCATTTATATGTTTCTTACCTTTATTTCATGCTATATATGGTCCTTATATTATGTTCATGATTTAAATACTTATGGACTTTGTTAAGTTTATTTGTTGTATTTATGAACTCTTAATGTGTCATATAATCAAATAAGCAAAATATATTTTCTATCGAATACTACAACACTAGGGAGCTTTATGTGAGGGGTTTCATTTGGGTAAACGGATCGACGAGTTGCTGGATTTACGAATTAAAGTGTCCTAGCTCCTCGAACGTTTGCTACATGACCTCTGAATCATGATGGCCCGAACGGTAGTACAAGATATACAAACTAAACATGTTTCATAAACCATCTTTATACAACGACCTACATGACACACTAAGTACTACATCATGAACAATATGCAAGACATATATAGGCTCGTCTTTGTATTCTTAGACATTATTCCAAACCTAAGTCGCAACGTTCTATTGTAGGTTGCACTTAGAGGTTTCCCGGCTTATCCATCAAACTCATTAAGGCACTAAAACATCATTCAACTCACGGTGAGTTCATAGCCCCACTTCTATTACTTAATTGTTTTACAAACCCTTGGGGGGGATACATGCTATTATTAAACTGAACACATTGCTTTGAAACTGTATGCTATACCTGAATCTGTTATTTGCACTAAGTACCGCTATTGCCAAACTTAAGTCCCTATTATCATGAACCATTAATCACGAGTGAAGTGAAAGCGAATAATGTGGATTGGCCTATCGGGATTGAAAAATCCCGTTTGTTAACCAAGTCCGGTAAACAAATGCACTCTATTTGAAGAACCATAGGTTTAATGGAAAATTACCTATTAGGGCACTGTTACTATTATATCAATTTCTATTGAAAAACTGTTGACGTTTTCGGTGACATGAGCTTAGTGCAATAATAATTGTTTTGTTTTATAAACTATGAATGTGAGACTAATTACCTCACGTTACGAATATTGTGTTCAACTGATTTCCTAAACTCTATGAATATCACTCAACCTTTGTGTTGACCATTTTAAGCATGTATCTCAGGTGCATAATGATCAAGGATGGCACGGAGGGGCACGGACTCAATCAAGAAGGCTATAACTTAAATTATCATTCAAAAAGACATCTAAAGAATTTATATTGATGCATTTTGTAAACATGGAACCTTTTGGGACCTATTTTGTAAACTATGATATATTAATTTGAATGATAATTCCTTTTTAAAAACGACTCATTTAGAGATCGTTTTCTATTATTATGACTGTTGTGCCATCGAGTTACACCCAGTTTGAATTCCGCTGCATCATTGAATTGGGGGTGTTACAGCTTTTTGGTGTGAGCGTCTAATGTGCTTGCTTGTTGATAAAGACGAGTCCATATTGAATCACGAGGGTCTACATTATAGTCAGGGGAATTAGGTGAAGATACGTTATTTGGAATGTTTGGTATTGAGGAATCTGGAGTGTCAGGTAATGGAGAAGCTGGCTCAACATCCATCCAAGTCGACCCTTGGTGAGAGGCTGAAAAGTAGAGTAGTGGTGATGATGGGAGTATCTGAGTGATGAGTGTGTGAATACTCATCATTTTTGTCCCATCTGAACTGCAAAAACATTTAAAAACACTCAGAAATGCTTCAAAATACAGAAAATATCCTTGAATTGTGGTTTTATCTGTTTCATATGCAAAAGGATTAAAAACGGGACGAAAACGAACATTTTTGGATTGACTCGGCAATAATTGTGCATTTGATCAAGTGAAGACGGAAGTCAAAGACAGAGTCATAGTCAACCCCCAAAATCCCAAAATGACACAAATGGTCCCTGGAAATAATAGTTTGATTTTTGGCATGATTAGTCCCTGAATTTTTAGCATTGTACAACTTTAGTCCCTAAAGATTAAACCTTAAATCCAATTCTATCCTAAAATAACTAAACCCAGTTACCAATCCAAAGCCAAATAAAAAAAAAACCCAAGCCCAACCCAACTTAAATAAACCAGCCCAAACCCTTCCCTTTTCAATTAAACCCAAAACCCAGGTTTGACTTCAAGTCAAACCTCCTTCTTCTTCCCATCCCGCCAATACCATACCACTACCACCCACCGTATTTCTCTGCCACCGCCCCCCTCTTCCTATCCTACTCACCTAACATGCCAAAAAGCATTTAATGCTTCTTCTTCATCTCACTCAACCAACCAAGTGGTATTTTCCACTTTCCCAGTTTTCCCGCCGAAAGTCCATTTCAATGGCTCAGATCGATTCAAGACTAACCAAGGGTGCAGAATTGCTCAGAGGAAGATAGGAAGCAAATCCCATTTAGTTGTAGTATAAATATATGGCAATGTAGCTTGTAATAAAAAAGTAGTTAATTTTATTAATCGTTTTTACTTATCAGTCTTTTACTTATTGTAATTTTCAAATTCCAGTTATTAATGCAAGTTCAATTCAGTCAAGATAAGCTTATTTCAATCACTTTTGTTCTAAATTCCAGTATTTCTAAGATTTCAAGTTAACTGTTAAGTTAAATAATCTCATAACCTGTTTAAAAATAATCATAAGCATCCACACCCTTGCTATAAGCTTATACAAGCTCATAATAGCTTTTCTGTAAGCTTATATAGTGATTAATAGCTTTAAAATTCAAAAGATGAAGAAAGTCAATGAAAGTCAAAGAAGCTAACCATAAGCTCTTCTGGTGGAATAAGCTGTTTCAGGAAGGCTTTTCTTGGTTTTCTAGCTTGCTGTGAACAAGCTAGGAGTGGTTCTGTCCTTGTTTCTTTGTTTCATAGCCATATCACTTATAAGCCAGTTTTTAATATTTTGCATTAATTTTCAATATTACTGTTGAACAGCTTATTTATAGCTTATTGTAATAATTTTATGCTTATTGCTAGTTTCTAGTTATATTTCATCAATTATATCAGTATTAAATAGTCATTTCTTAATTTTGCTTAATAATCACTAAAAAAGCCAAAAACAGCCAACTATAGTATAGCTTATTGTATTGCTTATTTCTGTTTTAAAAGTTGCTTAATATAGTTAAAATAAGTCATCTAATCAGTAATAACTAGAATTTATAAGTTAAGTTAAGTAGTGCTAGTTAAAAATCCCCACAGACCATATTAAAGGGGCGTTTGGTTTAATAAGTTCTATTGGTTGATTAAGCTGTTACTGTAGAATTACCAATTGTCCAACTTTGATTCAGCTTTTCTTAGTCCATATAAGGTGTTTTTAAGTCATCTTTAGCAATATAGATAGATTTACTAGTTTCTAGTACCCTGTGCAATTTGTAGTCCTTAAATAGTCCAAATAAGCCATAAGCTGCTATAAGCACTTTTGGCCCTTTTTCTTTTCATTTTCTGAGTCCTTAAGGTCATATTAGAGCAGTCAGAACAGCCTAGTTTGGTTTCAATTGGTTTTGTTCCCTCTGCACAACTTCTGCATACACAGAACACTGAGCAGTCTGAGTTTTTAGCTGCTGTTCTCAGCTTTTTATCTGCTTATTACCTTGTCCTCACTACCTAATTTTTGGGTTGTAAGTAGTTCACATAGCTAACTTTTAGTTCATTATCTGTGATCCCACTTTTTAGCTTATTTAATAGCTTAAAATCTGGTCTGCACTTTACCCATTTCACTGATCCAAGCCTGCATTCAGATTTTTGGTTTCTAGACCATCTGATCTTGTGCTTAATTAGAGTTCAATTGGTTGTTGTAAATTGGGGCTTTTAGTGTTTTAGTGTAGCTTATAGTACAGAGAAGCTTTTTCCCCCATATTATTCCACTTATCAGCTTATTTGAGTGCTTAAAATCTGTCTGCAAGTTGGGGCTTTTTCTGCTATTTCTGCATAATTTGTGAACCTGCTCAATTGCTTATTTTGCTTATTCTGTAAGTTAAGGTGTTTGATTTAACTTGTTTTACACTTAAAAAAGTTGTTTGAACTATTTCTGAGCTTTTGGTAATTTTTGGTGCTTAAGTGCTTATTTTAGTGCTTATTTCCCAACTGCTTATCAACCCATTTGCTTATTAGGGTTTCTGAAAGTTCTATTTTCATTTTTCCTAGCTTCTTTATAATATTTTAGATTTTCCTGCAAAGTTTCATATTTTTCTAAAGTCATTTACTATTTTTAAACCTTTTAATTAGTTTTAATAGTTTTTAATTCATAATAAAAAATATAAAAGTCAGAAAAATATAAATCTTTTTTCTAAAATTTTCTTTTATTATTTAGGATTTAAGAAAAATAATTTTGTACTTGCAAGATTAGATTTCCTAATATTTCAGTTTTTAGCCCGTTTTTAGATTTCCCGAATCGCGTTTTTAGGTTAATTTTTTTAAACCTTATTATTTCAGTGAGAATTTGTTTCTCATTTGTCTAATAGAATTAAAAATCAAAAATCTCATATCTAATCATCAGTCACTCTAATCCAAACTTTCAACGATTGCCCATTCACACCTCGTTGGGACACGACCCGGGTAATCACTTACCTGGTTTCACACTACACACAACGTGAGTTTTTGCAAGTTAGCCTTTTCCTAAAGGTTGATTTTTCTTTATTCACGCCTATCCGTCTGCATATTATTTATATACACTATTTAGCACGGATCAAATTTTGGCGCCGCTGCCGGGGAGGTTGTGTTGCGACAATATTGTTTAAAGTTTAAGCGATTAGTGACTTGAGATCCTTCTTTCAGAAGTTTCCACTTTCATAAACCCATATAAAATACAAAAATATTTTTCCTTTCTTTTATATATATAATATCATATAAAAAAACCCAAAAACATTTTCTGTTTTATTGTAAAATAAAAGATAAATGCAAAATTAATATAATATTCCTCAACTTGGGTATTATCATAATAAGTTCCCAAACCAAAGATTAAAACTTGCCTTTGTGTCGCTTGCGAATTCGGCTCACCTTTGATTGATAAACAAACTATAACGGAGGTTTAAGGAGGGTTTGACATTAAATTGTCGAACCGAAAGAAGCGGGTTTTTAAGGAGCATTTATTGCCCACCCTTGCTTCTCCGCCACTCTGTGCGTTTTTCAGTCAGAGAGCTACCGTACGCTTGTTGATTTAAGGATTTAAGTTCCTTGTGTTTTGCTTCGATCTTGATTTAATTAAATTATTTTATTTAGTGCATGCGCACTCGTTCTTCCACGTCAACAAGTCCTTTATGTGAACTCGTAGATATTCCGAGAAAACGTAATCATAGACGTGCTGCCCGAATAGTCGAACCCGAGATTCGTGCTATTCCCACTGTCATCATGGCAGAAGACCGTCCTATGAATGAGCTTCTCCAAGCTCCCACCGAGGGCTATGGAGATGCCATTATTGTTCCAGCCATCGTGGCTGAGAATTTTGAGCTTAAAACCAGGTTGATAAACCTTGTAACATCGCGTCAATTCTATGGTTTTGAAAGGGACGATCCTCAAGATCACATTCGATGGTTCAATAAAATCACATCCACCATCAAATGCAAAAATGTCCCTGAAGAGGCAATCAAACTTCTTCTTTTCCCGTTTTCCATCGATGGGGCTGCCAAGAATTGGCTTGACAAACAACCCCCTCGATCAATTGGAACATGGGAAGATTTGGTTCAAAAGTTCGTAAATGAATTCTTTCCTCCTTCTAAAACCACGCATCTTAAAAATGAAATCATGAAATTCACACAACAATTTGATGAATCATTTGGTGAGGCATGGGATCGTTTCAAAGGATTGCTTCGCAAATGTCCTCATCATGGTTTCACCGAGTTGATGCAAATGTACATTTTCTACAATGGTTTAAACCCATTTGACCAAGATTCTCTCAATGCCTCAGCTGGAGGTAATTTTCTAAGAAAATCCACAAAAGAAGCTTTAGCACTCATTGAAAATAAGTCTAAGGTCCGCACTGCACGAACCAGGCCATATAATCCTCAGGCTAGTGCTGATCCTTCCACTTCATCTCCCGTGAGTTCTTCTAGTACTGATACTCAGCTTGCTGAACTCACGAAGGCTATTCAAGCTTTGGTTTTCTCCTCACAAAAGAAAGATTCTGCTCCACAAACTTCTCACACTGCTGAAGTAAAAAAAATAGAAGTTTGTGTTACTTGTGGTGGTCCTCACGCTTACTACAATTGTACTGCCACCGATGGCACTCCATTTGATGTTAATGCTATAGCCGGAACTTCCAATCAAGGAGGTAATCAATACCGTCCTCAAGTGGAACCAAACTACCATGCTAGCAACCAATTTGGACCACCCGGATTTCCTCCACCCAATAATCCAAATAGGATTAATCCTAATCAACAAAAAGGGCAAAACATGCAAAATCAATTTCATGCCCCGTGATGAGTGGCCTTTTACTCATCATTTTATACCCGAAAAACCCCACAAAAACGACCAAAAACACCCAAATGGACCATATAATGTTACGAATATCCTTGGATTGTGTTTTGTGTGTTTCAGGTACAAAAGGATTGAAAACGGGGCAAACACGGACAAAACCGAGCTTGATTTGGAAAAAAAGCCGGAAATCGAAGACGGAAAAGACATTTTTCACGCGGATTTTATTCGAGCTCAAAAATCTCACAATGGCTCTTGGATTATTTTTACTTGGAAAAAATATTACTCTTGGATTAACTTTGGAGAATGGCTGATATGGTCCTTGAGGTTTCTACAATTACACCTATGGTCCTTGTGTTTAAACTAATTTTACCCCATTCTCTAAAAACCAAAACCGGATCTATCCCACAAACAAATTAACCATCCCTTTATATTTCCCTTAACCATCAAAACTAAACAAACTACTCCACCTTCACAACCCACTTAATCCCATCGACCCCAGCCCATCCACATTTAAACCCCCAACCGAACATAGGCCCACTCGCTCAAAACATCAACCCGGCCCACACCCACTACAAACTAAAAACCGACCCACACTAACTTAAATAACTAAAGCCGGATATCATTTGGTCAAATCCCCTTTTTGATAGTCAAAATCCCTAAAAGCTTAAACAACCTTTCTTCAACCCCTAAATTGCCGCCCCTTATCACCATTACCCACCCTAATCCGCCTCCTCTCCACCTCACACAACAAGCCAAAGATATCACATGGGTTTGTCCATGGTCCCCTCACCTCCACCTCATCGATCCGCACCAACCAAAGAAGATCAACGTTCGAGATTTAGCGAAGTGGTCACCAAGAAATGATCCAAGGGCCAAGAAAGTAACACAAACGCAAGTTGGGAACACTCTCACACCAAAAACACACTTAGATAGGGTTTTACATTTTTTTTCTTATAAATAGCGAGTAGCAGTCGAACTACTTCTTCTTCTTCTAGGTTTATTTTTAGCTTTTTTTTAAGGTAATTTGTATTTTTCTTTTTAATGTAATTTAAATTCGGTTTTAATTTTAATGGTATTTCTGTTTTAATTTTTATTCGTTTAATTTACTGTTTTTTTTCGCTTATTAAGTTCTTGTTACTGCGTATCGTTATTTAGTTATTGTTTAGTTATTTAGTGTTTTTGAGGTGAATCGTTTAGAATTTCTGCTCTTGTTGTTTTGCTCTTGTTGTTCTTGTTAGTTTGGTAAACTCTTTTAGTTCTTGTTCTTGTTTGTGTTTCAGTAAGCGAAAAAGAAAAAAAATAGTTTAAGTTTTGCTTTAGTTTGAATTTTGTGGTGCATTTTTAGTTTGAGTTGGATTTGGATCGGTTTAAGATTAGTGCGAGGTGGATTTGGATTCTGAACTTTAGTTTTTTTTTTAGCTTAGCTGTTTATTAGGTCTTGTCGATTTGAGTTAGCTGCAAAAGTATGTCATCTGTTATAGATTTTGCGTTATTGTTTGCGTTTGTGTTTAGTGTTTTGCATATGGTTTGGCATCACTGATTGTTGTTAATGGTTTTAAGTTGTTGTTTTTAACACCTAAACTGAAAAAACTTTATGTTATTAGTTGATGTTAACTTATTAGTTATGTAGTGAATTGTTGTTTTTTCGTTTCGTTTTACCTCTTGTGAGATAACTGTGAGATTATCTCATTAACAGCTTAATTGTAAGAAATATATATATTGCAAAAAAAAAGATCTTGTCAAGTTTAAAAAGTTTTTGTATTGTTTGTTTAAAAAAGAAAACCAAAGAAAAATAAATAAATAAATAAAAATCAACTCTCAAAAGGTCCATGCCTGGGGTTCGAACCCAGGTCTGTGGATAAACAACACATCAACCTTACCAAATGCTCTATCAATCTTTTTGGTTAAATCTATCTTTCTTATTTGTTTTAAACCTTTTTTTTTATAAGCTTTAATAAGCTGTTCCCGCTTATAACAGCTTATTTGCTTAAGCTCTTTCAAAATTCTTGTTTTTCTTAGCTTAAAAATAGTTTAAAGTATTCCCTAAAAAAATTTTCAGATTTTATCTTTTTCATTTAATATTTTTTATCAATTATTTTCTTTTAAATAGTTTTTAATTTATAAAAAATCATTTAAAAATCAAAAAAATTATTTTTCTTTTTTCCAAAATTTTCTTTTTATATTTAAGTCGTAGGAAAATTATTTTGATATACGTTGGATTAGTTTTTCAAATATTTTACGTTTTTACTCGTTCGCTGTTTACCGTTCGAATTTATTAATTTTCGTTTTATTTAAAAAACTAAATCAAACTCTCGTCTTATCAAGCACTTTAATTACGAACCGAAAACGATATTCTCAATTTCACGCCTCGCAGGGAGAACGACCCGGGTATACGCTTGCCCGGTTATTACAATTGGTTGATTTTGCGTTAATGGTTTCAAGTTGACTTTTCTTCGTGAGAGGTTTGACTTGTGATTACTTTGACCCGAATTCGACCCAAATATCAAATTGGCGCCGCTGCCGGGGAGGTGTGTTGCGACAATATCGTCACGGTTTGACGATTAGTGACTTGAAGAACCTTCCTCGTGAAGTTTCGTATATATCTTGTAAATATATTTTTATCAAAAATCCAAAAAAATTAAAAAAAACCAAAAAACCCAAAAATATTCTTCTTTCTTAACCTAAATGTTCTTGGTGCATGCGCACACGTAATCGTAAACGTGCTGCCAAATTAGTCGAACCCGAGATTCGTACTAATCCCGATCCTCCCATTGATATAATGGCGGAGAATCGCACCATGCTTGAGCTTCTCCAAGCACCCACCGAGGGTTATGGAGATGCTATTGTTGTTCCCCCGATCGTTGCCGATAATTTCGAACTTAACCCGGCATTACTATCCTTAGTAACGTCAAATCAATTTTACGGTTTCGAGAGGGATGACCCGCATTCCCACATTCGATGGTTCAACAAAATTTCATCGACCATCAAATGTAGGGATGTTCCTCCAGACGCAATCAAATTACTTCTCTTTCCTTTTTCTCTTGAGGGGGCAGCCCGGATTTGGCTTGAAAAACAACCCCCTCGTTCTATCTTAACTTGGGAAGATCTAGTGTCGAAATTTGTAAACGAGTTCTTTCCACCTTCAAAAACCACAAGTTTAAAAAATGAAATTACCAAATTTACTCAAAAATTTGATGAATCTTTTAGTGAAGCGTGGGACCGTTTTAAAGAATTACTTCGCAAATGTCCTCACCACGGTTTTTCCGAGTTACACCAAATTGATACTTTTTACAATGGATTGAACCAAACCGACCAAGATTCTCTAAACGCCGCCTCCGGTGGTTTTATATTGAATCGGACTACGGGAGCTGCTTTGTCCATCATCGAGAACAAGTCAAAGGTTCGCACTTCACGAAGCAAACCGGTTGTTTCCCAAGTGAGTGCTTCGTCTTCTTGTTCACATCCGGTGAATACTTCTAGCACGGATGCTAGAATTGACAAACTCACGGATTTAATCCAAACTTTGGTTCTCTCCACTCACAAAAATTCTTCTTCTTCTACCCCACAAGCCTCTCCACCTGCTCAAGTCAAAGCGGTGGAAGAAAGTTGTGTCACTTGTGGTGGTCCTCATGCTTATTATAATTGTACCGCCACCGATGGCCGGACTTTTACAAGCAATGCCGTAGCCGGGTCTTATAACCAAGGAGGTACTCAATACCATCCTCAAATTGACCCGAGCTATCGTGCTAACTATCAAGCAGGACCACCCGGTTTTTCTCAACCAAACAATCAAAACCGATTTAATCAAAACCAAAGTAGGGGGCCAAATGTTCCATATCAAGCCCCTACTAATCAATACCCGACCCAAGGGGTCAATTTCACTCAAGGGTATCAAGCTCCAAATTACCCTGCCCCGATTTCTTCCTCAAATGATCTTGCAAATTATATTAAGACAAATGAGGTGAAAATTAGGTCCATGCAAAATCAAATCACAATTTTGAAAAACGATTTTCAAAATGCTTTGACTAAGCAGGGTAATGAGCTCAAAAGCCAAATTGATCAATCGCAAACAAAGATTGAAAACATGTTTGATACCCTCATCCATCAATTTCAGCAAGCTAATTTAGCTAATCAAGCTAATCAAGCTTCTACTTCAGGATCTCTCCCAGCTAATACAATTCTTAACCCAAAGGGAGAGATGAAAGCTGTTACCACCCGAAGTGGTAAAGCTTATGACGGACCCTCGATTCCTATTCCTTCTCCGGTGAAGGAAGTGGAACGAGAGGAGGAGGTAACAAAGGACAAGGTGCACACCTCAAGCCCACAAAGTACCGCACATGTCCCACCTCCAGTACCAATTCCGGAACCCGATGTTCCGAAGACAAATTCTAAGCCTTCAATACCATATCCTTCAAGGCTTAATGATCAAAAGCATAAAGAAAAAAACAATCAACAAATGGAAAAGTTCTTTCAAATCTTCAATGAGTTGCATTTCGACATAAGCCTTGCAGATGCTCTCGTTCTTATGCCAAAATTTGCATCTAAACTTAAAAGTTTGCTAAGCAACAAGGAAAAGTTGTCGGAGATGGCAAAAACCCCCCTAAACGAACAATGCTCGGCGGTTATCCTCAAAAAGCTTCCCGAAAAGCTCGGAGACCCCGGCAAGTTTTTAATCCCATGTGATTTCTCGGGGATGGTTCAATGCTCCGCCTTGGCCGATCTTGGCGCTAGCATTAACCTTATGCCACTCTCGATATGGGAAAATTTGTCTCTTCCAAAGCTTACACCTACTTGCATGACACTCGAGCTAGCGGACCGCACTATTACTCATCCGCTTGGAATAGCCGAGGACGTTGTTATGAAAGTAGGAAAATTCCACTTTCCCACTGATTTTGTTGTGGTAAACTTTGATGCTGATCCTCGAGTTCCACTCATTTTGGGTAGAGCTTTCTTAAGAACGAGCCGTGCTCTCATTGATGTGTACGCTGAAGAATTAACCATTCGTGTTGATAATGAAGCGGTCACGTTTAATATCAATCAGGGGTCTAAATGCCACGTTGCTACGATTGATCAAAAATCTGATATACTTTCAAGATTTACGGTCAAGAGTATGTCACAAAAACGTGCTGAGCTCAAAGCAAAGAAAATAGCCCCTGGTTCAAGTCAATGGTTTAAGAGTTGTGCTGAAGTTAAAAGTGTTCTTGATTACGATGAACACGAATCGGAGGATACAACGGAAGTGGTGAAAACTGCTAGCTCTAAGAGCGCACCACTTGCCCCACCTCCGGTATCGGTTTATCGTATCGATATTTCAGCACCACTCATTTCCGACTCTTCCCATCCTTCTCCTCCGTTTGAGGGAAGTGATATCTATAAGGAAGAGTTCGAGGTTTTCTTGTTTGATGCTCCAATTTCGCCGGAAATTGTTGAGCCCGATTGTAATCCGGGGGGAGACGCTCCGTTGTTGGAAAAAATGATATTTGATGAACCATTATTTTCTCTCCCCCCGAAGAAAGTTGTTATTGAGGAAAAGCAGTCTGATCCTATGGAGCTCGAGCTCAAGGATGCTTTTCCCGAATATGAGAGTTTTGTGTTTGATAACATAGAGGAGAGTAGTGGCAGTCCCACTTCTCATCCTGATTATTCACTCTCGGCTTACGAAGCCTTTTCCTTTGATATCGATCATTTGGAAGAGACGGGTAGTGGCAGTACCACTTCCCATTCTTATCTCTCTCTTCCCGAGTATGATTCGTTTCATTTTGATATGAATGATCGTTATCATGAGGAGTTCTCCGATGAACTCCTTCATAGTATATCTCCTCCGGAATATGATCATTTCTACTTTGATCTTGAGGATGATACTAGTGTGGGGGGAGGTGTGCTTGATTATAAGAATTTACTTGTTGAAAATTTCATCCCAACCCTCCCTCCCGTTGGAGAAAATATTGCTTTTGATGATGGAGAGTTTTTTATGATAGTCATAAAAATCTTGCTTCTCTTCATCACATATGGTGTGATTTCTCATCTCTTTCACTCCTTCGGAGTGAGGACACCATATTTGACCCCGGTATCGCCCCTAATAGTTTCTACTATTAAAATACTGCGGGTGTATCTCATCGGAGTGGAACTTTCAAGCACTTCAATGTTTATCCAAACATTTTGAATGAAAGTCCGATGGAGATTGTTCTTCCACTTGCTTCCCCATGGACAAATGAATTCGGGGTCGAGTCAAGCTCATGTGACTCGGTTAGCAAAAACAAGCGCTTCGTGGGTGGCAACCCATGCTTATCTTCTATCTTCTTTCTTATTTCTAACACTAAGTGTGGGGGAGTTCCTCTACTTGTGCTTTGTTGTATGTTTGCCTCTGTTTTCAGGATTCCCGTAGATTGTGATGATTGACGCGCCTGTTTTCAATCCAGCCGCCCAATATCCTATCTTTGTATTTATGATTATCCAGGGATATCTTAAAAATCCTTTTTGTGAAAACCAAGATTTCTTTTCCATACTTAGATTGTAGTGTTTCCTTTTTACGTTCTATAGTGTCGGCTCAGGCCGGTACTTTGAATATTGAGGGCAATATTCATTTCTAAGTGTGGGGAGGGATTCTTGCGAATTTGACCAAAATTTTAAAAATTTTCACATATTGTACCTTCTAGTCTCCTAGCACCCCCGTTTTGACCAAAAATTTTAAATTTTTTATCGTATTTTGCATGAAAAAGAAGTGCTATGCACAATAAAAAATAATTTGCTAAACATTAATGCTTCGGTATTAATGAAAGTTTAGACTTGATTAGGCTAGAACAAGGGGAATCCCGACTCTGCTAGAGTGTTGATCTAGCTGCTACCCTTAACGTTTAGGCTAAGTTTTTGCGAATTGTGCAAATGAAAATGCTAAGCGTGGAGTAGTTGGTTCTCTTTAGAGCTTATATAAGTAATCTATGGCTTTTCCTCCCAGAAGATCCTAAAATGACTAAAATTAGTGCTATTTTCAAACTTTTGAACGCAAAAAACCGTTTTTGTTAAGCAAATAAATTTTTATACAATCTTGATTTAGAATACTAGTTCAAAGTTTTATTTAAATTTTGGAACAAGCATGCTTTCTTACAAACCCAATAAGAATGCAAAATGAAAGTAAGCAATTGCTTGAAAGTTGCAAAAGTTAAAGTTTAAGTATGAATAAATAAGTGCTCTAAGCTACGGATTCGAGATCGGGCCTTGGATCCTTAATTCCGAAAGGCGTTTAGGTCTTGGCTACCCTCTTGCACCGGCCCTTGGACCCTTAATTCCGAAAGGCGTTTAGGTCTTGGCTACCCTCTTGCACCGGCCCTTGGACCCTTAATTCTGAAAGGCGTTAAGGTCTTGGAACTCTCCGTTGTAACGGCCCTTGGATCCTTTATTCCGAAAGGCGTTAAGGTCTTGGAACTAAACCGTGAAGGTCCGTCGTTTAGAGTACACAAGTAAAAAAAAAAAAAAAAAAAAAAAAAAAAAAAAAAAAAAAAAAAAGTGATGAAAAAATGAAAATGAAAAAAAAAAAAAAAATGTTTATGTTTGTTTATGAATAAGTGTGAGAAATTTGCTTCTTCTTAAATTTAAATCGAAAGTTGAACTAGTATTCGTCAAAATTGTCTAAAAGTTGGACGGTGATTTAGAAATTGTTGACTTCAAAGATCCCGTGAGCTCCGATACTATTCTCGAGGGTGTAAAAACCTAGCCTCCTAAGTTTACTAAGGATAAGCTGAGAAGAAAGTCGCTACATGGAGTGATCTCACCTTTGAATCTCTAATTTCTAAATCATTGTCGGTTTTTACCCCTAACAAATGTCGATTTTTACGATCAAAACTTTGAAAATTAGCACACACACCTAACTTATAAATAAATGTGGGAGTGAAAAGTTAAGCCTCGGCTTACATAGGTTGCTAATATAAGTAGTGTTAGCATTTTACAAAAACGTTTGCACAAGGGTTTTTAGACTTAGTTGGGAAGTATAAAAAGAGGATGAAGATTACAATTCCCCGGAGTCACCCATTTTGTGTGATTCCCGTTCCATGATGCCATTTTTGATAATCAAGCATGATATTTACGTTTTATCTCGTTTAATTTACTTGCATTTTATAAAGTCAAAACGGGGTGGTATATTTTTGGTAACCTTGATATTTTTGATCCTTTCATTACTTTATATGATCGGATTGCTAGGGACTAGCAATTGCTTAGTGTGGGGGATTGATGAGTGGCCTTTTACTCATCATTTTATACCCGAAAAACCCCACAAAAACGACCAAAAACACCCAAATGGACCATATAATGTTACGAATATCCTTGGATTGTGTTTTGTGTGTTTCAGGTACAAAAGGATTGAAAACGGGGCAAACACGGACAAAACCGAGCTTGATTTGGAAAAAAAGCCGGAAATCGAAGACGGAAAAGACATTTTTCACGCGGATTTTATTCGAGCTCAAAAATCTCACAATGGCTCTTGGATTATTTTTACTTGGAAAAAATATTACTCTTGGATTAACTTTGGAGAATGGCTGATATGGTCCTTGAGGTTTCTACAATTACACCTATGGTCCTTGTGTTTAAACTAATTTTACCCCATTCTCTAAAAACCAAAACCGGATCTATCCCACAAACAAATTAACCATCCCTTTATATTTCCCTTAACCATCAAAACTAAACAAACTACTCCACCTTCACAACCCACTTAATCCCATCGACCCCAGCCCATCCACATTTAAACCCCCAACCGAACATAGGCCCACTCGCTCAAAACATCAACCCGGCCCACACCCACTACAAACTAAAAACCGACCCACACTAACTTAAATAACTAAAGCCGGATATCATTTGGTCAAATCCCCTTTTTGATAGTCAAAATCCCTAAAAGCTTAAACAACCTTTCTTCAACCCCTAAATTGCCGCCCCTTATCACCATTACCCACCCTAATCCGCCTCCTCTCCACCTCACACAACAAGCCAAAGACATCACATGGGTTTGTCCATGGTCCCCTCACCTCCACCTCATCGATCCGCACCAACCAAAGAAGATCAACGTTCGAGATTTAGCGAAGTGGTCACCAAGAAATGATCCAAGGGCCAAGAAAGTAACACAAACGCAAGTTGGGAACACTCTCACACCAAAAACACACTTAGATAGGGTTTTACATTTTTTTTCTTATAAATAGCGAGTAGCAGTCGAACTACTTCTTCTTCTTCTAGGTTTATTTTTAGCTTTTTTTTAAGGTAATTTGTATTTTTCTTTTTAATGTAATTTAAATTCGGTTTTAATTTTAATGGTATTTCTGTTTTAATTTTTATTCGTTTAATTTACTGTTTTTTTTCGCTTATTAAGTTCTTGTTACTGCGTATCGTTATTTAGTTATTGTTTAGTTATTTAGTGTTTTTGAGGTGAATCGTTTAGAATTTCTGCTCTTGTTGTTTTGCTCTTGTTGTTCTTGTTAGTTTGGTAAACTCTTTTAGTTCTTGTTCTTGTTTGTGTTTCAGTAAGCGAAAAAGAAAAAAAATAGTTTAAGTTTTGCTTTAGTTTGAATTTTGTGGTGCATTTTTAGTTTGAGTTGGATTTGGATCGGTTTAAGATTAGTGCGAGGTGGATTTGGATTCTGAACTTTAGTTTTTTTTTTAGCTTAGCTGTTTATTAGGTCTTGTCGATTTGAGTTAGCTGCAAAAGTATGTCATCTGTTATAGATTTTGCGTTATTGTTTGCGTTTGTGTTTAGTGTTTTGCATATGGTTTGGCATCACTGATTGTTGTTAATGGTTTTAAGTTGTTGTTTTTAACACCTAAACTGAAAAAACTTTATGTTATTAGTTGATGTTAACTTATTAGTTATGTAGTGAATTGTTGTTTTTTTCGTTTCGTTTTACCTCTTGTGAGATAACTGTGAGATTATCTCATTAACAGCTTAATTGTAAGAAATATATATATTGCAAAAAAAAAGATCTTGTCAAGTTTAAAAAGTTTTTGTATTGTTTGTTTAAAAAAGAAAACCAAAGAAAAATAAATAAATAAATAAAAATCAACTCTCAAAAGGTCCATGCCTGGGGTTCGAACCCAGGTCTGTGGATAAACAACACATCAACCTTACCAAATGCTCTATCAATCTTTTTGGTTAAATCTATCTTTCTTATTTGTTTTAAACCTTTTTTTTTATAAGCTTTAATAAGCTGTTCCCGCTTATAACAGCTTATTTGCTTAAGCTCTTTCAAAATTCTTGTTTTTCTTAGCTTAAAAATAGTTTAAAGTATTCCCTAAAAAAATTTTCAGATTTTATCTTTTTCATTTAATATTTTTTATCAATTATTTTCTTTTAAATAGTTTTTAATTTATAAAAAATCATTTAAAAATCAAAAAAATTATTTTTCTTTTTTCCAAAATTTTCTTTTTATATTTAAGTCGTAGGAAAATTATTTTGATATACGTTGGATTAGTTTTTCAAATATTTTACGTTTTTACTCGTTCGTTGTTTACCGTTCGAATTTATTAATTTTCGTTTTATTTAAAAAACTAAATCAAACTCTCGTCTTATCAAGCACTTTAATTACGAACCGAAAACGATATTCTCATTTCACGCCTCGCAGGGAGAACGACCCGGGTATACGCTTGCCCGGTTATTACAATTGGTTGATTTTGCGTTAATGGTTTCAAGTTGACTTTTCTTCGTGAGAGGTTTGACTTGTGATTACTTTGACCCGAATTCGACCCAAATATCACCCCGAACAATCAATACCCACCCCAAAGGGGTAATCAAGGGTATTCAGCTCCTAATTACCAAGGACCTCTCTCAAATGAACTTGATAACTACATCAAGGTTAATGAGACCAAAATAAGGGCAATGCAAAATCAAATCTCTAATTTGAAGACTGAATTTCAATCTTCAATACACAAGCAAGGAACTGAGCTAAAGAATGAGCTTTCAAACAAAATTGATCATTCTCAAAGCGAAGTTAAGAATATGCTTGCCAGTCTCATGAACCATCTCAATCCACCTTCTTCCTTGGGAGGTCTCCCTGGTAACACTGTTGTTAACCCAAAGGGTGAACTCAAGGCTATCACCATACGCAGTGGTAAAGCTTATGATGGACCCACTATTCCTACTACCTCTTCTTCTCCTCCTCCCAAGGTAGTGGAAAGCGAACCTGAGGTGACTAAGGACAAGGTACTTCCTACTAATAACGGAGGTACCGACAACGTCCAACCTCAAGTTGTCCCGAAACCCAAGACTAAACCTGGAGTTGTCTTTGAACCGCATGAAATCCCTGTTGAAAACCCTATATCCAAACCTTCTATTCCTTACCCATCACGTTTAAATGAGCAAAAGCTCCGTGAAAAGGCTAGTTAACAAATGGATAAATTCTTTCAAATCTTTAAAGAATTACATTTTGACATAAGCTTTGCGGATGCTATCATTCTGATGCCCAAGTTTGCATCCACAATCAAACACTTGTTAAGCAACAAGGAAAAACTGTTTGAAATGGCAAGAACTCCATTAAATGAGAACTGCTCAGCAGTTATCTTGAGAAAGCTTCCCGAGAAGCTTGGAGATCCTAGAAAGTTTCTAATACCTTGTGTATTTCCGGGAATGGTTGAATGCTGTGCCTTGGCCGATCTTGGTGCAAGCATCAACCTGATGCCTCATTCAGTGTGGAAGAAACTTTCTCTTCCTAAACTCACTCCTACCTGCATGAATCTTGAGCTTGCAGATCGTACAATATCTCATCCACTCGGCATTGCTGAGGATGTATTTGTGAAAGTAGGAAAGTTCCATTTTCCAGCTGACTTTGTGGTTGTTGATTTTGATGCTGATCCTAGGGTTCCTCTCATTCTTGGAAGAGGATTCCTAAGAACGGGCCATGCTCTCATTGATTTATTTGAGCATGAAATCACATTACGTGCGGGTAATGAAGCTGTTACCTTTAACCTCGATCAAACTTCGAGGTACTCCTCAAACTATGATTCTGAATCGGTTAACCGAATCGATGTCATTGATATTGCTTCAGAGGAGTACTCTCAAGAGTTTCTTGGTTATTCTCATAATTCTGTGAGTGGGGATCCCACCACATCTTCTCTGCCTATCATTTCTGACTCTTCCCCTTCTCTCACTCCGTTTGAGGGAAGTGATTTCATTTTGGAAGAGATCGAGGCTTTTCTCAAGTGTGATTCATTTCTAGAAGGAATTGATAACGCTGAGATTGATCTGGAGGGAGATATTCTTCTTCTTGAGAAATTGTTGAATCAGGACAATTCTCCTCCACTCCCTCCCGTTGAACTTCATAACAAGGAAATCAAATCAGTTGAGAAAACCGATGAATTTCCTGAGGTCGAACTCAAAGACTTACCACCTCATCTTGAGTACGCATTTTTGGAGGGTGATGATAAATTACCCGTCATTATTGCTAAAGATTTAAGTGATGCAGAAAAGACTGCTCTAATAAAGGTCTTGAAGTCACACAAGCAAGCCATTGCTTGGAAACTCTCCGACATAAAGGGTATCAACCCTGAATTTTGTACTCACAAGATTTTAATGGAGGATGACTTTAAACCAGCAGTCCAACATCAAAGAAGGGTGAATCCTAAAATCCACGATGTTATCAAACAAGAGGTTCTCAAACTTCTTGATGCAGGATTGATTTATCCCATCTCTGATAGTCCTTGGGTTAGTCCCATTCACTGTGTTCCAAAAAAGGGTGGCATAACTGTTGTCACAAATGGGGAGAATGAGTTGATCCCAACTCGATTGGTTACGGGGTGGTGTGTTTGCATTGACTATCGTAAGTTAAATGATGCCACCCGAAAAGATCACTTTCTTCTACCCTTTATGGACCAAATGCTTGAGAGATTAGCAGGGAACGAGTACTATTGTTTCCTTGATGGTTTCTCGGGTTACTTTCAAATTCCCATTGATCCACAAGATCAAGAAAAGACCACCTTCACATGCCCCTATGGAACCTTTGCTTATAAACGTATGCCTTTTGGCTTATGCAATGCTCCAGGCGCATTCCAAAGGTGCATGATGTCCATATTCTCCGACATGATCGGGAAAACTATGGAGGTCTTTATGGATGACTTCTCGGTCATTGGGGATTCATTCAAAACATGTCTCTCCCATTTAGAAAACATGCTGAAACTGTGTGAAGACACCAATCTTTGTCTAAATTGGGAGAAGAGTCATTTTATGGTCAAAGAGGGCATTGTCCTCGGCCATAAGATATCAAAGAACGGGATTGAGGTTGACAGAGCTAAAGTTGATGTCATTGCTAAATTACCTCATCCCACTACCGTCAAAGATATTAGGAGTTTTCTGGGTCATGCCGGTTTCTATCGTAGATTCATACAAGATTTTTCTAAAATCGCCCGGCCTATGACTCATCTCCTTGAGAAGGATGCTCCTTTTATCTTCTCACCCGAGTGCATCGAAGCTTTTGAAACATTAAAGAAAAAGCTTACTGAAGCACCCATTCTGGTTGCCCCCGACTGGGATTTCCCCTTTGAGCTCATGTGCGATGCAAGTGATTTTGCTATCGGTGCAGTCCTGGGGCAACAAAAAGCCAAACACTTTCAGCCTATCCACTACGCAAGTAAAACCATTACTGAAGCTCAAACTCATTACACCACTACAGAAAAAGAATTATTAGCTGTGGTGTATGCCTTTGAGAAGTTTCAGCCACATTTGATCTTGACGAAATGTGTAGTGTATACGAATCACTCGGCTTTCAAATATCTCTTTGCAAAACAAGATGCAAAGCCGAGATTGCTCCGTTGGGTTCTCCTCCTACAAGAATTTGATATCATTATACATGATAAAAAAAGAGCTGAGAACCTAGCTGCTGATCATCTATCCCGATTAGAGAACCCACACCAAGATGTTTTCGAGAAAAAGGAAATAAATGAAACATTTCCCCTCGAGACACTCAATGCGGTTACTTTTCGTGGAGATTCTACTACCCCATGGTTTGCTGACTTCGCAAATTACCATGCGGGTAACTTCATAGTGAAAGGGATGTCGACCCAACAGAAGAACAAATTCTTCAAGGATGTTAAACATTACTTCTGGGACAACCCCTACTTGTTCAAAATCTGTGCGGATCAAGTCATCCGACGGTGTGTTTATGGACAGGAAGCTATTGACATTCTCAAAGCTTGCCATGCTGGACCCACTGGGGGACATCATAGTCCAAACTACACCGCCAAAAAGGTGTTTGATTCCGGGTTTTATTGGCCCACAATCTATAAGGATGCCCATGATCTCATCAAAACCTGTGACGCTTGTCAGCGTCATGGAAATATTTCACAACGAAATGAAATGCCACAAAATGCTATTCAAGTTTGTGAAATCTTTGATGTCTGGGGCATTGACTTTATGGGGCCATTTCCAACATCTCGAGGAAACAAGTACATACTCGTAGCTGTTGACTATTTGTCAAAATGGGTTGAAGCAAAAGCCTTACCCACCAATGATGCCCGAGTTGTTGTGAAATTCCTCAAAGCTCTGTTTGCCCGTTTTGGAACTCCACGTGCTATAATCAGTGATTGTGGTACACAATTTTGCAATGACAAGTTTGATAAAGTCATGCAAAAGTATGGTGTAACTCACCGTCTTTCTACTGCGTATCATCCACAAACAGACAAGTAGAAGTTTCAAATCATGGTATTAAAAGAATCTTGGAACGGACTGTAGGAGAAAATCGTGCATCCTGGTCGGATAAGTTGGATGACGCACTATGGGCCTTCCGTACAGCTTACAAAACACCCATCGGGTGTACGCCTTACAAGCTTGTGTACGGAAAGGCATGTCATCTTCCGATCGAATTAGAGCACAAAGCCTACTGGGCCTTGAAACATGCTAACTTTGACCTCCAAACTGGGGGTGATCACCGTAAAGTTCAAATGAATGAATTAAATGAACTACGTGATCAGGCCTACGAAAACTCTTTGATCTACAAAGAAAAGACAAAGAAGATTCATGACTCAAAAATAAAGAACCG
The DNA here is from genome assembly GCA_021014915.2 of Artemisia tridentata subsp. tridentata. NCBI lineage: Eukaryota > Viridiplantae > Streptophyta > Magnoliopsida > Asterales > Asteraceae > Artemisia > Artemisia tridentata. The sequence continues at coordinate 40,364,746 of CP139503.1, forward strand.
CGTTTTTAACGTTGGTGATCGAGTCCTTCTTTTCAATTCAAGATTAAAGATCTTCTCGGGTAAACTTAAAACCCGTTGGACTGGTCCATTCACTATTACAAAGGTTTATCCATATGGTACCATTGAGTTATCTCAAAATGACGGTCCAAATTTCAAAGTGAATGGTCACCGTTAGAAACACTACTTTGGAGAGGATATACCACCCATGGTTGTCCCGGATCTTCAAACTTCCCCAAACCATAATCGGTCATCAAGCTAAGTGACTCGGTGAACAAAAATATTAGCACAACATGGGTTTTCACCCATGTCTCTGACTTCTTTCTCTTTTCTAACACCTAAGTGTGGGGGAGTTGCCCCTGCTTTGTATATATATATATATATATATATAATATATATATATATATATATATATATATAATATATATATATATATATATAAATATATAAATTGATATTAATTGTTGTGTTTTCGCTCTTGGCTAGTAGTATTACCTTTTTACGTTCTAAGTCTCGGCATAATAGCCGGTGCTTTGAATATTGAGGGCAATATTCAATTCTAAGTGTGGGGGGGAGAAATTCTGGCGAATTTAATCAAATGTGTACTTTCTAGTGCCCTAATACCCCCGTTTTGGCCAAAATTTTAAATTTTTTTCATTTGGTGGAAGTGCTTTGCACTAACACAACAAATGGTTATCAGTCCACCATGTCTAACCCACATAAGGACTGGCTAATCCGAGAGCAAACGGCTCTAGGTAAAGATGTCTCAAATCCGTTTATGGCTTACAATTTGCCAAAAATTGTATGGTATTCAACTCATCATATCTTTGATAGCGAAGAGTTGGCTAGCCCACAAGGTTATGGCTTGTGGTTAAGGCAGTAGAAAACCATAATTGGTAATCAGCTCACCAAGATAATAACTGTATTTTATCTAAGAGTTGGCTAGTCCAGAAGCAAACGGCTTTTGGTAAAGACAAATCAAATCCGTTGACAGCTGATGATTTGCTTAAAATCATTTGGTTATCAATGTACCATAGTATCATACTAAAATATTGGCTACTCCAGAAGTAATGGCTATCTGGTAAAGAGACATAAAATCCATTAAATTTTCAAAATGGATTGCTAGGGACTAGCAATAGTTTAGTATGGGGGATTGATGAGTGTGTGAATACTCATCATTTTTGTCCCATCTGAACTGCAAAAATATTTAAAAACACTCAGAAATGCTTCAAAATACAGAAAATATCCTTTAATTGTGGTTTTATCTGTTTCATATGCAAAAGGATTAAAAACGGGACGAAAATGAACATTTTTGGATTGACTCGGCAATAATTGTGCATTTGATCAAGTGAAGACGGAAGTCAAAAACAGAGTCATAGTCAACCCCCAAAATCCCAAAATGACACAAATGGTCCCTGGAAATAATAGTTTGATTTTTGGCATGATTAGTCCCTGGATTTTCAGCATTGTACAACTTTAGTCCCTAAAGATTAAACCTTAAATCCAATTCTATCCTAAAATAACTAAACCCAGTTACCAATCCAAAGCCAAATAAAAAATAACCCAAGCCCAACCCAACTTAAATAAACCAGCCCAAACCCTTCCCTTTTCAATTAAACCCAAAACCCAAGTTTGACTTCAAGTCAAACCTCCTTCTTCTTCCCATCCCGCCAATACCATACCACTACCACCCACCGTATTTCTCTGCCACCACCCCCCTCTTCCTATCCCACTCACCTAACATGCCAAAAGGCATTTAATGCTTCTTCTTCATCTCACTCAACCAACCAAGTGGTATTTTCCACTTTCCTAGTTTTCCCGCCAAAAGTCCATTTCAATGGCTCAGATCGATTCAAGACTAACCAAGGGTGCAGAATTGCTCAGAGGAAGATAGGAAGCAAATCCCATTTAGTTGTAGTATAAATAGATGACAATGTAGCTTGTAATAAAAAAGTAGTTAATTTTATTAATCGTTTTTACTTATCAGTCTTTTACTTATTGTAATTTTCAAATTCTAGTTATTAATGCAAGTTCAATTCAGTCAAGATAAGCTTATTTCAATCACTTTTGTTCTAAATTCCAGTATTTCTAAGATTTCAAGTTAACTGTTAAGCTAAATAATCTCATAACCTGTTTAAAAATAATCATAAGCATCCACACCCTTGCTATAAGCTTATGCAAGCTCATAATAGCTTTTCTGTAAGCTTATATAGTGATTAATAGCTTTAAAATTCAAAAGATGAAGAAAGTCAATGAAAGTCAAAGAAGCTCACCATAAGCTCTTCTGGTGGAATAAGCTGTTTCAGGAAGGCTTTTCTTGGGTTTTCTAGCTTGTGTGAACAAGCTAGGAGTGGTTCTGTCCTTGTTTCTTTGTTTCATAGCCATATCACTTGTAAGCCAGTTTTTAATATTTTGCATTAATTTTCAATATTACTGTTGAACAGCTTATTTATAGCTTATTGTCATAATTTTATGCTTATTGCTAGTTTCTAGTTATATTTCATCAATTATATCAGTATTAAATAGTCATTTCTTAATTTTGCTTAATAATCACTAAAAAAGACAAAAACAGCCAACTATAGTATAGCTTATTGTATTGCTTATTTCTGTTTTAAAAGTTGCTTAATATAGTTAAAATAAGTCATCTAATCAGTAATAACTAGAATTTATAAGTTAAGTTAAGTAGTGCTAGTTAAAAATCCCCACAGACCATATTAAAGGGGTGTTTGGTTTAATAAGTTCTATTGGTTGATTAAGCTGTTACTGTAGATTTACCAATTGTCCAACTTTGATTCAGCTTTTCTTAGTCCATATAAGGTGTTTTTAAGTCATCTTTAGCAATATAGATAGATTTACTAGTTTCTAGTACTCTGTGCAATTTGCAGTCCTTAAATAGTCCAAATAAGCCATAAGCTGCTATAAGCACTTTTGGCCCTTTTTCTTTTCATTTTCTGAGTCCTTAAGGTCATATTAGAGCAGTCAGAACAGCCTGGTTTGGTTTCAATTGGTTTTGTGCCCTCTGCACAACTTCTGCATACACAGAACACTGAGCAGTCTGAGTTTTTAGCTGTTGTTCTCAGCTTTTTATCTGCTTATTACCTTGTCCTCACTACCTGATTTTTGGGTTGCAAGTAGTTCACATAGCTAGCTTTTAGTTCATTATCTGTGATCCCACTTTTTAGCTTATTTAATAGCTTAAAATCTGGTCTGCACTTTACCCATTTCACTTATCCAAGCCTGCATTCAGATTTTTGGTTTCTAGACCATCTGATCTTGTGCTTAATTAGAGTTCATTTGGTTGTTGTAAATTGGGGCTTTTAGTGTTTTAGTGTAGCTTATAGTACAGAGAAGCTTTTGCCCCCATATTATTCCACTTATCAGCTTATTTGAGTGCTTAAAATCTGTCTGCAAGTTGGGGCTTTTTCTGCTTTTTCTGCATAATTTGTGAACCTGCTCAATTGCTTATTTTGCTTATTCTGTGAGTTAAGGTGTTTGATTTAAGTTGTTTTATACTTAAAAAAGTTGTTTGAATTGTTTCTGAGCTTTTGGTAATTTTTGGTGCTTAAGTGCTTATTTCCCAACTGCTTATCAGCCCATTTGCTTATTAGGGTTTCTGAAAGTTCTATTTTCATTTTTCCTAGCTTCTTTATAATATTTTAGATTTTCCTGCAAAGTTTCATATTTTTCTAAAGTCATTTACTATTTTTAAACCTTTTAATTAGTTTTAATAGTTTTTAATTCATAATAAAAAATATAAAAGTCAGAAAAATATAAATCTTTTTTCTAAAATTTTCTTTTATTATTTAGGATTTAAGAAAAATAATTTTGTACTTGCAATATTAGATTTCCTAATATTTCAGTTTTTAGCCCGTTTTTAGATTCCCCGAATCGCGTTTTTAGGTTAATTTGTTTAAACCTTATTATTTCAGTGAGAATTTGTTTCTCATTTGTCAAATAGAATTAAAAATAAAAAATCTCATATCTAATCATCAGTCACTCTAATCCAAACTTTCAACGATTACCCATTCACACCTCGTTGGGACACGACCCGGGTAATCACTTACCTGGTTTCACATTACACACAACGTGAGTTTTTGCAAGTTAGCCTTTTCCTAAAGGTTGATTTGTCTTTATTCACGCGTATCGGTATGCATATTATTTATATACACTATTTAGCACGGATCACTGAGTAAGTTCCGTATTAGGCTGTGGTCGAGATATTAGTATGTAGGGATTTTCAGTATCCGGAGTGATCTGATAAGTAGTTGATGTACTAATATTACGCAGAATAATTTCGATAATCTCAGGGGTTTCAGGAGACATGATACTGTAGAAATCGAAAATAGTAATTATAAGTAATTCATACGTTAAAGGTATAATGATAAATAATGAAGTATGTGAGAGTAAATATCAAGCATGAAAAGATTAGTGTAAAATAATCTTAATAGGTAATGTATTGAGCACGACAATTTGCAGACACGGAGGGCGTAAAATGGTATGGTGTAAAATCATTCATTTTGAAAGTGTAGTTATAGTTCAATGTTTGAAAACATTTGGTTCTCTATAACTCTATCTCTGATGCCAATCTGTAACACCCCCGAATTTATGAGATAACAACGGAAGACTAATTAGGGTGTTACGGTGAGGATCAAAGTCATAATCACAGAAAACGGCTCAAAAGAGGCGTTTTGAAAGTTATTTGTCATTCAAATAATACTTTTGATACAAAGGTGAAATATCTGATTCAAAAATCTCATTAAAGAGTATTGTAGTTTGAAAAGAATGACATATTTGATTTTTACACCATTTAATTTATCAGAGTACATAATGCCCGCTCCGTGTCTTGTCCTGCTCCGTTAATTACCTGAGATAAACATGCTTAAAGCGTCAACACAAAGGTTGGTGAGTTCATAGAGTTTAATGGAAAACCATTTATTTCAATGAATTCAGGAGTATACAGTAATATTTGAAATGAATTCAAGTATGAGCAAACAGTCAGTTTTCAATAATTTCAGAGGTGAAGTGATATTCGAAATAAGTTTCTAGTACTGATAAACTGTTTATTTCAATGATTTCAAGAAACGAGGTATTAACTGTAATAAATGCTAACAGCGATGGAACAAGTAATGAGTGATGTTGAGTACAACCACAAGTAAATCATATATAAGATCAGTTAAGTTCAAGTATCGGATCATAATCCTAGTATGAGGTGAAAACAATGATGTTATGCCTGAACCTAAAATCAAGGTCTGGTGAAATTCTAATACAGCTGTATCTAGATATATGTGAAGACATATATTTTATCATGGATATTGCCCCAAGCCTCATGACACGCAAACGTTAACAAAGAACCGTAAAAATGGAGGATGTCACATCAAGTTAATGATGGAATTATGCCCTCGAGTAATAGGTGATTTGCCAATTCCTATTTTGCTCAAATATAGTGCATCGCGACTAATACGACTAGCCACAAAGGCATTCCGTCAAGTAATTAGTGGGATAGGATGTCAAGCCTCTAACAGGTTTCGAAGCTGTGCACTATATTCGCGTTCACTACTAGTGATTAATGGCTCATGATAAAGGGACTTTGTAACACCCCAACCCGCCAAGGGTAGAGATGTCACATTATGGTGTCAAATCAAAGCAAACATACATAATACACAGCGGAAGTCTTAAACAAATTCATTAAAGAAATCCAGCCAAACACGGCTTAAAACCAACATGAGTCAATGATAATAAACAATCCAAGGAAATAAAGATGAAATGAAATCCAGTCTAATAAAGGTGGTAACTAAGGTAGAATCTTCTTCTAATCTCTACTCTCAATCCCATAGCGAAAATCCCAGCTTCTAGCTTAGATAACTGCCGCAGGAAAAGAAATGCGGCTGAGCTTAAAAAGCCCAGTGAACAGATATACAATAAACGGAAACGAAAACAAATGAAATGAACAAGTATATTGTAGGGTAATGGAATATATATAAGTCAAAGGCAAAGAATTAAGAATGGTATGTAAGAAAAGAATAAAAGAAAGATCAGTAATTCCCCCACGAGCCCGAACAAACCAAATAATAACCAGAGAGGGAGTCCTCTCAAATGTGAAGGACGTGTATTGCACACAACATCAATCACCGAACAATATAATCATTAATACAAACTCGAACCTAGGATGCATCCATACGCCCCCCAAACAATAATATAGGCCAATAATAAGTATAATGAGCATGTTACAAACAATATGGGGACGGTGTGTAACATCACTCGAACACACTGGAGTCATGCCATTGGTGCATCAATGACACGGCCATGTTACCTTCATGGCTAGGCAACGAACTTGGCTCGGGTATCACACTGAAGGTCAAAGTCTAGGTCAAAGCAAAGGTCCAAGTAATCTAAGTCCAACTATCAAAGGTTCATGTCAAAGGGCATATAATTAATCAAGTCAAGAAGATCAAGCATAGGGAACATAGCAATGGCTTTGGGAAATCCTAAACGAATCAAGATAAGAAATCAAGAGAACGAAGGCACCTTACTAAGAAGGGCAGAATATCTGTACCTTATTTCGAATGCAAGCAAACAAGAACTGAAAGAACTGAACGGATTAAGACTTCTCCTTCTTCACACCTAATGGAGTAGAAGAGAGTTACAATTGATTCTTAAGTATTCTTTTTAACTTGCCTTTCCATTTTAAGTAACTTTCTATTTTTAGCAGGTTTCCATATTTAGTAAGTTTCCATAATTAGGAAGATTTAAGTATTATAACTTAGGTTAAGTCATAAATTAAGAATATTATGGACATAGGGTACATTTTAACAATTCATGATAGTTCAGGGTTAATTATGAAAAGTTTCCATAATTTAGGGTTTTAAATGACAATATAACAAAGTTAAGGGTTTAAAATGAAACTATTACAAATTACTAGTTTTAACACATAATGGATTCAGAATCATACTTTAGTCCTTTAAGTTTCATTAATTACACTTTACACCCCTTTAGTTATTAAAGTTACAAAATGAACCTTATAGTTACATAATTTACAATTTAACCCTCACTATATTTATAATTACATCATAAGCCCTTATACTTTCTTAGTTACAGAATATAACCTCACATTTATCATATGGTATGAATTACACCTCCATGTTTCATTTATTTACACAATTAGTCCCTTTAGTTTACAAATATTACAATTTACCTCCTTACTTTATAATAATTACATAATAGCCCCATAAATACCCAAAATTACATATTACCTCCCTAATAGTATTATTTACACAAAATAATCACAAGTTCCCTGAATTTACACTTTTAGTCCCTCTAATTAATTTATTTGTAATTCGAACCAATATTTAATAATTAATCCATGATCTTGCAAATTTTACACATAAGGACCTCATCTTATAATTTTTACACATTTATGCTAACCTAATTAACATTATAAAAATACCCTTTAAGTTTCAAAGTTGGCAAAACTAACCCTTGTTATTTATTTACAAATCGTATAACATGTTTAATATGCAAATCGAAACCCTAACTCATCAAATCTATAACCAATCATTACCTCATGATTATATTGCATTTAAAGACCAGATTTATATTACCAAACCCTAACCCTAATTCGTTCTAGGGTTTTCTTTATTTTCTTATTCGACTAGCATGAAACCCGATTCAAAGAATAATTAACCACGATCGATCTAAGCTTCTACAATTTGAACTAGTATTTTTCCCAGATCATATATGTCGTATAGTGTTCAAAATAAATGATTAAAACACCTAGATAAATCGTATTACGCGTATTGTATTTTATTTATGTTTTTGTTCTCAAAATTTGATACGACTTATTTAGCATGCATGATTCGTTATATATAATTTATTTGAGTCTTATATGATCATACTAACCTAAGAAAATTACTATATGTAAGATCGAACGTGTAAAAGGGATCAAAGGAATTATACCTCTCGCTAGGCTCAATTCGACAAAACTATTTTGCAACGATCGAACCAACTAAACCCACGACCTCCAATTAATTTTCCTAGCTCCTTTAGGTTATGTAGAACTCCAGAAAAATAATCTACGATTTTTATCTGATCGAATGAGAGCTGATCGATTTTTGTAAAGGGTTTTTAGGGTTTCGGTTTGTCTAATATATATAAATAATTTATAAAAACGTGTTTAGATGATAAGGATCAATGAATTTCGGCCCAAACAAGTTTATTTAAGCTCAAATACTGATTGTGATAATTTCCTAAATTTATTTGCATTTATCTTGTATTTATTTTATTTATTTTGAATTTTTAAATCGTAAATATAAATGAAATATATATATATTCGGACAAATAAATATTTTGTGTATTTTTGTACTTTTCTAAATATTAAAATGTAATCACAAAAATTATTTTGATTCATATCTAGTTCATTCCCGAAGGTTTGGAATTTATTTGGCGATCTTTAAGCTTTTAAATAAATTTTTTAAGATTGTAGGGGCATTTTGGTCATTTTGCACATTTTGGATTTTTAGGTATTACAACTTCTTCCCCTCTAAAAAGAGAAATTTCGTCCTCGAAATTCGCAAAGGAAACGGAAAATGAAATAGAACGAAAAACGAGTAAGACGTACCGGATCAAAATTCGAAGTGCGGATAACTAGCTTGTATCGATTCCTCGGTCTCCCAGGTAGCTTCACGCTCTGGGTGATTCCTCCAAAGAATCTTCACGAACGGAATAACTTTATTTCTCATGACTCGCTCTTGACGATCTAAAATAGCTTCCGGCTCTTCCGGAAGAGACATATCAGGCCGAATTTGATCAAAAGGATAGGATACCACATGCAAAGGATGATAATTGTATCCCCTCAGAAGAGATACATGGAAGACGTTATGAACATGCGATAACTGAGGTGGTAGAGCCAAACGGTAAGAAACTTCTCCAATATGTTCAAGAATCTCAAATGGTCCGATAAATCGAGGACTAAGCTTGCCCTTGATTCCAAAACGTTTAACTCCACGAAACGGCGAAACTTTAAGGAATACACGATCTCCAATATTAAACTCTAAGTCGCGACGATGCTTATCTGCATAGCTCTTCTGACGAGCACGAGCCTCTTTCAATTTCTCTCTCGTAACATCCACCTTTTCGTTAGTGATCTCAATAATTTCCGGACCTTCAATAAGAGGTTCACCTACTTCGTTCCAACAAACTGGCGCTCTACATTTTCGCCCATACAACCTCTCATATGGAGCCATTCGGATGCTCGCATGCCAACTATTGTTGTAAGCAAACTCCACCAAACACAAATACTCATCCCAACTTCCCGTCCACTCTAAAGCACACGCTCTCAACATGTCTTCTAAGGTTTGAATGGTCCTCTCTGACTGACCATCTGTCTGCGGATGAAAAGCCGTACTAAACTTAAGGCGTGCTACCCCAAGCATTCTGCAATCCTTTCCAAAAACGAGAAGTAAACCGTGGATCTCTGTCCGAAATAATAGCCGTCAGCATACCATGAAGTCTTACGATATCCTGTCGAAAAATCTCTGCCAACTTACTGACACGGTAATCCATACGAATCGGCAAGAAATGAGCAGACTTGGTTAGTCGATCAACAACTACCCAAATTGCATCATGCTTTCTTTTGGTAAGAGGTAATCCTGATACAAAATCCATAGAAATCTCTTCCCATTTCCATGTCGGAATCTCTAAAGGCTGCAACAAACCACTCGCCCTTTGATGCTCAATCTTGACTTGCTGACAAGTTAAACACTTAGACACGAAAGAAGCTACATCATGCTTCATACCACTCAACCAAAAATGCTGCTTCAGATCTCTATACATCTTGGTGGAACCAGGATGAATAGTAAATGGAGAACTATGTGCCTCAGATAGAATAGCCTCACGAAGCTCGGGATCATTTGGAACACAAAGACGATCTTCCAACCAAACCACGCCAAAATCATCTACACTGAACTCTGTCTGCTTACCTTCTTCCACATTCTGAACCACAGACCACAGTTCACCGTCATCCTTCTGGGCTTCCTTAATCCGTAAGATGAGATTAGACTCAACCTTAAGACTAGCCCAATAACCGACATCGCAACGAATACACAACTCAACATCCAAACGTTCTAAGTCCTTGAGAATATGAGGTTCTACCTCCAAGCTCGCAATCAATCCAGATTTCCTACTAAGAGCATCGGCAACAACATTAGCTTTACCCAGATGATACTGAATGTTCGTGTCATAATCCTTCAGAAGTTCTAACCACCGTCTCTGTCTCATATTGAGTTCCTTCTGAATGAAGATATACTTGAGACTCTTGTGGTCAGTGAAGATATCAGATGACTCTCCATACAGATAATGCCGCCAGATCTTCAATGCGAAAACCACAACAGCTAACTCTAAATCATGCATCGGGTAATTCTCCTCATAAGGTTTCAATTGCCTCGAAGCATAAGCAATAACCTTCCCGTGCTGCATAAGAACACAACCCAATCCTTTCTTTGACGCGTCACTATATATCTGAAAACCTCCAGAACCTGATGGCAGAGTTAAAACAGGAGCGGACACCAATCTCTTCTTCAGCTCTTCAAAACTATCTTCCCGCTCTTCTGTCCACACAAACTTCTCTCCTTTCCTCATCAATTGCGTTAATGGCAAAGCCAAACGCGAGAAACCTTCAACAAACCTTCTATAATAACCAGCAAGCCCCAGAAAACTCCTAACTTTTGTCACATTTGTAGGTCTCGGCCACTTGGTGATAGCCTCAACCTTTGATGGATCCATGGTGATACCATCTGCCGATACAATGTGACCAAGGAAAGCAACTTGACTCAACCAAAACTCGCACTTAGAAAATTTCGCATACAACTTCTGCTGCCTAAGAATCTCTAAAACAATCCGAAGATGCTGCTCGTGTTCCTCCTTAGACTTCGAATACACAAGGATGTCATTAATGAAGACAATAACGAACTTGTCGAGGTACTCATGAAATACTCGATTCATAAGATCCATAAAAACAGCAGGCGCGTTGGTCAAACCAAAAGGCATAACCAAAAATTCATAATGACCGTAACGAGTTCGAAACGCAGTTTTGGGAATATCCTGCTCCTTCACCCGAAGCTGGTGATAACCGGACCTCAAATCAATCTTAGAGAAATGCTTCGCTCCTTGCAGCTGATCAAATAGGTCGTCAATGCGCGGAAAAGGGTAACGATTTCGGATCGTAATACGGTTAAGCTCGCGGTAGTCAATACAAAGACGCATGCTTCCATCCTTCTTCTTCACAAACAAGACAGGAGCACCCCAAGGAGAGACACTTGGTCGAATGAATCCATTCTCCAAGAGTTCCTGCAACTGCTCCTTCAACTCTTTTAGCTCAATGGGCGCCATACGATACGGAGCTTTGGAGATAGGTTCTGCACCTGGAACGAGATCAATGCTAAACTCAACTTCTCTAGCCGGAGGAAGACCAGGAAGTTCTTTGGGAAACACGTCGGCAAAATCATGAACGATAGGAAGACTCTCGATGCTCGAAACTTCCAAAGAAGTATCTTTAATGGATGCCAGAAAACCAAGGCAACCATGGGAAATCAAAGTTCTGGCTTTCATAGCCGAGATGATCTTAACAGACTTAAGAGGTTGAGAACCGTGATAAACAAAGTCGGGTTGATGAACATTACCAAAGATCACATCTCTGGCACTGCAATCAAGAGTAGCCTTATGAGCAGCCAACCAATCCATGCCCAAAATAACATCAAAATCGATCATATCGATCGGGAGAAAATTAGCGGGACGAACACCGTCATCAAAACGTAGGGGACAATTCACATATTCTCTATCAATAATTACATGGGTTTTCATTGGGTTGGAAATGGATATTTGATTAGTTAATGGAGTTGGGGTTATATTTAGTTTATTGGCAAGCGAATTAGATATGATGGAATGAGTGGCACCGGTATCAAATAATACGAAAACAATACGATCACCAATGTAAAGAAAACCGGTAATGGTACCTGAAGAATTCGCCGCCTGATCACGAGTAGTGGCAAACACACGACCTGAAGTGGGAGCTGACTTAGACGAATTCACTGGTACGATCTGCTTCTCCTGTGGACAATCCCTCACCTTGTGAGTGGTAGAGCCGCAATTGAAACAAGCACCAGTAGCCTTGTAGCAAACCCCCGGATGAGGCTTCCCACAAGTAGCACAAGATGGAGGAGGAGGCAACGCCTCAAAAGACTTCTTCTGACCAGAAGATCCCGAATGATAATTTTGCTGCGAACCCCGAGTCGACTGATCTCTGAGCTTACGCGGGTTGCTACTACCTTGACCCTGCCGATCATTCCCATTTCTACCAAAAGTTCGCTGATCCTGACTCCTGAAATCCTGACGCCTCCAATCATATCCTCGGTCCTGACGACCTCTCTGCTCATATCCCTGGTCCTGACGACCCCTATGATCCTGCCTCTGGTCCTGACGACCCTGTCCTTTAAAGTCCACACGATTTCCATCCCTGTCTCTCTTATTCGAACCTCCTTCAGCAGCATGCAACAATTCATTGTTACGAGCATCATTCGCAACTGCAGCAACATCCTCATACTCAGTGTTCACGATATGATCCAATACCCACTTCTTCAATGCCCACTTAAAGTGCTTAGCCTGACGCTGAGCATCCCCCGTAACCTCTGGCCCAACAAAACTAGCCAACCTCATGAACCTCCGCATGAACTCCCCAGACGACTCTTGATCCAACTGACTAATAGTCCCATACTCTCGTTCGTACCTCTGCTGCTCAGACACCGGAATGTACTGCTTATAAAATATGCCACAAAAATCCTCCCATGAGCAAGTATCCGCGAAATCCTCTTCCTGTGACTAAACATACGCTGTCCACCAACTCAGCGCATCACCCTCAAACTTAAATGTGGCCAAACGTGTCTTGAATTCGTCAGCACAACCCAAGACTCTGAACAGCTTCTCAACATGAGTGATCCAGTCCTCTGCCTCTATGGGAGTGGCAGCAGACCGGAAAGAAAGAGGTTTGAGCTTATTGAACCTTTCGATCCAAACATGAATACCAGCAGGTGGAGCACCGACACCACCACTACCTGATGGACCAGCACCATGACCTCCTGATGAACCCGCACCATTTCTAATGTCATTGGTGATTTGGGTCACCAACTCAGGAAGAGCATTAGCCAAAGCAGCGGCTATCATTGCGTCGAAATCAGGGACCTCCTGTCCATCAGTGTACTAAGTAAAACGCGTATTCACCATCTGAACGATCACGAAAATGATTAGCAAAGATAGGGAGATTAAGCACGAATGGAAAGAAGAAACAGGATCCTAACGTCTACCCAAATCCTCACCAGTCAAATCTTAAGTCCTAAGGGTCAAATCCTAAGGTCCATATGACTCACAGGCCATGACATTATGTACTGCAGGTCGCAGAACCTTGTCTCTGATACCATAAATTGTAACACCCCAACCCGCCAAGGGTAGAGATGTCACATTATGGTGTCAAATCAAAGCAAACATACATAATACACAGCGGAAGTCTTAAACAAATTCATTAAAGAAATCCAGCCAAACACGGCTTAAAACCAACATGAGTCAATGATAATAAATAATCCAAGGAAATAAAGATGAAATGAAATCCAGTCTAATAAAGGTGGTAACTAAGGTAGAATCTTCTTCTAATCTCTACTCTCAATCCCATAGCGAAAATCCCAGCTTCTAGCTTAGATACCTGCGGCAGGAAAAGAAATGCGGCTGAGCTTAAAAAGCCCAGTGAACAGATATACAATAAACGGAAATGAAAACAAATGAAATGAACAAGTATATTGAAGTGTAATGGAATATATATAAGTCAAAGGCAAAGAATTAAAAATGGAATGTAAGAAAAGAATAAAAGAAAGATCAGTAATTCCCCCACGAGCCCGAACAAACCAAATAATAACCAGAGAGGGGAGTCCTCTCAAATGTGAAGGACGTGTATTGCACACAGCATCAATCACCAAACAATATAATCATTAATACAAACTCGAACCTAGGATGCATCCATACGCCCCCCAAACAATAATATAGGCCAATAATAAGTATAATGCGCATGTTACAAACAATATGGGGACGGTGTGTAACATCACTCGAACACACTGGAGTCATACCATTGGTGTATCAATGACACGGCCATGTTACCTTCATGGCTAGGCAACGAACTTGGCTCGGGTATCACACTGAAGGTCAAAGTCTAGGTCAAAGCAAAGGTCCAAGTAATCTGAGTCCAACTATCAAAGGTTCATGTCAAAGGGTATATAACTAATCAAGTCAAGAAGATCAAGCATAGGGAACATAGCAATGGCTTTGGGAAATCCTAAACGAATCAAGATAAGAAATCAAGAGAACAAAGGCACCTTACTAAGAAGGGCAGAATATCTGTAACTTATCTCGAATGCAAGCAAAAAAGAACTGAAAGAACTGAACGGATTAAGACTTCTCCTTCTTCACACCTAATGGAGTAGAAGAGAGTTACAATTGATTCTTAAGTATTCTTTTTAACTTGCCTTTCCATTTTAAGTAACTTTCTATTTTTAGCAGGTTTCCATATTTAGTAAGTTTCCATAATTAGGAAGATTTAAGTATTATAACTTAGGTTAAGTCATAAATTAAGAATATTATGGACATAGGGTACATTTTAACAATTCATGATAGTTCAGGGTTAATTATGAAAAGTTTCCATAATTTAGGGTTTTAAATGACAATATAACAAAGTTAAGGGTTTAAAATGAAACTATTACAAATTACTAGTTTTAACACATAATGGATTCAGAATCATACTTTAGTCCTTTAAGTTTCATTAATTACACTTTACACCCCTTTAGTTATTAAAGTTACAAAATGAACCTTATAGTTACATAATTTACAATTTAACCCTCACTATATTTATAATTACATCATAAGCCCTTATACTTTCTAAGTTATAGAATATAACCTCACATTTATCATATGGTACGAATTACACCTCCATGTTTCATTTATTTACACAATTAGTCCCTTTAGTTTACAAATATTACAATTTACCTCCTTACTTTATAATAATTACATAATAGCCCCATAAATACCCAAAATTACATATTACCTCCCTAATAGTATTATTTACACAAAATAATCACAAGTTCCCTGAATTTACACTTTTAGTCCCTCTAATTAATTTATTTGTAATTCGAACCAATATTTAATAATTAATCCATGATCTTGCAAATTTTACACATAAGGACCTCATCTTATAATTTTTACACATTTATACTAACCTAATTTACATTATAAAAATACCCTTTAAGTTTCAAAGTTGCCAAAACTAACCCTTGTTATTTATTTACAAATCGTATAACATGTTTAATATGCAAATCGAAACCCTAACTCATCAAATCTATAACCAATCATTACCTCATGATTATATTGCATTTAATGACCAGATTTATATTACCAAACCCTAACCCTAATTCGTTCTAGGGTTTTCTTTATTTTCTTATTCGACTAGCATGAAACCCGATTCAAAGAATAATTAACCACGATCGATCTAAGCTTCTACAATTCGAACTAGTATTTTTCCCAGATCATATATGTCGTATAGTGTTCAAAATAAATGATTAAAACACCTAGATAAATCGTATTACGCGTATTATATTTTATTTACGTTTTTGTTCTCAAAATTTGATACGACTTATTTAGCATGCATGATTCGTTATATATAATTTATTTGAGTCTTATATGATCATACTAACATAATAAAATTACTATATGTAAGATCGAACGTGTAAAAGGGATCAAAGGAATTATACCTCTCGCTAGGCTCAATTCGACAAAACTATTTTGCAACGATCGAACCATCTAAACCCACGACCTCCAATTAATTTTCCTAGCTCCTTTAGGTTATGTAGAACTCCAAAAAAATAAGCTACAATTTTTATCTGATCGAATGAGAGCTGATCGATTTTTGTAAAGGGTTTTTAGGGTTTCGGTTTGTCTAATATATATACGTAATTTATAAAAACGTGTTTAGATGATAAGGATCAATGAATTTTGGCCCAAACAAGTTTATTTAAGCTCAAATACTGATTGTGATAATTTCCTAAATTTATTTGCATTTATCTTGTATTTATTTTATTTATTTTGTATTTTTAAATCGTAAATATATACGAAATATATATATATATATTAAAATTCGGACAAATAAATATTTTGTGTAATTTTGTACTTTTCTAAATATTAAAATGTAATCACAAAAATTATTTTGATTCATATCTAGTTCATTCCCGAAGGTTTGGAATTTATTTGGCGATCTTTAAGCTTTTAAATAAAATTTTAAGATTGTAGGGGCATTTTGGTCATTTTGCACATTTTGGATTTTTAGGTATTACAGACTTTCTGGCAGTATGGGGTGCTTAGGCAATATCAAAGTAATGGTGAACCTAAAATACGTATGCTCTTTTCTAGCAAGTATTCCCATTGAAGTTTTGAAGTTAACATATAACAGTGAGATGTACATTCATGATGTTATGTAAATGTATATAGTATAAACATGTATCATGTTACAATAAGCAATTTGAATATGCTATCATCTGAGTTCAGTTTTTAAGCTAAGCAAGCAATTTGCAAGTAGAACAAGCATATATCTCTCCCAAGGAGTAAATCAACGTATAATAATTCTGAGTAAATCATATGATTTTTTAGAGTATGAAAGTAAACGTAAACAGTTTGAGCATGTATCTCCCCCAAAGAGTTCATAAAGTAATTTAAACGAGTAAAATCGGGGCTATGACTCACCTTGAGTGTATCTGACAAGGTAGAATTATGAAACCAAGTAAGATTATGGGAACGATTACGGAAACGTCTTTAACACGTGACCTGAATATAAAGGAAGTCTAAGAATCTAACCAAATATGAATGGTGGAAGTGATGATGTGAACTAATAACGACTTGATCGTTAAAGTGAGAGAGTGATATGCTTAAAATGCCTAAAGTTTAAAAAATAATATATTTCATAATATTATCTTGTTTTTATGTCTTTGAAACCAATAAAATCGTTTCCTCGAAAGTGGGGAAACGAATCGTTAAGTTAAATCGTCCAAAAATTTCGTTAAAAATAATTAACGTAAAGTTAAATTATAAGTAAATGAAATATACAAAAATGCATATGACGTGATGGGAAATCGTAAAATGAAAAATATAAATAAGAATGTCAAATATAATCTGTTGGTCCTTGTCCTTTTCCAGTTTTTACAGTTTTTACCCTAACGGTGTTAGCGTTGCACCGTTAGTCCTTATTTAAGTATAAGTCGCATTTATAGTCCACTACTTGTCCAAAATTACAATCTGAGCTTGGAATTCCATATAATATCAATCTCTACCTTAAATATTCTGTTTTTACAGTTTTAGTCCCTATTTTAGATGGTTGGCAGTTTTGGTCCTTCACGGTGTAATTAGTTTGCATTTTTAGTCCAAATGTACAAAATTTATGGGAAAAAGTATCCGAATTTTTCTGGATCATATTCAAGCTTATTAAAACTTGTTCCAACAGCTTATTTGCAAAAAGAGCTTATTTTTCACTAAATGGGCTTTTAACGAGCTTATTAAAGGCCCGTTATAACGTTTTAAAAACCGTAAGCTTTGAGACGAGTTGGGCTCATCCCTAGACTCATTTTTAATGTCCTATCTTCATATCTAAAAAGCTTTTAGGGTCAGCTTATACGGTGTGCTTATTCTCAGCTTATTGGGCTTTACAACCCACGTTAAGTTTTATTAATAGATTCTGAGTTGAGTTTTGCGATTCATTTTGATCAATTTAGAGGGTCTAGGTGTGCTTATTTTTACAAGATATTTATACGAAAGTTGTAGCTAGTATCGTGGTCTATTAAGTTGTGTAAAAATATAGTATGCTTGTTAAGTCGAATTTCAAGATACAAAGGCATTTTGTAGGTCGATTGGGACATATTTCTAAGTATAAAAAGACTTAGAATTTTCTAAGTGTTGGTGGTATATACACGTTGGTTGGTTTACTTTGAGCGATTTAAAGAGGTTAAACATGTTTATTATTACAAAGTGTATATATGAAACTTGTAGTTCGTAATCCGGTCTATTTAATTACGTAAAAACATTGGGTGGTCATTAAGTTCGATTTTGTTTTACAAGGCCACATTAGGCGCGACTTGAGCCAGTTTTAGCTATCAAAGGACTTAGATAATTTTATATTTTTCTGATTTTTGTACAAGTATAGTATGATCAGTTTGAGGTTCGAATGATGCATGAAACAACAATATAAATGTGACGTGTGTGTTTCTAGTGATTCCTAGGCCTTCCACGAAGGAGGCAATCATGATTTGGTGTTCTAGAGTAATATGTGATACGAAAAATAAATAGACAATGTATACGTTCGACATTTGTTATTATGTGATGCATGGAAATAAAATAACGTACGAAAGGGACTCAAAATGATATTGAACGACTTACAACACCTCTAAGGTGGGTAGTAATCGAGTAGGAGTGATTAGAACACACGGGAAATAAACCACGATCGTATAACCCAAGTATACGATTTTTAACCACACCCAAATCCTTCGACAAGCATCCAAACGAACGTGTAAAAGCTTCTGGCCTTCCAGAGATGTTTTTCGGAGTGGTAGAGAGTTAAAATGAAGATATAGAGTGAGGGATATGAGGTGGTAGTGGTGAAGAGGAGTTATACGTTTATATATATATATATAACGTATTGAGTTATATTGAATCTTAAATCAATCCAACTGATGAAGCGAAAAGTGTACCGCTTTTAGGGGGTCATTTAAGCCCTAAATCTTATTTATTTGATCAAATATTGCCCTAAATCATTCCTTTTGTCATTTTAGGTACTTTGGAGATAAAATCTAGAAAAGGAAGCATTTTGGACGTTTTTGGAGCATAAAAGTGAAGAAAACGACAAAGTCTCCAAAGCTGCTGGAAAAGTACACTTGACGGCGTCAAGGATTGCTCCTGACGGCGTCATGGCTTGGCAAAAGAGGTGGATATGAAAAATACACGTGACGCGCCAGAGAGTTTTGCAATGGAAAGTCTGACGGCGTCACCCTTTAAGGTGATCAAGGCCATCACGGTTTAAGCTAAAGAGAGACGGCGTCAAGCATATTTCTAACGGCGTCAACCCTTGACGGGCCAGAGCGGATTTTGGAGGATTAAAGAGGGACGGCGTCAGGAAGACCATCCGGGAACCCTAGCCACGGCGAGGTGACGGCGTCAAGATCTATAACGTGACGCCGTCAGCTACTAAGTTCTATATATAGTTTTGCAATTTTTTGTCATTAGTGTGCAACTTTGTGAGGAGAAACCCTAAGACGAATTTCTGCCATTTTTAAGGGTTTTCATACCCTTGGATCTCCCATGTTTAATTGAAGATAAGTGATCACTTAATCAATCAATATGTCTATGTGTTGTTTGATTATATCTTGTTCTTGTCTTTTGATTAACATGCTAGGCTAGATTTATCTTGTGTTTGCTTAGATCTAATGAAACCTAACTATTGATTATTGGTTATTAGTGTGTTATTAATTGTATGGGATGATTGTTTATCGATGTTAGGCTTAAGAAAACTGGCTAACCTCCTATACGGTAACTTGCTTGAACGTCTTAAGAAACATGAACCAATGCGTACTAAGGTTTTTATGGTTGTATTTAATGCATGAGCGAATTCTAGTGATCCCATGTTAGGAGCTTCTTAGCCGGCTCGACATAGGAGTGAAGTAGGAGCTTGTAGAGTTGGGGAAGTACGTACGCCACCCCACGATTGGTATTAAGGAATACACCCGTCATCCACGCAATTAATACACACTAATCAACCGGTAAAAGATAGTTAGGGAGTAAGGAAATCTAAGTAAACACATTTCTCCCCATATAAGTTTCACAACCTTTTCATTTTCAGTTATTTTATTTTATTTGCATTTGTAGTTATTTGGGTTAGTTGACTAGCAATTAATTCCGCCCACTCTTTCAAACCCGAGATTTTACTTGCTTTTATAAAAAAATATAAAAATACAAAAAAGAATCATCCCTCACCCTTAGACCTATTAGAGTAGTTTTTCAATCCTAACGACACTATTCCCCTAGAGAACGATCAATCCCCCGGTACTTGCCACTTCACTATACTACATCGGTCAGGTACACTGCCTGGTGGGGATTGCAAGCCTCTTGAGATCCCTCAAGAGGTAAAACCTGTGTAAGGTCGCAAAACCACGCATCAAGTTTTTGGCGCCGCTGCCGGGGAATAGTTATTGTTTAGGTTGAATTTTTATTTTATTAGGTCTACTCACTAGATTCCTTTCTAGTGAGATTTTTATTTTATTTTTCTAGGTTTTCTTTAGTCTATTTTTTTTCTTCGTTTCTTTGTTCGTAACCAATACCATCCGACATCATGGAAGGTGGTAATATCGTCGATCCCAACAACCCACCACTACAACAAACCCACCTCCTAGAGCCCGTACCTAGGAGACTACTCTCGTCCTAGCCACCATGGCTATCGAAACACCATTGAGCTCACTCAAGGAGTCAATGTCACTCCCTTGCGATTCGACACCATCCGGTTGGTGCAAAGCGGATGCGCATTCCATGGACTTCGTTCCGAAGATCCTAACCAACATCTCAAGGACTTTCTCAAAATTGTTGATTCCATAGACCTTGATGTTGCCACTCGAGAGACGACCCGACTGCGTCTCTTTCAATTCTCTCTGCGGGACCAAGCTAGTCAATGGCTAGAGCATCTACCCGCAGGATCCATCACCTCTTGGGATGATCTCACCACTCGTTTCCTCGCTCAGTTTTTCCCACCAGGAAGAACTACCAAGCTAAGGAATGATATCTTGATGTTCCAACAACGTCAAGGCGAAACCCTCTACGAGGCATGGACTCGATTTAAGGACTTACTCCAAAAAGTCCTCACCATGGCATAGAACTTTGGCTCCAAGTCCAAATCTTCTATGACCATATCAATCTCTCCACGAGGCAAACCATTGACCAATCGGCTGGTGGTAAGCTACGTGATCTAAGTGCGGAACAATCATGGGCTCTCCTAGAAGATCTTGCTCTTTATGACAACGAAAGTTGGAGTGATCCCCGTGATTTGAATAAAACAGTCAAGGCAATATCTTTGCCTTCGAACAATTCAAGCACTTCCGACCGTAGGATCATAGAACTTGAAGACCAAGTCAAGTTTCTTATGAAATCCTACGAGGCTCCTAAACCTTCAGGCCAAGTGAACAAAATCACTTCTTCGTGTAAATTATGTAATGGTCCCCACGACACTCATGATTCCATGGAACTCCCCAAACAGGCTTTCAAAGAATTCGCATCCTCGCGAATCGATAAGGCGGGAGATAAGTGGCTCACCACTAATTATGGACCCAAGAATTCCGAAGATAGGTATGAGGCATGGAAGAGTAAGCCAAATTTTAGTTGGTACCAAAATCGAAGCGTATCATTCAATGACTCTCCCCCACTCACCTGGTCTGAACATTATCCTCATCAGCATACGCATAAACAACAAAATCGCGAGGAATCACTGCAAAAATTCATTCTCTCTCAAGAAACACAGCTCTCCAAACTTGAGAATCAATTCAGACAACAGCAAGTTGATATGAACAACAAGGTTGATAACCTGTTAAAGGTTATCAATGATCGCATTGCTGGCAGGTCAACTTGTGAGTTGGCACAAGTTAATGAGATCAAATCTGTCACGGTGACTCACCAAACACCCCCTCCTGTAAAAATCTAGCACCCTAGTAAACTCTTCAAACACATATCACAAAACGGAAAAGAAACTAGAGATACTCATACCCCTTCAAAACCACTCCACTTCGTGAACACCATTACAACAATACCTATTCCTGAACCCAACCTGGACCAACAATCAACCGAGAATGTGGACAATGAAATGGAGGGTGAAGTTCCCAAAAAGAACCCCGAGGCGCCCGACGACTATCTAGACTCACCAAAGAACTCGAATACAAGAGAGGTGAGTGATGAGGAGGGCTCGGAAGAGAAATCCAAAATGCCTTATGGGCTCCCAGGACTGCTAGACCGCCCCCTGGTGGAGGAACTTGAGAGGGGCACAGCAAAGTTGCCTATGGGATTTGGAGAGAGAATAGAGGATGGCGCTCCCAGGGTCTTTAAGATATCTTGCACCACTAGGAAAAAGTTTATAAAAGATGCCTACATAAACCCCAACTCTTCTATGAATGCAATATCCCTTTCTCTATATAACGAAGCCTTCACCAAACAGGTCAAATATGAAGGTTTTAATATCATCGGGGTAATAAGAAGGGTACCAATTGTGATAGAAAAGTTCCTCTTTCATATCGAGCTAACTGTATTTAATAACATGAACTCTATCATCAGCCCATCCTTAACTAGCCTTGTTCTAGGCAAACCATTCATAAAAGCAACGGGAGTAATACTCGATGAGGATGATAGTAGTGCATTATTTACCGATGGTGTCAGGAAAGTGATTTTTCGAGATGGCAGTGAAGAAGTGTATGAGTATCAATCATCAGCAATTTGCAACACATGGGGGCTACACGGTAGAAGGCCTGGCCGAATTAAGCAACGTGATCCGAATAATCTCAAAATACCTTGCATGATTGGTCACAAGCATTTTTATAATGTTTACATTGACACATGTTTACCCAAAAATGTGATGTCCTTGTTTCATTATAACAACATTTGCAGATGGGGAATGATTCATAAAGGGAAGGATGACATTGGCATAGATGATGATGTACAGGTGTTTGTAGGAAATATGACATTCACGATGAGCTTCGCAATCGTCGATAATATCGAAAAGTACATCAATCCCAGGTTATCACAAGTTGTTTTTGGGGCACCTTTTTGCAAGGCCACAAGCTTGGTTGTGGACGAGCTCAATGGGATCATGACTTTCACCAATGGGATTAGGGAAATCTCATACCAAACGCCTTACAAGATGAGAGAATTCAAGGAGATCGATTATGGAGGGCTCGATGGGTTAAGTTCCCAACTCGTGTTATGTGATGATGATGTGAGAAGAGGATGTAAAGACACTTTTGACCTGTCAAGTGGATTCTTCAAGCATGTTAAGGAGCTTAGTTCTAAATACCAAAACAATCCTTTGGATCTTGAGGACCCGAAATACCTTTACTATGAAAGTGATTCTGATAGAGAATCAAAGGGGGACCTAGAAACCGTGACCAATGATGGAATCACGTAATGTACGTGACTTTGAGTCTAGCTACAAGACTCGTTAATAAAGAAAAGCGCTTCTTGGGAGGCAACCCAAGCTTTATTTGCTTTGTGTGTTTATTTGTTTGGTTGTTTGATTTTATTTGTTTCCGTATGTGTGTTTAATTTTTATTATTATTGATTCATGTTCAAAAGTAAATTGTGAAAATGCTTTATCTTGTTTTTAACTTCGTCTTAACTACATATAAAGGTATTTTGCAAAAGATAAGTGTAAGGGAAATCTTAATCGGTTTATTAGAACAAATGAACATGAATCATAACATTATTAAATTAACATACATATTAGTAATTGTTTGAGTCAAATGCTTGTATCGAGTCATAATGATGTTTTGCAGGAATTCCAGGAAGTAAGGTAGAGGTTTTTCCAGAAATTTTCCGGAAACTTAACATGAGAATTTTTTCAGATACGGCGTCAGGCTTTACAACCTGACGGCGTCAGGTTTTAATTTTCTGAAATTTTTGAAAGTTTTGTTTTCATAAAAAGTTTTTATTAAATCTCTAACTTATAAACTCCAAGAATCTGCAAAATTATCATTCCACAAGCATTATATCCTTATATAGATTTATCCCGCCGATGTTATGCAGGTTTTCGTGTTTGTTTTCTCAGGTTTAACAGGTTATTTTGGACAAGGAAATTTATGTGGAATCTAGCTTTTGGCGATGCTTTAGTCTTGGAGCTTCTACATTCTCTTGGAAGAAGATTTAACCATGTTACCTCTTTATCCACCAAACGAATCAGGGGAGTATTTGATTTCATTCTTTTACCTTATTTACTTTTACATCTTGTTATTTGAACATTGGGGACAATGTTCATCTTAAGTGTAAGGGGGGGGGGGGTAAAATACGATACTTTAGAGAATACAAGTGCACTTGATTTTTGTTTGTTTAATGGTAGATGTGTAATAAAACTGAGATAAATACCTGTTAGGGCAATTTTAGTGCCAAATTTAAAATTTTTTACAACATATAGGAGTGAAACTTTGATCTTAATGAGCGTCTCATGGATAGGAGTTATATGACTAGTACAAAACCGTACCACTAAAATTTTTTTTCCACCCCCAAATATGTGAGGTTCGCCCCTAGAATGTAGGAGAAAGCATTTATGCTATGATGTGTGTACCGGTAGCACTTAGATTCTAGAACTTGCGTTAGGACCATTCCGAGGCCACAAGTGAGACTACATTCGTGTAGTTAGATTTACTACATGATAAGAGGCATTAGGATTAACCCATTGTTTTACACCTGTATTTTTGTTATAATTACATTGGCTACATTGGTCAAGTAATTCTCCCACACCCTTTGCGTTGTACTCATTTTTAGTACACGATACCCCTAGTACACCCCTCAGAGCCTATCTTTTCGTTTCTAACTTTAAGCATTTTACTTAAAGTAAGAATTTGTTTACACCCCACTTAAATGTACACCCAAATCGCCTTAGCCTACCTTGTATGCACTCATTTTTAGTGCATTATTGTGACAACATTTGTTTAAACCCCAAGTTAATTATCTAATTGATTACATGGTTGCTAAGTCGAGTCATATCCTTGTACATATTGTTTTGGGACGATTGGAACTCATGGGTAAAGTACTAGTGTAATGGAGTAATGGGGAAGAACAACATTATTACCCCCATATGTGCTAAATATTTTAAAAGTACTCCAAGTTTTTCGATTATCTTAATTCGAGTCATTAGAATAGTTATTTGTAAAGTTATGTAAAAGTTCAAGTGTAAGAGGAATGCAACGCCCCTATGATGTATTATTTTGGATGGTAGGGCAAGAGTGTATGAAAAAAAAATAAAAAAATAAAAAAATACAAAAAAATGAGAAAAAGAAAAGTAGAAAAAAACATACGGACTACCATCCCGTTTCTATTTTTTTTATGTTTTTGTTATTTTGCTTTTAGCTTAAGTCGAGTCTAGTCTTGGCTTAGCAACGCCATATTGTACATGTAATTAATCAAGATCTTTAACTCGCCACCAGTAAAATATCCCTTATCCAACAAATCCGTGTTTATCATATCCCTACACCTAACGTTATAACCCGTTTAAAAGCCCTCTTTGATAGTTTATCTTAGGTGCTTACGCCTAGTGGAGGAGGTTTTTGATCCTTTCCCAAGCCTATGGTAATCTATTTGCTATGACGGGTAGTGAGAGATATTATCCGTTTTCATTTATGAGATATACTTTTATGACACCTGAGAGATGTGAGTATCTAAGCACTACTTTGAGGTGCTAGTTTGTAATCTCCGTGCTTATTATGATTAAAGTGGAACGACTATTTATTGTAATTACTTTTATATTAGCATTAAATGACCCTAACTTGTATTTTGATTAGAATAAAAGCGCATTTGCTTGAGGACAAGCAAATCTCAAGTGTAAGGGTATTTGATGAAGCGAAAAGTGTACCGCTTTTAGGGGGTCATTTAAGCCCTAAATCGTATTTATTTGATCAAATATTGCCCTAAATCGTTCCTTTTGTCATTTTAGGTACTTTGGAGATAAAATCTGGAAAAGGAAGCATTTTGGACGTTTTTGGAGCATAAAAGTGAAGAAAACGACAAAGTATCCAAAGCTGCTGGAAAAGTACACTTGACGGCGTCAAGGATTGCTCCTGACGGCGTCATGGCTTGGCAAAAGAGGTGGATATGAAAAATACACGTGACGCGCCAGAGAGTTTTGCAATGGAAAGTCTGACGGCGTCACCCTTTAAGGTGATCAAGGCCATCACGGTTTAAGCTAAAGAGAGACGGCGTCAAGCATATTTCTGACGGCGTCAACCCTTGACGGGCCAGAGCGGATTTTGGAGGATTAAAGAGGGACGGCGTCAGGAAGACCATCCGGGAACCCTAGCCACGGCGAGGTGACGGCGTCAAGATCTATAACGTGACGCCGTCAGCTACTAAGTTCTATATATAGTTTTGCAATTTTTTGTCATTAGTGTGCAACTTTGTGAGGAGAAACCCTAAGACGAATTTCTGCCATTTTTAAGGGTTTTCATACCCTTGGATCTCCCATGTTTAATTGAAGATAAGTGATCACTTAATCAATCAATATGTCTATGTGTTGTTTGATTATATCTTGTTCTTGTCTTTTGATTAACATGCTAGGCTAGATTTATCTTGTGTTTGCTTAGATCTAATGAAACCTAACTATTGCTTATTGGTTATTAGTGTGTTATTAATTGTATGGGATGATTGTTTATCGATGTTAGGCTTAAGAAAACTGGCTAACCTCCTATACGGTAACTTGCTTGAACGTCTTAAGAAACATGAACCAATGCGTACTAAGGTTTTTATGGTTGTATTTAATGCATGAGCGAATTCTAGTGATCCCATGTTAGGAGCTTCTTAGCCGGCTCGACATAGGAGTGAAGTAGGAGCTTGTAGAGTTGGGGAAGTACGTACGCCACACCACGATTGGTATTAAGGAATACACCCGTCATCCACGCAATTAATACACACTAATCAACCGGTAAAAGATAGTTAGGGAGTAAGGAAATCTAAGTAAACACATTTCTCCCCATATAAGTTTCACAACATTTTCATTTTCAGTTATTTTATTTTATTTGCATTTGTAGTTATTTGGGTTAGTTGACTAGCAACTAATTCCGCCCACTCTTTCAAACCCGAGATTTTACTTGCTTTTATAAAAAAATATAAAAATACAAAAAAGAATCATCCCTCACCCTTAGACCTATTAGAGTAGTTTTTCAATCCTAACGACACTATTCCCCTAGAGAACGATCAATCCCCCGGTACTTGCCACTTCACTATACTACATCGGTCAGGTACACTGCCTGGTGGGGATTGCAAGCCTCTTGAGATCCCTCAAGAGGTAAAACCTGTTGTAAGGTCGCAAAACCACGCATCACCAACTTGCTCTTACTATTCAAATGTCAGTGAATGTTGGAATTTTAGAATGTATTTACTGACATTACAAGACTTTGGAGCCATGTGAAATTAGAAGAAGCAAAATGAGAATTGTTTTCTTAATATATATGTCGACTAGTGAGTTTTGATGTACACAAATTGGAATTTTTGTGAAATCTTGATATCTTTGATGTTAAATACTCTTAACATCTCATAAATGATCAAACATAATCATTAGAATGGAATTAGAACAAACCCGGTTCAAAACGGTTCATTTTGTGAAAAATATGTAGTTGTCGATTTTGTGTAAAATGGACAAACACTTTGGCTTTCGAAAACGTATCAAACGTTCTTATCACGAGCTAATATTTCGCATCCTAGTTCCTTGGTGGGAGGACAATTAGGAGGCACAAACATATATACAAGTCGTGTTTAAAATTAGAAAGAACATGAGGCGTTTTGGTGTGCATCTGCTCGATCCAAAAACTGGAATTAAAAGGAAAATTGGGCTTTTGATGTGGGCTGATGAATAGTGGCGAGAAGAAGGATTGGGCTGGAGTTATAACCTTGGCCCGTGTAGTATTTAAAGGTGTATAATTAAGTTTTTGTAATACGCGTTGAGCTCGTTCCGTCATTTGGTGAATTATGCGATAACGTCTTCGCGTTAAAATAATATAATAAAGAAAATTTTAAATTTTCCCGTAAAAACGGTGATTGAAAATAATGACGGAGATTAATATATAATTAACCGTTGTTAATTATA
Source organism: Artemisia tridentata subsp. tridentata (assembly GCA_021014915.2). Classification (NCBI taxonomy): domain Eukaryota; kingdom Viridiplantae; phylum Streptophyta; class Magnoliopsida; order Asterales; family Asteraceae; genus Artemisia; species Artemisia tridentata. The sequence goes on from CP139503.1 coordinate 40,392,680, forward strand.
GAGAATTTTTGCAGTGTATTACATCATATATCATGAGACCTATTTTAAACATCACCTTAACACATATTCACACACATGTTTCCAGCCCTTGATGATCACACACACACGTTATACACACAACATAAGGTAACGAGCCAAGAAGTCACATAAAATAACATCAAACCAAGCCCTAATCCTACATATTTATTGAGTACGCCTCATCAATAAATACCTAAGGTTTATTCCAGGTTTTTAGGTCACGTATTAATGAGTATGTTAGGGTTAAATTACCAGGTTTAGGGCCTATATTCAGATCTGATTCGAATGGCCACAACAGATGCAAAAGTCGACATGTAGGTTTAACAATTTCATGATTTTATGTGGCGAGTATATATGTATTTGTATCACAGATTTAACGTGACCATCATTTAGTATTTAGACAAGATGCTTAGGGTCGTATACCATGTTTTACTTCTGATTCATATGATATAAAAGGTGTCGAATGGGCTGAAACAGAAAAAGGGAAGTGAGGATTACCTATATATCGACTGAACAGAAACCAAATGGGAAGGAAACTAGGGCTCGTATTCAAAGGGAAATCACCAACGACTCGTACTCTTCTTGGCACCCAAAACCTGCTCGTTCTCTTCTTCTTTCTTAGCAGCAATGGTAATTGTGTGTGTTTTCTTCTTGGCACCCAAAACCTGCCGAATATAGGGGATAATGGGGTGACTAGTTCTCTTCTCAAATTGCATTTCAAAAAAATCTGTATTATCACTATTACTTAATTTGTGCGTCACATTAAAAAAAAAAAAAAAAAAAAAAAAAAAAAAAAAAAAAAAAAAAAAAGGTCTAGGTTTAGTGTGACTTATATAACGTGTCATATATACATATGCATGTATCTTGAGTCGATATTGTGTACGAATCAAAATAAACTCGGCCCTAGAAGACTTGTGTAATGTGTGATAAAACCAAAAGAGCATAAGTGTGTCAAATTTTATTTAGTACTTAGGTTATAGAATTTCATCTTTGTAGCTTTTAATCACCACGTATAGTCCAACTTTAATTTGTAAAAGTATTTCGAATGTTCAAAAATCTTATAACTTATTCGTTTTAAACGTTCAAAGGTTATTCGGATTTTAGGTCGTTATACATACATCACCTTTATACAACCAAAACTGTAAACCCTAATATCATTCGCAAAAGACATTTTTTTTTTATCATATATTTTTTGTGTGTGTTACAAGTGTTTATATAATTCTAGTTGTATTCTTGACTTTCTGTGAGCACTCACCTAATCTATTTGTAGAACTTTAGTACTCCTATTGTATCTTAATATTGTCGTTGTTAACTTGATATTACACCTTCCACTTTTGGGCAAAAGTCATTACGTGTTGGTTACTTGATCATATGCAATTGTAAATGAATATTATGGGTTATCTTAGTTTGTAACCAGTTGCTGTAAATGGAGTCATGGTCTTTGTAATCAAAATAATATATATTTGTTATATTTAATCTTTGTAAATTAGTCGAATCTTAAGGGAAAGTAATAACAAAAAGGGTGTAATAGAAATTTTAGATTACAATATTTATTATAATGTATTTTTGGGTTTAAAAAAAACATCAAATAATGATTTGGATATATATGACAAATGTAATGTTTATGAAGGATATATACACAATTATTAGTTTAGCTTAGATATATACACAATTATAGGTCTTGGAAGGATATATACGCAATTCCTCCAATTAAAGAAACTCGTTTTCATCATTTTTTTAAAAATTAAATATCTCACAAACCGTCAATCGTTAACCAAAACGAATCATACAATCGTGACGAAAATTAAATCATATTTCTATAGAGGGGCAGTTATTTTCGACGAACCTTTTTTACAATTTTTGTTGCAGTTACGTCTGCAAAAATCACATGTGATTTATGAAATATGTGATTTGTGATAGAAATCACATGTGATTTTTCCTGATATAACTGGAAAAAAAATCGAAAAAAAAAGTTCGTCGAAAGTATATCGAAGTGCCGTCTACTGAAAGATAAAAAAATACTCGTAGCTATGGTGTAATTTTTTTATTTAACGATTTACCGTTTGAAAGATATTTTATTTTTAAAAGAGATAGAAAGCTTTATTTACTTATTTATTTATTTATTTATTTATTTATTTATTATTTTTTTATTTTTTATGAAAAAATGAGTGACTAGTATTGATTTATTGGGTTTTTAGATAATTTTGAATCTATATTGATCTCAACTCCAAGGTTTTTATTAGTCTAAATTTGGATTTGCTATTGTCATTATTTCAGTTTGTAATATAGCTATTTTGTTGTTTTGATTTAGTAATTTAATATTATTATTCAGTTTAATTATATTAAGTGTTGGTTCAAATTTTAATCGGTTATAATCACAATATTATGATTCAATATTATGGAGGATTACCCAAAACAGCAATCAGTTTATGGACAAAATCTGAATGATCGATATTTAATAAAAAGAAGAAAAAACATGTTTCTTGATTATAACCACAACAATGATTCACTCATTTATATATGTCGACCCAATAAATTTTACAGGAATTTCTAATGTATGTATATATTTTTTGAATAACAACTAAGTATCTCATAATATTTATACAACAAACCTATCTCACATGTTTTAAGCTGACTTGAATCAACAAAAAACGCCAATTCACCTTTTTCGGAAAAATAACTTTACTTGAGTTTGTGTGACGGCAAACTTATGACTCATGGCGAGTTGGCGACCCGTAAGAAAATATTTGATTGTTTTCATTTAATATTAGAGCATGACCAATTCATAGCTAGACCCATTACAATCTCCTTGATGGACTTAGCAATTCAATCTACACAGCCCAAATACTTGGCCTCAACTTCGTTTCCCTAACGTGTCTTGTGCCTGCGTGACGGTCCAACTATATAACTTACATATTGCAAATCGTACCTTTCACGATTCCATTTCAGTTAGAAATCAAACCCTAGGCAGCAGCCATCACCCAAAACAAATGTCAGACAATATACCTTTCGAAATCCAAGCGGAAATTATCAAAAGGCTTCCTGCTAAACCATTTATTCAATGCAAATCCCTCTCAAAATCATGGAAGTCTCTCATCGAAAGCTCCGAGTTTATTGCTGATTACAATAACTGCAATGCTAAGCGGCAGTGTTTGCTTGTAAGGTGGTACGACGCTGAGCAATACACTCATCTACCAGACCCGAACTATGATTCTATTGTTGATGATGACTCTTTCCCTAGACACAAGTTTTCTACGACTTTTCCCAGCTACATGCCGTACTTTCTTGTTGATCGACTAAGACTAGTTGGTAGCTCTCAAGGTTTGTTTTGCTTGTTTGGTGATTATCGTGACAAAGATGATATGTATAGGGAGATAGCTTTCATCTGGAATCCATCCATTAAAAAAACAATTTCTATTAATATTCCTGTGTGTCATGAGATGTATTTAAATATTCTTGGTTTTGGGGTTTCTCCCAACACAAGTGACCCTATGCTTGTGAAGTTTGATAATATTGATATTTTTGATATTATTCCTTGGAATGTTGAAAATTTTTAAATTAAGCTCTGGAGTTTGGGATCGTCCGCGTGGTAAAACACCACGTAAATCAATTGACTACAGATGGTTTACGTCCATAGCTATAGATAGCTTCATTTATTTTATGTGTGATGAAGATGAAGGGCGTATTAATCTGATTGTTTCGTTTGACATGACAAGTGAAGAGTTTACAGAAATAAACCTTCCAAATAATTTAGCACACCGGAATTTTACAAGTGTGTCCATCTCTAAGCTAAAGGAGTCTCTTGTTGTCCTTGAATATGATAATGAGGGGGAGAAACCTGTATGCGCTGTATGGGCGATGAAGCATGGTGTTCCAAACTTGTTTACGAAGCTATTCACCATTAACACACCAGATTCGTTAATAAATAAAGTTCTTGAATTTACAAAGAATGGCGAACCTATAATGGAAAGGAAGGTACATGAGGATGGAGAACCTGCTGCACTTGTAGTCTATGAACAAAGCTCAGATTATGTCAAAGATCTTGGGATTTATGGAGAAACTGCTTCATTCTTCGTGAGCACGTATAGGGAAACTTTACTTCTGCTTGATCATTCGGATTAGGTAATTAAGTTCAACAAAATTAATGCATATAGGGTTGGTACTTGTCTTAGCAGCAGATTCAAATTTTATAAGTTTAATTAATGGGAACTGCTGACAACAAAAACATGCTATATGTAATGGACTTCTTTTGTTAGTTTAAAAAAATCATAATTGAATAATACCCTTTTCTTCAAAGTGTCTGTTAAATACCGTTTTTGTTTCCTTTCTTCGCCGAAACTTGAACCCTGAGTATGTTTGGTAGAAGTTTATTGAATTCTTTTGGCATGCTTATTTTTATGTGCTTATCTCATTACCAGCTGTTCATTTTCTGCATAATACATTCAATTATAACATTCATACAATGATTTTGCTAATACCAATATTTACATGGACTCATCAAAAATTGAAATGTTCTTTTAGGAAAGATTGCTATGCTCATGACTCCGCTGCTTTCTTCCCATTGCACATCCAGTTAGCCATATCTCCCCTAATTTTGATAACATCAAATATCATGATAAATCGTTAAACAAAATATCCTCTTTTTTGTAGACCGGTATGCTGTTAAGAAATACAATATATTGATGAACAAAAGGAAGAAACTTTTCTTTGACCAATGCATCGAATTAACTAAGATAAGTTACGTTGAATGAGCTAATTGTACTACGTAATACTTTAAAATTTATAGATTGTCTATTATGTTTCTAAAAAGATAAAGGGTATGATGCTTATACACCTTGTGATCTTAGCTAGAGGTAGAAATTTGAGACCCGTTGGTTAAACCTATTTAGACCCATGCTTCTAAAAGACCCATCTAGACCCGGACACATATAGACCCAAACCCATCTAGACCCGTGACCCAAACCCGACCCGACCCACCTATTTTGCCACCTTTAATCTTAGCCAAAATTTAAGCTCATTTATTTCTTTTTATCTACTTGAAAATGTAAAAGCATATCTTAATGATATGTTAGACCCATAAAAGGTTTTCACTGTGACTTCACACAAGTCTCAACTTGATCATAATAGATATCGCATGCGTACATAACTGTTACGTAGTAGTTTCTATTGAGAGGTAGGGACTTGCTTTTTTTTATTTATTTATTTATTTTTTTTTTTATTACATTTCATTCCAACAACTGAGATAAGTTTTTGTTATATACTTCTCAATTTGAACAATATTTTATGTGGAAATCAAGTGTTTAACCAAACGCCTAAATAAAATTTTGTTATCATAAACATAAAATGATCTCTTATTTACTTCTTAGATGATTACAAAATGCTATTCTACATGGTACTTGTTCATCTCATTATATAAGGAAAATTACTCTTGTTGTATTCTTAAATGTTTAATTGTCTCAAATTGCTTGGAAGAACTCAAACAGAACTTTTAAATGTAACTAGATGTGTTTTAGGATCAATGTACTATTTTTCTTTTAGAGAACCTGTTCAGAAAACTGGGAGAAATATAATTTTGATGCCGGGTACTACAGTACTACTAAGGTTTCTATAGTAAGACTGGGTTACAGTCATGGATATTTTTTAATTGGTCCAAACTTTATATACTTACGACACCATTTTGATTTTTAATTTTTTCGCTAGAAACAATTCACAATGTAATTGAATACAAATGATGAAAAATCGTATAAATCCCAAAAAGTACACCACAAAGCTGTCAAGAAAATGGCCTTCCCAAAACATACCCTTTCACGCCTGTTGAGATACGACCACCCCCAGATCTTCCCTTCCTCACTTTCCTCGCCCCTTATAAAAGAACCCTGGATATTCAAACCATAAGCATCCACCAAAAACAAAATCTAAATTTAGACAACCAAAATCTTTATAAAAATCATCAAGAAGTTTCCCTTCCGATCTCTAATTCAATTCAGATTTATTTCTAAAGCATTAAAGTATTTCATCGATAGCTCTAAGACTATTTCGGATTACAGTGGCCGCCACACAGAGCCGCAACATTTTATTGCAAGGTACGCCGATTCACTAAATTTTGAGCAAAAATATGTTTCCATTGTTGATGATGGAAGGTTAATTCCCTATAGATGTTTACTTTAACTATTCTAAATTCCGTTATCTGCTTAAGGAACAATTGTAATTGGTTGCTCTCAAAGATGGTTTGCTTTAATTTAACGGTTTTGACATATTACCCAACCCGCGGAATACACCATGATTGCACAATAAATTGCACTACCAGGCCTTCGATGATGATCAAAGGATTTATGGGGTGTTGAAGTTGCGCCAAGCTTGTTCTTAACCTGAAATAAAAAATACTAAAACACTACGTTAAGTGATTGCGCAGGGGTTGAACCCTGCCAACCACCTCCGGCGTGCGAGTAAGTATGTGTTATGGTAAGTTTGTAGTAAGTTGAGAGAGTTAAGTTGTTGTTCAGTTAACATTACCATGATTTTGGCCCGTCTAAGCTATTTATAGGGGAGAAATAGGCCTTAGAGGGCAGTTGCACTTGATTCGGAGATCATGGGGGCGTCCCATGATTTGTGGTAACCGCACGGGCTTTGTGGCCCACGATCTCTACTTTGGCGGAAAAGCCTAAAAGAAGAGGAGACGCGGGTATGACAAGGTCAAGGTAGCTCTCCATTGTAGTTCCTTCGTAGGAGATACCCCGAAAGGCTTAAGGCTTCGATTGGCGGATTCCCACATGGTAACCACTTCATAGATGAATGGTTTTACGCCAATGAAACGTGTTAAGAGATTTACCTGAGCCTTCGAGGAGAAGGGCTTCGTACAGGTTCGAAGGGGAGTCCTTCGACCCGTTCGGAGGGTACATCATCAAGCCCCCCAGTCGAAAGTGATATATACGTACAATATTATATTGCTTTTTACTCAAAATCAGCATGCTACACCATATCTCTTGCGTCACAAATTCAGACGAAAAGAAGATATGTTCTTAAAAAACTATGCAATAAATGCGGCTAATAAATGTCCAACTACCATAGCCTAGGCTGCAATAGCTAGGATTTCGCTAACCACAAACAGCTTTCAAATTTTAAAAATCGATTTGGAGTCCGTGTATAACTCGAATTATGATTGCACGTGTATGGCTAGGATTAAAACTACCAAAGATATACATAAACCCTTCATAATCCCAACCTGATCATACTTTTTCGTTGCGCCCCACAATACACATACACAATACTGTGCTTTGTGCTTCTTCTGAGTTTTAAGGTAATTCTCCTCCCAATTCTCATTGTTTCTAATACAAGATGAGTATGGCAGCGAAAAGAATCATTAGGCAACAAAAGTGTACCCTGTCAGAACAGGCTTTGACAGAATTTCTTGGGAAATACGCCATACCCAAGGAGTTTAAAGTGATACTTCCAAACGAAAACCAAAATATTTTTGACGCTCCAGTTGGATATGTTGGGCTTTATGTTCATGCATTTATAGAATCCAACTTTAGGATTCCCATTCATCCCTTAATCTTAGAGTTTTTACAGTATTATCAAGTACATATTTCCAGGTTGAATCCCTTTGGTTTAGCCAAGTTGACCACCTAAATTGTTTTATGCAAAGCTTATAGTTATGAGCCAACGCTTAATGTGCTTAGAGGCTTTATTAACCTTTGCCCTGGTGGTGATTGGTTAACCTAGGCTAAAAGAAGTGAGCCTGATGTGCCTTGCTTAGTAACTAAACCTTTTGCCAATATAAGAAAATGGAAAGGTTTGTTTTTCTATGTACAAAATACAATCATACCTCCCGAATACCCAGCTTTGTTGGATAAAGCATTTCGGTTTGACGAGAAACGCTTTGATGATCCTTTGCCGCACTTCATAAGAAGTAATCCCCTTTACCAACTCCTTGCACGCCATCCATTTGATGTTCAAACATTTCCTGAGCCGGTATTGTATATGGCGGGCATTATTGATCATTGGGAAGGCTCTCCGTCGAAACCTGAGATAATGTGTGAAGGGAAAAGTATGTATATACCCATTCAAATAAAGTAAAATAACTTATCTGCTGATATTTATCTCTTTCCTTTTTCTGTTGCAGGAATGGCATTCAGGAATTTCGTTGTAGCTCGTGGTACCATAGAGGTTAGTTTCATCCCCCAAGATCCAAAGAATGCGAGCTACGGAGTGGGCTCTCCATCAACATCAGTCAACAATGAAGAGACTCCGCACTTTGTGGAAAATGTAGCAGATTCTGATGATCCCCTTATCAAGGAATTTCAAGCGAGGCTCGCACGGTCCTCCTGCATGTCGGACAAGAGAAAAAGTAAGAAAGGAAGAGTTGCGATGTCTGTGAAAACTCCTCCGAAAAGGAAATTATCTCTTCCAACCCCTTCGACAAGAACTGTGAAACCCAAAGGCTCCCATGCCAAAACCTTCGTACCTACAACCCTAAAGATTCCCGAAGATGAAACTCCAAGTAAGTGGAAACCTTTCATGCATAATAAAGACCATTCTTCAGACAGTTGACTGTTCTATCTCTCGCAGGTTTGCCTGATACTAAGGAGCTTCCGAGTGCTCTTGCGTGTCACCAATTGGTTGGTAAGATGACACCTCCCAGCTGGAAAGGGATTTTGGACAATATGTCAATGGAGGAGCTTTGTAACTTTCACTCCAAGAGTTATGCTAGACAGGCTGTTTTGGATAATCATCTTAATTCTCGAACAAGGGAACTGGTTCAAACGGTGGTGGCTGTGAGAGGGAAAATGGATGCCATCTTAGCCAAAGAAAAAGAAAGGGATAATAAGTATGATGAATTAGAGGCCAAGTGCAAAGAAGTAATGGAGAACTTTGAGAAGAATCCTGTCGTCCAAGACATGCGAGCAAAAATAAATAGCCTCGAAGGACAATTGAAGGAATCCCAAGCAGAATGCGGCAGGTTGAAGGTTGAGGAGGCTAAATTATCCGGTTATAGAGCACAAATTACTGTGCTCGAGTCCAAATGTACAGGTCTAGAAATTGAAATTACCAGGTTGGTTGAGCAGGAGAGCAAGCTTTGCGAGGAGATTGATGGACTTAAATTCCAATGTAGGAACTTGAAGGAGGACCGAGCTAAGGTGGTTTCGAAGTTCGTTCCTCACATTGCAATGGAATTGTACCATAGTGATGAGGTGGGAGAGGTTATTGGGAGGCTGGTGAACGCGGCCATTTTTTATGGTACGTATACGACATTGGAAGAAATTGCCCAAACAGGGAAACCTGTGGTCTTGTCGAAGATACCTTACTATCGCCCAAATTCTGAGCGAGAATATAATGATGTTGGCAATGCGTTCACTCTAGCAGAGTACCCTTTTCTCGTCGAAGCAACCAAAGACCCTTCAGCATCAGTAGAAGATCTCCTGGCAAAGAAACCGAGGAAGGTTCAGCCCCCCTCTCCAACCTAAAAGACTGCATCCATGAGGCCTCCGTCTCCATCAAAGAACCCTAACTTCTTAAAAAATGCATGAGGGCTGCCATGTTGGTAGTTATTTAGTCTTGAGGGTAGCATGTACACTCTTAAAAAATGTCCCATTAGGCCTTTGCCTGCATGTTTGAACAATTTGTCTTTGCCTTATGCTGGGCTTCGACCCATGCTTAGAACAATTGCTTTAACATTTTTTGATGGCTTTGACCATGCTTGGTCTTATTAATACCATTTAGGGGACAATGTCCCTCTTTGAATGTCATGCTTTTCTTCTCTTACGCTTACATTAAACGTACACATACAACCTAAGGTTATAACCTTATTGTGTGTATTTTGGACCAAGATTTTTAGCAATCGTATAATTTGACTGCGACAGAGGGTCGCGACCCACTCCGTCTTTATCCTTAAGTTGCAAAGGGCTTAGAATACCCTAAGACTATATAGGAAAGTTAATGTGAATTGTAGTGGATGTTATTTGTATACAAGACATGTGTCTTGCTTCATCCTTTGACATTGAAACTTGTAAAGTACTTGGCTGAACAAATATTTGTTGTAAATAACGAAACAAGAGATTTGAGGGAAATGCATTATATCATTAAGTGGGTAGGGAGGATTACATCATTTTAAGAAATGAACACTAAGACACCTACCATTAATGCTTGTTTCCCCGAGTGAGAAGAATGCGTTACATGAATTTCAAAAAACAAACTGAGTGCTTTTGATAATAGTAAGTCTTATATGTAAAACTTACGAAGATTGGTACCATTCCAAGTCCTATCCATGACCTCTCCCTTAAGCGTTGCGAGCTTGTAGGCTCCATTGCCGTAGGCTTCTGATATGACGTAGGGTCTTTCCCATGTGGGCCCTAGCTTTCCTTCGTATTCGGCCTTGCTTGCGCTGTTTAACCGAAGGACATATTCACCTGGCTTGAATGTTGAGGGTCGAACTCGGTTGTTGTAGTACTTTTCAAACTTCTGTTTGTAGATAGCCTCTCTGATTGAGGCTATTTCTCTTCTTTCTTCAAGAAGATCGAGGTTTTCTCGAAGCCTTTCTTCATTTGTCTTCTCTTCAAAGTTCACAATGCGTTCTGTGTCGATGCTTATTTCAGAGGGTATAACAGCCTCCGTTCCATAAGTAAGGCTAAAAGGAGTTTCCCCATGACTTGACTTGGGGTGTGTCCTATGTGCCCACAGAACCTGGGGTAGTTCGTCTACCCACCCATGATGGCTTCTTCCCAACCTCTTCTCAATTCCATTGATAATGTCCCTATTTGTGACTTCCACTTGTCCGTTGCCTTGAGGATGGTATACGGAAGTGAAGGACTGTTTGATCTTTAGGCCTTCGCAGAAGGTTGGGAACACCCCTTGTGCGAACTGTTTTCCATTGTCGGAGATGATAATCTGAGGGAAACCAAAACGACAGATTATGTGTTCCTATACAAATTTTTCCATATGCCTTCCTGTTACTAATGCCAAAGGCTTTGCTTCAACCCATTTGGTAAAGTAATCTATGGCTACGACCAAGAACTTTACCCCTCCTGGAGCTACCGGTAGGGGTCCGACTATATCGAATCCCCATTGACAGAAAGGCCATGCTGAGGTGACAGAGGTCATGTCTTGCTTAGGCATTCTTGGGACTTTGGAGTGGATCTGACATGTTTCGCACTTTTGTATTATCTCTATTGCGTCCCTATGCATGGACGACCAATAATACCCAAGCTTCATTACTTTCGAAACAACAGAGCGAGGGCCTGCGTTCAATCCGCAAGATCCCTCTTGAACTTCAGAGATGATGTTCGAAGCTTGTTTCGGTCCCACACAACGAAGCCATGGAGATAAGAAGGATCTCCTGTAGAGATTATCCCCAATAAGCCTATATTGAGGAGCCTTGACCCTGACTTTTCGCGCAAGTTTAGGATCTTCTAGAAGAATACCACTGATTAACTACTGATTCGATGGAATCAACACGTATTTTTCTCCAAGGATTTACAAAGGAAATATGTAAACCCGAGTCGTTATCCCCAACGAAGGATTGAATGGAATTTCGTGATTCGAGTCGTGAGACGTGTTTGAATAGTGAAAACAAAGAGATTTTGGATTTTTACGCTAAGTTTGATGAACATAAATTAAAAATGACTTAATAAAGAGGGAAAACGATAATCTAAAGAACGTATATTTAAAAACGTAAAGAAAACTTAAAACGCGCAAAACCCGGGCTAATCCCGAGCCCAAAATGTGAACTCTAAGAAATATTAACTCTATGGGTACAAATCTATTTTTCCTAAGTTCTAATTAATAAAATAAAATTTTTAGAAAAAATAATTATATTTTTTTGACTTTTATATAACTAAATATGAATTAAAAAGAAAAATGAATTAAAAATACTAAATGGAAATGGAAAAATATGAAAAATTACAGAAAAGTGATTAATGATAATCAGAACCTAAGAAAAATAAAATGGGGTTGACTGCTTATTCGGATAAGCAGTAAATTAGCTAAAAGGTTAAATAAGCTTAATATGAAAAGATAGGTTAAATAAAAAAGGGTGCAAAGATTTATTTGAAAAAGACCCTAGGGTGACTGGTTTGTGTGTTGTGTAGTTATCTGAGTGACCAGGGTTCGAACCCTGGTTTGGTGTTTTTGCTAACTATTTTTTTTTCTTTTAAAAACTTGAAAAGCTAATAAAAATAAGCAACTTTTGAAAAGGAACCTAATTTTAAAACTACCAATAAGCTGAGAAACAGCTTATTAAAACAAACAGTTGGCTTTTTAAAGAAGAAAAATGAAAATTTTCACTAGAAAGCAAAATAAGCTGAGAAAAGCTATAAGGGTACTACAATAAGCTGAGTAACAATCAATAAGCTGAAAGGAAACTAATAAGCACTAAAGTCTGCTGATATATCTAGGGTGCAGGGGAAAATGGTGACTTTTCAAGCTACTGAAAAGCTCTTAAAAGCTAATTCTAAAAAATCATAAAAAATGGGAATGACTAGGTGACCAAGCCTGCTAAAACTAATGTGGACTGATTCTTAGCTAATTAGAACCAAGGCCTAAAGGGACTTAACTACTATTAACTTAGACTATAATGAACTATAATGATACCAAAAATAAAGGCTTAAAAGGGCTTATTCTAATATAAGCTTATAAGAACAGTAAATAGTCTAAAATTACACTAACCTATTTAAATCCTCAAAAACTTTAAAAACAGGCCAATTACTCCTACTAACAACTTACAGAGACTAAATTAATCATAACCAAACTTGACAAAAGGGAAAATGAACAGTGAGTCACCATTTCCACCCGTTTTACCCATTAACCCAAACATCCCTTATGTTGACTGTTTTGGATGTATCCACTAAAAACAACCTATTGAAGCTAAAGTAATGAAGACACAGTACATATAAGCTAAATTATGACAAAATAAGCAATCCTCAACTAATGATAGGAAGTAAATAAGCTATAATCTACTTGTGCTTTTTATTTTTGGCTTATTTTAAGCTTTTAAAGGCAAAAAATGAAAATTAAACTTAGGCTAGGTGAAAACTGATTTTAAATGAATCTATTAAGCATAAATAAGCTGATGAAGGGAAAATAAGCAGAAAATAAGTACTTTGACTTACCTTGACTATTGTTTGACTTTTGTTGACCAAATGACATTTAGGCTGAATTGATCCAACTAATTTCAATAAAGGCTAAAATAAGCTCAGTTGAGCTTAATGAAACAGTAAGGAGAGCTTGTGATTTCTTTTAACAACTAACAAATTGGATTCGATTAATAGTAAACAGTAGAAATTTGGAATTTCATTAAACTATGAATTTAAAACAATGCTTGATAAATTACAAACCAATAAGCTTAAATTAACTTGAATTAGAGTTAAGAACTGAATTTAAAACTGATTACATACTACAACAATTAAAACGACCATTAAAATTATTCTACTCCTAGTTATCCTCTTCTGTGTGTGATTGAATGAGTTTTATATCACTCAAAAGGCTTCCCACGTGTCTCTGAGCAAATCCCACCCGTTGGAATGGCTTGAATCAATCTCAGTCGTCCTTTTCATTTTTGGCGGGAAAGTTAGCTAAGTGGATTTCCAGCGTGGAAATGTGGTATCACGTGAAGAAGTTGACTTTGAGCTATAGGAGGGGAGAAGGTGGCTATGGCAGAGGAGACAAGGATGTTGGGGGGACATGGTGTCTGGTTCTTGGAGCAGAAAGGTATGGGGAAATGGTAGTTTTGGGGAAAGGAGGGAAAAGGTAAAAAAAAGATGGGAGGTTGACTTTTTGACCCTGGTTTAGCTAAAACGTGGGGTTGGGTTGGATGGGTTTATGATTGGGCTGGGTGAGAGTTGGGGTTTTAGGATTTATTAAAAAGGGTAGTGGATTTAGGATAAGGTTTTGGAATTAGTTAAGTTTAGGGACCACTTTTGCCAAATTCTGAAAGTTCAAGGACCAAAACTGCCAAATCTGAAAATTATCTCCAAGGACTATTTGTGACACTTTGATATTCTTGGAGGTTGACTTTTGATAACTTGAGCAATATCCTGGTCCAAACTCGTAAATTTCTTCCCCGTCCTCGGCTTTTCACGATTTTCCAATCTTGTGCTCGGTTTTGTCCTTTTTTTGCCCTGTTTTCAATCCTTTTTTTACCTGAAACACATAAAAACACAAACCAAGAATATTTGCAATAATATTTGATCTATTTGGGTGTTTTTGGTCATTTTTGTGTCTTATACGGGCATAAAATGATGAGTAAATAGGCACTCATCAAGTACTCCCTTATTGGAGTCATCCAATTAGGGCCTTCTTCGAGTATGATGTCAGACACTTCGCCTCGTTTGATTGACCTATCAGCCAGTACTTCTACCAAGACCTCCTTTGTTAGGTGAGCAAATGCCATCGAAGCCAATTTGCTTAAGGCATCTGCTTTCTTGTTTTGATTTCTGCGGACATGTGCTATATCATAGGACTCGAACCCTTGAAGGAGTTCTCTAGCTTTTTCCAAATACTGTTTGATAGTGGGCTGCCTTGCTTCGTAGGAGCCTTTGATTTGGTTAGCGACTAGCTGCAAGTCCACAAAAATGGAGAGGTTTCGAACCTCCATGTCCTTTGCAAGTCGAAGACCGGCTAACAAAGCTTCATACTCAGCTTCATTGTTGGTAGCTTCGAACTCAAAACGTAATGCATAAGTGTACTCCTTTCCTTCCGGACTGACCAGCATTAGACCTGCTCCCGAACCATCAGAACTTGAGGCTCCTTCTGTGTATAATTTCCACCCCTCCCTCGTCGTAGGGGGCTTTTCCTTAGGGATTTCTTTGTCTTGACTAGGTCCGGAAGGTGTTTCAGCGAGAAAGTCTACAAGTATCTGACCTTTTACGGAGTTTCGACCCTTGTACTCTATCTCATGTTCTCCCAATTCGATAGCCCATTTAGCTACTCTACCTGATTTCTCAGGCTTCGATAGTATCTGCTTAATTGGCTTGTCAATCAATACCGTGATGGGATGAGCTTAAAAGTACCTTCGAAGGCGTCTTGCAGCATAAACCAAGGCTAGGATCAGCTTTTCCAACTCCAGATAGTTTAATTCAGCCCCTTGCAAGACCCTACTAACGAAGTAGATTGGGATTTGTTTCTTTTCCCTTTCGGCTAAAAGAACAGCACTGATGCTTTCGAAGGATGCCGCAATGTACATGAACAACACTTCGCCTTTGATTGGGGCTGTAAGTGTTGGCAGGATTTCCATGAAATCTTTTAGTTTTTGGAAAGCGGCTTCTGCATCACAACTCCATTGGAACGTCTTTTTATCTGTACACCCCTTGAGTGTCTTGAAAAATGGTAAAGACCGATCTGCGCCTTTCGATAGGAACCTGCTAAGTGATGCGAGCTTCCCATTTAGGCTTTGTACTTCTTTCAATGGCTTTGGAGCTTGTAGATCAGTGGTGGCTTTGACTTTCGAAGGGTTAGCTTTGATCCCTTGCTTCGTAATCAGATGCCCCAAGAATTTTCCTTCTTCTACGCCAAAAGAACACTTCTTTGGGTTAAGCTTCATGTTGATTGCCCACAATTGATCGAAGGTCTCCTGAATTTCGGAGAGTAGGTCCTCTTCGGTTCTGCTCTTGATTACCATGTCGTCAACATAGGCTTCCAAGTTTCTTCCTATCTGTTTGTGGAAGGCTTTGTCTACCAATCGCTGGTAGGTAGCCCCTGCGTTCTTCAGACCGAAGGGCATTTCTTGTAGCTATAGACACCCTTTCCTATATAAAAGGCCGTCTTCTCCTCATCTTCCTCCGCCATTTGTATTTGGTGATACCCTTTGTAGGCATCCAGAAAACATTTCAAACGGAACCCCGAGAGGGATTCGACCTTCCAATCAATTTTCGGTAGAGGGTAGCAGTCCTTCGGGCAAGCTTTTCTGATGTCGGTGAAATCAACACACATTCGCCACCCTCCATCACTCTTATTTACCATAACTGGATTAGCTACCCAGGTTTGGTATTTTACTTCTCTTAGAATTCCTGCTCGTACATGTTCATCCACCTCTTTGCAAGCGACTGCGTTCCTTTCAGGTGCCAGGCTTCGTCGCTTCTGCTTAATTGGTTCTATATGCTTGAACTCATTAAGCTTATGCTCTGTACCGAAGGGCTTGCCATCAATCATAAGAGTCCAAGGAACCCCTGTCATGTCTGAGTACGTCCATGCGAAAACATCTTTGTTGGCTTGAGTAGCTTCTCCAATTCTGCCTTGAAGTTGGCAGGGAGTTGCTTTCCGATTACCACCGTTTGCTCTGGATAGAGCTCATTTACCACAATACGTTCTTCGGCATCTGTACAACTTAGAATGGCCTTTGGAGGCTCCTCTGGACTTTCCTTGATCTTTTTACCAATGTCTCCTGTCTTCCCCTGACTGTAGCTAGAAAATATGGTTCCTATCCCATAAGGTGTATGGAATTTAACCGCTGCATATATGGTGGAGACTACAATACCCATCTTTTGCATGGCGGTCCTTCCTATCAACAGATTATAAGGAGATTCAGACCTTACAATAGCAAATGTGAGGGTTTCTGTCCTTGCGAGCTTGCCTTCTCCAATTGTTATATCCAAAGGTACTTCTCCCAGGGGCCAAGAATGCTCTCCGGAGAACCCTATCAAAGGTATCTTCGAATCAACCCGTTGCGATCTGATCGAAGGCTTGAGTTTGAGAAAACAATGCTCATATATGATTTCGCAGGAGCTTCCGCAGTCCATATAGGCTCTGTTCACTTCTCGGTTGGAGATTAGGACTTTCATGACCACCGGATCATTTGAATGGACTTGGCCTATAAGAGGAGGAAATGTTACCTCCCCTACTTCGTTTACCTCCTTCTCCGTTACCTTTCTTTTTAAGCTGGCTTCGTCCCAACGAACCATGAGTATTGGGGCTTCGAGAGGAGTAGTATCTTTAGCCAATTGAGTGTCAGACATTTTTTCCTTTCCCTTCTTTATACCCTTCACCAAATCTGCCAATTGTCCGGACTTTACAGCTTCTTCAATCTGCTTCTTTAGCTCCCTGCAACTGTTTGTATCATGACCGTAATCTTCATGAAAATGACAATACTTGCTTGTATCCCTGTGTTTACCCTTGCTTGTCATGCGAGTGGGTGTTTCGAAGGCCTTAGCAGCCCTCTCCGTAGCAAGTATTTCTTTTGGAGACTTGGTTAAGCTGCTCAGTAGACCGTGGTTAGGACCTTTGTACAGAGAAAACTTGTCTCTGTTTTTGTTCTTGTTCTTTGATCCTTCCCACACATAATGCTTTGAGAACTTGTTGCTGCTGTCTCTGTCGATGGGAGCACCGTTAGTAGACACTTCCTTTGCTTCGATCCAAGTATATGTCTTTTCCATTAACCCTTTGTAAGTAGTCGGAAGGTCAGTGGATAAGAATTCCACCAAGCTCCGATTTCGAAGACCATGTACGAAACCCGAAATGCGCTGATCTTCATGAAGAACCAAAATCTGCAATGTTTCATTGGTGTACCTAGTAACGAAGGCCCTTGTGCTTTCGTTTTCCTTTTGTTTAATGTTGTGCACCGTCAAATGGGTCCTTGTAAACTTCTTTTGCTGACTGAAGTGTGACCGGAACTTAGCCTTGAGATCATCAAGATTGACAATGCTGCCAGGATTTTGCCCATTCCACCAAATACGGGCAGAATCCCGCAAGGTATAAGTTAACATGTGACAGGCCCCACTTTTGCATCTTAATAGCCCCTTCGAACAAATGTAGGAAATTTTCTGGATCCCCCTTCCCATCGTAAGTCCCAATATGCGAAGGCATTTTCAACCCATCAGGCAATGGGTAGTCTTCTATCCATCTAACGAAGGGTGTAGCCGAACCCATAGGGTCCGAGTATAGACAATTATAGGGTGGTGCATACATAGGAACAATATTATATGGAGTATGGTTTGGGGGCATCCCCATAGGAGCTTGGCTAGGGTAGGACTGATAAGGTGTGTTCATGGCGAACGGATAACCGTTTCCCATGGCATACGGAGGGTACGCCATAGGATTCCTGAAGGGTATGCTCCCATAAGGTTGAGGGAGACTTGGGTTATTAGGCGATCCATTTACTGGAGGATATAAACTTTGAGGGTAAGACTGAGTTTGGAACGAGGGGTACATACCATAGGGAGGAAGATTTCCTCCCATATTAATTGTAGGCGGATTGCCTTCTACGCCTGATGCATGAGAAGGTTGCAACGGAACCCCTGCTTCAGTCCTTCCAAGATGAGCTGCTAACAATGGAGGTAGATTCACCCCCGTATCTTCCCTTCGTTGGCTCCTCCCGTTGGAGCCTTCAGTAACCGCCCCTTCTCTCCTTGTCGGAGCCCTCTCCGGGACTCCTTCGAACCCAACGGACCTTCTACCTAGCCCCCGGCTAACTGGTGACCCAATCCTTAGGGACGAGAGCATAGCTCCGTGTGTCGGAGGCCTAGGCTTCATTTCCATCTCTTCGTCATACTCATCACTTGAGTATTCTAATTCCCTTCGCATCTCAGCATTCCTGAATTGCCTTTTGCAAGCCCTTAAGAGAGATTCCAATGCTTCGTGGTTGGCTTCGACAAAGGCTGGGCTAATGATAGGCTCCAGATTGGCTGATGTCGAAGCATGATGGTTATGTGTTATTTCTGGGTGAGAACGTGTTGTGAACGTGGAAGCGGTTATTGGGGGAAGGTTGTTAGAGTCGTTGATTGGTATTGGCGCCAAGGTTGAGAAACCCGGTGGGGAGTATCTTCTCTCCCTTGATCCATGTCGGATATATAGTGAAAGTAGTTGGTTGGTTATAAGCTTGGAAATAACGAGACCAATTGTAGCGGTCCCACGGATGGCGCCACTGATTGCACAATAAATTGCACTACTAGGCCTTCGATGATGATCAAAGGATTTATGGGGTGTTGAAGTTACGCCAAGCTTGTTCTTAACCTGAAATAAGAAATACTAAAAAATTACGTTAAGTGATTGCGCAGGGGTTAGACCCTGCGAACCACCTTCGGTGTGCGAGTAAGTATGTGTTATGGTAAGTTTGTAGTAAGTTGAGAGAGTTAAGATGTTGTTCAGTTAACATTACCATGATTCTGGCCCGTCTAAGCTATTTATAGGGGAGAAATAGGCCTTAGAGGGCGGTTGCACTTGATTCGGAGATCATGGGGGCGTCCCATGATTTGTTGTAACCGTTAGGGCTTTATGGCCCACGATCTCTACTTTGGCAGAAAAGCCTAAAGGAAGAGGAGATGTGGGTATGACCAGGTCAAGGTAGCTCTCCGTTGTAGTTCCTTCGTAGGAGATACCACGAAGGACTTAAGGCTTCGATTGGCGGATTCCCACATGGTAACCACTTCATAGATGAATGGTTTTACGCCAATGAAATGTGTTAAGAGATTAACCTGGGCCTTCGAGGATAAGGGCTTCGTACAGGTTCGAAGGGGAGTCCTTCGACCCGTTCGGAGGGTACATCATCACACCACTAGGCCGCTTCATCATGATGAATCTTGACATGATGATGGCATTTATACTTCTTCTGCCCTTTACCTTTTGCAAAGGCACCCTAACTTGAAAACGTCAAGTTATTATTTGTTTGGGATATGAGGCTACCTAATATGTACATGAATCATTTTTTGTTTTCTAAAATTTGATGCAAAGGAAATGAGTACGTGACCAGCGATTATTACAATTTTAGGCTCAGAAGTCAGAACCAACTTGGTTAATGGTTAAAAACTTACAAATGTATATTCATACACTCAACATCAAAATTTTCAATTTCTAGAGAAATAATCTTATGCTAGATAGTTTATGCATGTCATTTTTCTATATGAAGCAAAAAACATTGTTCGATAGATATCGCTGTAAAGATTGATCTGCTTAACTCTAAATTCTTACACACTTGGTTGACAAACACTGACATGCTTTTTATTCATCTTCCTTTGGTCTTCCAGGCACATTTTTAATGTGTTGGCGAGCAATGCAGGCTTGCTAATGCTTCTAGACAAGGGACCTCAGATGGGGCAATGGAGGTGCCTTTCAAGTAGAGGTGGCAAAATAGGTGGGTCGGGCGGGCACGGGCTACAGTTCAAACGGGCTACGGGCTAAACGGACACGGGCTAAACGGGCGCGGGCTAAATGGGTGCGGGCCAAACGGGCACATGTTATATAAATCGCTTTAGAAAAGACCCAAAATGACGAAATAAATTCCTCAAACGTAACACCTCATTTATGTTTAAAAAATTAAATATATTATATCTATAAGTTTTTCTTTAAAAGCAATTGTAATGTTCTCCAATTGAGAGAAAATATTCGCCCGTTTGTGCCCATTTAGCTTTTAAATGGGCAATATATGCCCATTTCAAGAAAAAGGAGGGGACAAAATGTGCCCAAATCTTTTAAAATTTTGCCCAATTAGCCCATTTTTTTTAGTTTGGGCACAAATTGCCACCTCTACTTTCAAGTACCCAAGTTTGAAATATCAATCTCAAAAGTATTTGTATCCCTCTCCCTACTCGTTTCAGCTATTCCAATTCTTCGATTTCTATATCAGTCTCATATTCTTTTAGAATTTATGATTTTTCAGATTTATACTGAAATATCCTCACGGGAATTGTTTAATTGCACCACTTTGATAGCTTGTGAAGTGTTATTTGTTATTTTCTTGCGAGTGTGGATACAAATGTGGTCCTTGTAAGATTTGATGGACTTTGTGGGTAGCATTATTGTAATATGATTACCTTGCTCATGTATATTGCATGCATTACATAACTACATTTTCAAATATGATTTCTGCAACTTGAACTAATCTGGAATTTATGTTCACCAACGATACTCTTAATATTTGTTTTATTTTTAGTGTTATGATCAAACTAATCTGATAATTTTGTATCCTTTAAGAAGCATCTTTGGTGCTCCATATATTAATGTATCTCTTTTGTTTTTTTGACATACTGGAGAAGTAATTCGGGATGTACATTAGTACATGGGTTGAGGTGAATTACCATTTTCAGTCAATTTGCAAGCCTTTAGCAGCTATTTTATTTTGCTTTGTAGGAGCTCTAATTAGGCTTATGCTCCATTTTGAACGCTAAATCCGCAATCAACTGAATCAAGGTCTCCTCACTTCTATGAGATTGTTGGAACAATCTTATGTTGTTTTTCCTGCCAAATAAAATACATACAATCAAATATGTTTTCCACTAAACTTGAACCTACAACCATTAGCTTGATTGCAGCCCCAATGATACTCAACGAATGTAGGCATTGATGGTGAAAACTCTGTTTTTGTTCTGTTTTTTACATTTCGGATGTTATCGTAACTTTTCTATATAATACAGTGATTGAAACTTCACCCTTCAAAAATAAACCCATTAAAAAAAACCTTTAACAATATAAGCTTTTTCGAAGAACTAACTCGTGACTTCATCCAGACATCGCATAACCCTTACTAACACATTCATTCAGCTATTTTGTTTTGAAGACTACAACTAACGAAATACATCTAAGCTACAAGTGAAGATCTAACCACAATCAAACGACATTTTTATTACAAATACATTTACATGCAACTAGCTAGATGAAAGTGATATATCCTATTTCTACCTTAATTACAGGCCCCTCCTTCATGAGGTAGCATATCACTTTGTATATCCACACCTTGCAATGTGGTCCTCATGTTTTTGATCAATTATAGTCAGAATATATATAACAATCTGAGTGATCAAGCAGAAGTAGTGGTTCCTTGTAAGAGCCCACGAAGAATGAGCCATCTTCACCACAAATCCCAAGACCATTGATTTGTTGTGAGCGGGGTTCGTAAACTTCGAGTGTGGCAGAGATTCCGTACTTATTTTGAGTTTCCATTATAAGTTCACCACTCTTCCTAAATCCCAGTATTCTATTTACCAATGAATTGGGGGTGTCTATGGTGAACAATTTTCTAAAAGAGGTTACAAGATCATCATGCACCATCATCCATACACCACAAACTGGTTTCTCGAATTCCTCGTCCCCTATAATGTATCCAAACACAAGGGAATCCCTTAGCTTAGATATGGAGAAAGCTATGGAAAATCTATTTGTTAACCAATCCGGAAGGTGAACAATTCTGAATTCTTTAGTAACCAAATCAAATGACATAATCATATGAGTAACTCGACCATCATCAGCTACAATCGTATCATAAGCAGCCCAATAAATAAACCTACCTATAACTACTTGAGTAGACGATTTAAGTCTAATTGACTCACGAGGTAGATTGCTACTTGGAATCATACTCCAAACACCCGAGCTCAATGTAAAAACTTCAACATGCCAAGGTGTATTATCCATATTATTCATTTGCAAGGACATATCAATATACGAAATCTTTACAATAGTAGGATCACAAGTTAGAGGACAAACCCCAAAACCGAAAACAATTGTTTTAAACTGTGATTTAACGACGTAAGGGACAACAATACCAACTGATCTTTTAATCGACGGGTTCCAAAGAACAACCATCTTTCTTCCAGAATAGTTAGTTCCACACAAACAAAACAACCCATGAGAGCTACCAACTACAATCGAACCCACAAACTGTTTACTGAGCAAAGAAACAGTAACAGCAAAATCTAGTTCTTGGGTGAAAGTGTCATTATGATCAACAAGACAAATATACTTTTCCTCCGCATAAGAAGAAGCTTTGTACCTTAAAAGAAAACGAGGTGGGTGAGTATGTCTGAAGCCGTAACCAGCAATAAAGTCCGAGCTTTCGACAAAGGACTTCCATTGTTACGAAACGGATTGGGACTGGATTAAAGGTTTCAGGGGAAGTCTTTTGATGATTTCCATTTGGATATCGAAAGGTATGTTGTCTGACATTTTGGGGGTTTTCTTTTATTGCAAGAGTGGATAATTGTTGGGAATGAACGGTGACTTGTGAAATGTGAGAAATGAAATTTGGGGCAATTTTGGGATAACTTTGGTAGTTGGAAAGAACATTTGGTATTTGGTCCTTATACTTGTACAGAAGTTACCATCAATCCAATATATGTTTATGACGAACTCCAGAAGAAAGATATTGAGTTATTACTGAACTACTCTCTCCGTCCTATATTAAGTGTCCACAATGGAATCTTGGGATGTCCCAAATTAAGTGTCCATATTGTATTCCAACCAATGAGAAGAGACTTTAGTGGGTAATAATGATATTTGATTAGTAGAGAGTGTAGTTAGTGGAATTTCCTAAAACTTTGTGCATTTAGAAAGTGGACACTTAATATGGGACGGAGGGAGTAGTTAGGAAGTGATGTACTTAACAACCTTTTTAATTAGTGAGGGTAAGCCGGTAAGGTAATGATGCTCACCACCACGAATCTAAAATTGAGAATTAATCAATATTCAAAACGAACGATACTTAAGGTAATCTTCAACCATCTTTTTGAGGGTTTTGTCGGTACAATAGACACATACTTTCCAAAATGTCCCGATATGGTACGTGTACTAATTTTCGTGCCAATATGGTACGTGTACTTTCGTTTTCGTGCTAATATGGTCACTTTTTGAATTTTTTACCCGTTAGTATTGTTGTTGCTGACGTGGCATGCCCAGTCAGCAAATATAACCGTTGCATCTCTTCCCCCTTTATATATTCCCCTTTTCCCCCAAATATTAACCCTAATTTTTTACCCAAAATACTAACCCTAAATCCCAAATCAATTAATTAACTCCATAACCAAAATAATGTCTTCATCATCCTCCTCATCCAATTGGCTTCGACCTATACCCACCCATTGCTTCTGTGAGTTGCCTGTGGTTCAAAGAACATCACACACTGCTGTAAACCCAGCTAGACGATTCTTGTGCTGCCCTCATCCAAGTGTAAGAAAAGCAATGATCTTTATGTTTTTTGATTGTGTTTGTGTTCATTTTTGTTTTCATTTTGTTACTTTTAGGATTCAGGAAAACAATGCAGATTCTACTACTTTCTTGATCCTGAGATACGCTATGGTTGCTATAGAAATGAGATGCACGGCCTTTATACTCAAGTCCAACAACTAAGGAGAGAAATGCAAGTGCAATACTATACCTACAGGTTAAGAATTCGTGATTTGGAGTTGGAACTGAATGAGAGAACAACCACTGGTGAATGCTACAAGAAAGCAGTTATTCAGTTTACTGTGGTCGTGTTTGTGATGTATTTCCTACTCAATTGATGATAATGGTTTTAGGGCTGGATGGATTTTGAGGTGTTTGTGTAGTTTAAGCTGGTATGGATTTTGGGGATGGTTTAATGGTTTTAGGGGTGTATTGTCTAGGTAGGATTGTGTAGGTTTAATGTTGTTATGTAATGGTACTGTCAATGGTAGGATTGTGTAGGTTTTATGTAGTTTTTAATGGTGTAATGTAATGGTTTGTTGAATGCTAATGAATCAGTTTTCTGTCATTAGTTGGGTAAAAACAGACATGTCTAATGTAGTTTTCTGTCATGAGTTTTCTGTGTTAAAGTGTAATAGGTCAAATGGGTTAAAGTGTAATGTGTCAAATGGGTTCAATTGTAATTGGTCAAATTGGTTAAAGTGTAATGGGTGAAAACAGAAAAGTCAAATGTGTCAAAAGAGAAAAGTCAAATGGGTTGAGACATAAATGGTAATCTACCAATCAGTTGTTTATTGCATTTACTATATGGTTTCACTGCCATTTATATCCACACTAATACACCCAACATCTTCCTTTCAAACCCAAATCAAGGACACCTAATTTCATAACAATGAGTTATAGTAATCATCTAGGTATGTATTCAATAAAATCTTATTTTTTGTGGTCCTTCCATGATTAATCATTATGTGGTCCTTACACTGATTCATTTATTATTGGGTTGCAGAAGTCATAAACATTTCAAGTGATTCAAGTTCTGACCTCATGACTCCACCATCTTGGAATTCATACTTTCCTGCTGATGATCCTAATGATGATTCAAGCTCTAACTCATCATCTATTTCAAGCTATGTTTCTAGCTACCATTCAAGCTCTGAAGATGACCATGGCACTGTTCAGGCAAAAATAGGTTCAAGCTCAAAAACAGTTCAACCAAGCACATAAAATGTTCAAGCCAAAAAGTCAAAAGCTACTAAAAATGTTGAAAGTCAACAAATTCCTAGTAAAAAGATCCAAGTGCTAGGGCATGCAAATAACCATACTTGGGGGCTGCAATAAAAAGTAAGACTTTTGGAATCAAAAAGCCATCAGGACCAGTTGCAGACAATAAGGGCAAAGGAAAAAGACACATGGCCTAGAATAAGTTGGTTGTTTATCATAATATATGTGTCTTCAGCTTTTGATTGTACCTTAAATGTTTTTAAGGGATGGTAGTTGTTTTTGTATGGGTTATAACCCAATGACAATTAATCTTTTGATACATGGTAGAAATGTAACAGGAAGATCTATGTAATATCCTTTGTATGGTCCTTTTCTATCGATGAATATGGTCCTTTTCTATAATAGTCATGGGTCATAACATAAACAATAATAGAGTCAAACAAAGGGGTCTGTATGGGCATCTTCTAAAACATCATAACCATGATGTTCAACATGCAGTTCTACCTTGCAACCATTGTCGAAAGCTAATTTGACAAAATTTGCTAACTCACTATCATTCCTTAAAGGTTTCAAATGTGTACC
Organism: Artemisia tridentata subsp. tridentata; assembly: GCA_021014915.2. NCBI lineage: Eukaryota > Viridiplantae > Streptophyta > Magnoliopsida > Asterales > Asteraceae > Artemisia > Artemisia tridentata. The sequence goes on from CP139503.1 coordinate 40,418,354, forward strand.
CAAATCTTGTTTAGGAGCACAGAAATACATACCATAAACGGGAAACAAGAAACATTCTGTGACTATCTTCAACAGCTTTGCGTGGTTAAACTTACCCAAATCGACATTCTCAACAATATCAACATTACTGTTGGTGTACATCAATGGATCATAGGTAAATGCGCCTTCATGATGAACAATAATGGATATACTCTTCATGGTTTGTGTTAATTTTGAAGTTATATAAATTAGGGTTTAGGTTGATTTGGGGGAAAACGATTTTGGGGGGAAAGCATCAGGTAAGTGTATATATATGGGGGTAATATCCATGTAAGTATTAAAAATTATAATAAGAAATAAAACCAAACATAAAAACCACGTCAGAAATTGGGAAATTGGTAGCCGGTTTAACCAGTATCCGGTCAAAAAGTGGCCATATTAGCACGAAAACGAAAGTACACATACCATATTAGCACGAAAATTAGTACACGTACCATATCGGGACATTTTGGAAAGTATGTGTCTATTGTACGGACAAAACGCTCTTTTTGATGAATTTTTTTTATGAGAATACATCCTCCAAATATTTTATGATGATATCTTAGGCTGAACACAAAGGCGACCTGGGTTTTGTCTGCCACATCAGCTTTCTTTCTCCGACAA